>JAQQZR010000038.1:23267872-23298957 GCA_030068235.1 Notoglanidium macrostoma | reverse complement strand
ACAGACAAACAGCCACACACGCTCACATTCACACCTATGGGCAATTTAGAGTAGCCAGTTGACCTAATCTGCATGTCCTTGGACTGTGTGAGGAAACCAGAGCACCCGGAGGAAACCCACGCATGAACGGGGAGAACATGCAAACTCAGGGAGAACACATGAATTAGACAATAACTGAAGCTCAGGACTAAGCCCTGTAGCTGTGAAGCATCAGTCCTACTTGCTGTGTGACCCAACAGTCCACCTGAACTACTTTTGAATGCTCTTGGATGTCATTAAGTTAATATTTCACTTTTCTATGTGATTTAAGTTAATCACATTCAAGTGGCTGCTTGGGAAGGAATACTTTTTTTTGCTTACTATAATTATGGAGATACTTCACTGAGGTTTTGAGAGTTGAGTGCTTTAGAATAGATGGGTTTCATTTCAGAGTGCTGGTGCAGATGAAACTAGTTTATTAAAAATATTATTTACCTATTTCAATACAAGAAAATATAATAATTGTGAAAACTTAAGGGCTAAGGCACCGAGCCCCGGCTTCAACCCCTCTGAGCAGCAGCATCGCAAGCCTTTTCACTCGACATCGGTGCCCGAGCTCGGTAATGCTCCTGTGGCTGAATGAGTAAATCCCAACAGCCGCACTCCGAAATCCAGTGGAAAGCCTTCCCAGAAAAGTGGAGGCTATTATAACAGTAAAATCTGGAATAGGATGGTCAAAAAAGCACACGTGTGTGTGATGGGCAGGTGTCCACAAACTTTTGGCCATAGTGTGGATAAAGGTGTAGGTTAGACAGATGGACAATCTTTATAATTATACCATGGGCATATCTCCGTGAATATATATATTTTATTATTACATTAATTTATTTAAATGAACTTTCTTATGCCTTTTGTATTTGAGATGAACAGGAATTTTTCAGAATGACAACCTAGATTATTGCCTGCAATGAGCTTTCCCCCTCTGTATTGCCTCAACTAAATTCCTGTTGGCAGAACAAATGTGCACTCTCAACGGCATACATTTCCATTAATATGATTATGACTGCCATATTTCCAAGCCCTATCTCTAGCTTCAGGAAATTAAAATCTTACCAAATATTGTATAACTAATAGAAAGTAAGCGATCACTCCTGTCAAGTGCGGTCATAGGCAAGTTTTACTGTTAGCTTTTGGGGAAAGGATGAAAATGTTAAATATCTGTGAATTTTTCATGGCGAGCTGCAGGGGCAGAGGTTGAGAAATAGGCAAAGGCTGACCCCTGAGAGTTAATTTCCTGACCTTCACCTTCCCTAGTAGCAGTATCATGATGGGTTATTTATACTGCAGTGAAAAACCTGCAGCAAAAGTAACTCGGCAAGATCGCGGACTATTCGTCGATAGGTTCATGTTTGTACCCTGTAAAAACAAATCGCTATCGCACAAACGCGTCCTTGGCAACACGGCGCTTATTTCCGACTGATTCGTTCAAATGATATTTATATCGACCCTCTCTGTCACACTATTCCATGTGAATTGCTACTGATTTTGCTTGGAATCAGACCAAGCATTATCAACTGTAAGAAATCCTACAGGCCATTAAGTTAACATGTATGCAATGTGCTTATCAACTGGAAAAAGCAAAAGGCATATATTATGGATATGAGGGATGTTGCAGAAAGTGTACATGGTTGTTCTATGAACAGCTACTACATCTGGCATTATTATAGCGCCATAATGCATCTGCAGTGCTGAGAGGAAAAAAACGGAGGAGATGTTAGACGTGCCATTATGTGGATTTTTATGCAAATACCAGGTAATGGGTCTTGAGAAGTGGGTGTGTTTTTAATCCCAGATTAGAAACACAGCTGTTTTGTTACATCCCACATCTTATTTTGTGAGCAGCTTCTCGCAGGCACGTCTTCATTTTGTGCATTTTATGACCTATATATATATATATATCTACCATAACTGTACTTCTTTTGATTTCAACATTTCTAATGCGTCGGAGTTTCTTCCCTATTCAGTCCATTTGCTATCCTTTCGACTCGCAAGCTTCAACACGACTGTAGACTATAGATGCAATACATCTATACAGTAAAACCGTCCCTGCTAATAAGAATTTATCTTCCTAAATAAAACTTGATCCTGGTTCGCTGCATAGTACAATGCATAGGGCATGTTCATGGATCTTTCTTTTTTTCCATTCTGTGTAGATCCCTGCATCACATAATCGCTCAGAATATCTACCATTCATCCAAGCTGGCTATAAAACACATCATAATTGGATCGACCTATGATGTATGGCTTAGAATCAGACTTCTACCAGGCGGGTCTGAAACTCGAACAATTCGCAAGGTATCAATAGAGCTGCCCTATTTTCCATTCAAAGCAAAGCTTACCAACTCAAGGGGATATTCTTAGCTGTGTTGAGAACATGGACCAAAATAACAATGCATGAGACATGCAGTGTGAGAGCAGTGCTGATTAGACTCTTGCACTTCAGAGTTTCATCAAAAAAAGAAAAAAGCAAAGCAATCTTCTGAATTTCATATTCACTCAATAATGTCTGTGAAGCAGTTTTAAACCAGGCGCTGTCACTCCAGCCAACGAAATCCCGACAAATTCAGGTGGGCAATAAACATCACGCTACAAAAGCTCTTTATTCATAGGTTTCTTTAACGATATACACATCTTTGCTGATTGTGTCTGAAAGAAAGACCTCCTCATATAGCACAATAAAAAGCAGGTGTGATAGGAATTTGTTTTGACATATTAATCATGCTTATTCCTCAGACACAACACTGCACTTGCTTTTTTTTCCCCATCCCCCCATCCCCCCCCCCACACAGAAAAAAGATGGGCTTTGACTGGCATGCAATTTCAAGCTGGGGGGAAAAAAACAAAAAAACAAAAAAAAAACTTTGTAAATTCGCCTAAACTAGGCGTTGAAGGGATAACATCATTTTGACAGTGACACCCTTGAATGATTGCGGGTCGATAAGATTGGGTCCGCATTTCAGATTGTGGTAATTGGAGTGCCTGCTCGAGTAACACGATGTGAGTGACACATAGCCGATCCCCAAAACTCTTAAAACAATGCATAATCACACTAGCTCAGTGGTCTGGGCGTACTTCTAAGGCAAGCTCACCACAGCAATAATGTTCCTATCATCCATTCTGTTACTTCGGAGGGCCTCCGACGAGTGAAAGGTGGCAGCAAAGATGGATTGCAATTGATTGAGAGTTCATAAAGCTCAAAACAAAAACAAAAATAATCAAAAGCGTCAGGTTCTCCCCTACAGCTTTACTTTAATCAGGATTATTTGGCCTCAGTGGGATGGCCTGTTTGCTAACAATGAAAGAACGGCAATAAGGATCAATAAGTGTTCTGCCATTGAGATAACGGTACCTATTAGCTTTCACTCATGGTTAGGCACATGTGCATTTACGGATGACTAATTCTCCTGAAGCAATCCATTAACATTATTAACCCTGGCTGCATCACGTTTATGCATATCTGACATCATGTAGTGCATGGGACACATGGTTATGTCTTCTGACCACTCTAATGTGATTACGCCATTGGGCATCGGATTAACTGTATGACTGTAGCGTAAACGTAGTCTGTAACAGTTGCCTTTTAATTTTTAGTTAATTAACATGGCCTGTATTATGTTAAATTACATACACATAAATTAATGTTAAAATACATATGCCAGGTGCATTTTAACCAATACAGAACCATGCTCTAGTGTTGGAACGAAAAAACCCAAACAATGAAATGCTTTATTAACTGGGTAGTGCATGTGTTGCATCTTAAAATCCAATAGTAAAGTTCAATAGTGGGGGGGAAACATAGCCAATGTAGAAATACAAGTAGTCCACTGGAAATATATTCAGACATGTAAAGTGGAGGCGGTTGCAGATTTGCGTATCGTAGAAGAGTCGACTCTCCGAGTGCTCTCCGAGGTTTTAAAAAAGAAAAAAAAAAAAAAGGAAGTGGATGTTACCTACTAGATGACAACTCGATACTAGTTTTTGAATGGAAGAAATTATTCACTAAGGTGTGGCTCTGTATTACTTTAACCACTGTCTTTCCAGGACAGTTTGTAGAACCTCAACAAGAGGAAAAGTTCTGAGTACTCTACATTCCGTCATAGTCATTTTTTTGTAACGTCGAGAAAAGATCATATTAATTTTGGTTGATTTTGATTAAACTAGCTGATCAGTTGAAGATTTAAATTAAGTGTTTGTGTTGTATATATATATATATATACACACAATTTGACCTCCTTGTCCTCCCTATTTAGCCCACCTATCAATGGACCTAGTTATTACTATTATTACTTAAAGGCGCACTGCAGTGAGCGTACCGTGTAGTGCTTTTGCTGGGACTTAAACACTTCAGTATTGCTAGGTTGAGCTCCACACTGGTATATGAGTAATGTATAGCGATTTATTTGCCATTAAAGGCTGTCCATGGTTAATCAAAGGCAGGGCATAAACAAGACAAGGTCGCACATTTGCATATACATTTACATTAACATTTATGTCATTTGGCAAACGCCCTTATCCAGAGCGACTTACATACATCTTATTTTATACAAGTGAGCAGTGAAGGTAAAAGGCCTTGCTCAAGGTCCCAGCAGTGGCAGCTTGGCGGTGCTGGGATTTGAACTCACGACCTTCCGATCACTAGTCCAACATGTTAACCACTGAGCTACCACAGACCCCCAGACTTGCATTAAGGAAGCTCTTTCAGCTCTTCATGAGCTTCAGCTTCATGAGCTTCCACTTTCACCACACATTAACTAAGCACCAAAAAACTGCTAACAAATTTATTGATCAAACATTAAACCTACTGCAGCAGAGAGCCAAGACCAGACTAATGCAGGTTTAGAGGCCCATTCAAACGTCTTGACACCAGCGTAATGACCTGTGTGATCTCATCGCTCGCAGGGCCATAGGCATTTTGTGCATGTGCAACTGGGATTTAAGCAGATAAAGTCGAAACCATTGATTTTAGGGAAAAAATTCCTTTCCATTAACCAATCCACCTGTGGAGATATAGGCTAATACAATGTATTCTACGCACAAGCATGACGGCAGAAGCTCGTGTCCATAGATTCTGTATTAGGTACTATTCGGTATTAGCAATATTTCCAGCCCGACTACCTATTAAATACCAGACATGAAGCTAGGCAAAAAAAACATCACAGGGACAATGTTTAGGCTTGCACTTTGCCTTCGTTTGTGGAAATGTATTTCTGAATTCAGATCGTTTGCCATAAAACAAATCTTGAAGGCCAGAGCATCATTAAAATAAACTCAAGTTGGGGTAAAACCACAACCTTGGCAACCCACTTATTGAATGTCCTGTTCGCAGCACGATTCCTGCCCCAATGGGACTATTTTAGGTCTTGTTGGAGTTCCCATTTTGACCACTAGTTGCAATAACAACCCTATAAAGCTAAGTGGGGCAGTAAGCGTATTATTCTATTATTGCACGGCATCTAGAAAGGCATCCACATCGATCTAAACATTGAAGTTTAGATTAAAAATTGCTGATCGCTTACAAGTGGTAATTAATATTTCAGCAAAATTCATAACATATGGAGATGTATATAAAATAGGTTGAATGACACATACATGTGTGTGTACTTCAATGAGCCCTTATAGATGAGAAGTCACTGGAAATAATGTACCTGCTGTACAATAATAATTAAATGGGTCTTATCGTTTTCATCGCGTATAGTGATTAACGTGTCATGTATCAGAGTCAAACCTCCCTGCGAGAGCATCCTGTCATTATTGCCGTCAAAACAGAGGCTTTTACATCATTGTTAAAAGATGCTTTGTTTTGACACACCATAATTAGTAATTTTAGAAGCTCTTTCAGTTTCCATTTTCTAATCAAAAATAAATAAATAAAAGAGGCAACTCTGGGATTTTGCGATGGATGAACACTCTCAGACTGGTAGGGTTTCATAAACTTCAAAGCAAGGTTCCTCAGCGGAGCCTATTTATATGTATGCCGCGGAATAAACTCTAAAAGATCCGCGACTGCTGTAGATACAAATTGAATCAAAATGTATCCAAGGAGAGAGGTAATCTTGCGTATGGCCACTGTATGAATCTATAAATTCTGTACCTCTCTGCGGAGGAGGTCATTTTTCTAACCCGATCTATCATCTGACTTTCTCAGCCTTCTCTGGTCAATTCTAATTTCGGTGACTGGCGTCGATCAAGCTGGCAAATAGCAGAGCGAGAGCGTGATACTTCTCGAAATGGCAGCAATTAAAAATAGAATTTATGATAGACTGCTCTCAAAACATGGCGAGCAGAACATTTTAGATGAGATCGAGGTAGCGGAAAAATCAATATGGCGTCAGATCAAAACAAATGTATCCCAATCCTTTGCAGGTATGCACATTGTATTACAATTCATTTCTGTTCTCGGTACTGAAGGTGCTGTAAATCTTTTGTCATTGTTCAGACTTTCTTTTGGTGCTTTAACTGCTTGCAGCATGACTGCTACTCAGGAGATTTAAAAAAAAAAAATACCTTTGGCAGTTTATAGACGTTCATGCATTATGCAGTGAGTGGCTTGTGACTTTTACATTACAAGTCTTAAGTTTGCATTCCTTGCCTTACAATGCAACAACTTATTCACCACCTTCCAAAAACCTTGACTTAACCATACAATGTTTACCTTTACAATGTGACGTCATGCACCAAGCGCGCATACAGATCATAAGAAAATCCTGTTTATTGCCTGTAAAATGTATTATGTCTCTTTGTATATTTGACATTTGTATATACGCTCAGTTTCCACTTTATTAGGAACACCTGCAGTTATCCAATGAGCTAACCACGTGGCAAGCACGCACACTGCATAATGTAATGCAGATATTGCTCAGGAGCTTCAGTTAATGTTTACAACAAACATCAGAACGGAGGGAAAAATGTGATCTGGGTGACTGCGGCATGGTTGTCGGTGCCAGATGGGCTGAGTTGAGTTTTTCGGAAACCGCAGTTCTCCTGGGATTTTCACGCAAAACAGTATCTAGAGTTTATAGAGTACAAAACAAAAAAGGAAATATCCAAAGAGCAACAGTTCTGCAGGCAGAAAATGCAGGATCAAGCTAACAGTAACTCGGACACTTGTCTCGTTGCGGGCCGTGGTGAGCAGAAAAGCATCTCGGAATTGAACCTTGAGGAAGATGGGCCATAAAAGCAGAACGACCCATCCAGTCAGCCATGGACAGGACTCGGAGGACTCCAAAGCTGGATCCAGACTGGAAAAAGACCAGGTGATGTTCTTCTATTCTTCAGATATCCACAACTGGTGTGTTGCACTTACCACTGTGATCACTGGATCATCGGGTTTGTCAGTGTGAGTCAACAACGCCTGAATCTATCTACTTAACTCTATACATTGCAATGGAGAAGACACTTCGTAACAAAAGTTGGTACATTTTACCAAACAACAAGGTCATGTGTTCGTTCTAACACTACATTCTAACTAATTCTATATCGTGCATAGCTCTGGCAGGTCTGTGGTGAGAGGGTTGTGCTGGCATGCTTTGGGGCCACTTATCCTTTTAGAGGGAAATGTGTTCACTCATCTAGTTGTAACGCGTGGCTACAAGGATACAAGTGCGTAACCTCAGCGTGGTATTTAATCCGAGAGACATCATCAACGTATGCACAATTGTCAGAACGCAGGCAGACGGAATTAAACTAGGATAATCCGTTAATCACAATAGGGGAAGATAGGTGAGGGTTGAATTCAGGAAGTAATATGAGAAACAAAGGACATGGGATAACAAGGCTTGGACTTAATGCTACAAAACACATGACAAGACCTCCCAATGCCACCAAGACACAGCGGGTATACGTAGCCAAACTTTTTAAAAGCTGAACACAAAACAGATGCGCACAATTATCTCACACACCAAAGACAGGACTTGGGCGAAGACAGGAACGGAACAAAAGCAGACTAGAGCTCAAAATAAAATAAGGAAAGCCAGGAGGAACTGGTGACGCCAGGACAGTTCCGGAGAATTGAGAATGTACGCCGAGGCGCACCGAAGCTCTTCTGAAGGCATTTGACTGCCAACTCTGGCACTTTGTTGTTGTTTTTTTTTTTTTTCCATCTTTAAACTAAGCGTTTAAATACTTTTTTAAATACTTAATTATCTTACTCAAATAGGATTAATAGCCAATATGCAGAAAATATACATCCAGTATTTGCTGAAAGAAAGTAATGCTCGTACCACTATTACCACACATGACCATAATTAGATGTGAGAACAGTGAGGTGCAGACCTCCTTTCTTTTTTGCACATAATTTAACAGACGAGAGAACATTTTACATGCTCGCTACCTTCTTATAAATTATCGTACATGATTTCATTTTTCCTAGAACAGAACATTTCCTGCGCAAAAGTTTGTTCTACAATTGTGTCATTCATTTTTACCTAAATACACTGTGATATACAAACGAATGAGCATCTCGGTTCCACAGTGTACGATAATTACATCCATTAAAACAGATGACGTATAAACAAAG
The DNA here is from genome assembly GCA_030068235.1 of Notoglanidium macrostoma. Taxonomy (NCBI): domain Eukaryota; kingdom Metazoa; phylum Chordata; class Actinopteri; order Siluriformes; family Auchenoglanididae; genus Notoglanidium; species Notoglanidium macrostoma. Next base: position 23,290,403 of record JAQQZR010000038.1, on the reverse strand, counting down.
GTCAGAATAAGGTCTAAGGCACTGCGAAATTTCCTCATTTTGAAGGCTGAAATCAATAGGCGACCTGTTAATACAATAAAATATTCTTTTTTTCAATAAAATTGAACTCCTCATGTTAATAGAATTGAAATTCAATCGTGTGCATGGAAGAATGGAAGGATAAGATAATGGAGAATTCAAAAACAGCACATGATACAGTACATCCTCAGCACTGATATACTACCCATGACCCACTGCTGTGAACATTTCAATCCTGATTCCAGCCCAGGTTTCACGTCTACATGAGCAGGGTGTATAATTCAGTATTTTTGGGTGATTGCTTTTCAGTCCTTTTCTGGACCTGACTGGATGGGGCAAACTGAAATTGAGTCCCCATGTGGTATGAAAGGAAGACAGCTGCATTGGTTTGTCAACAGTCTCAGCCAGAAATTCATTGTGCCCACACCTGGTCTTCTAATTATTTTTACACTGTTCAATTCCTGCCGTGCCCTGGGGTTTTCAAAAGTTATCCAACACTGAACATTGGTTTCATTTCTTTCTTCAAGCTAGTCTGACTGCAGCCAGTTCCCCTGATAGTTTCTAGTTCTTCTCACTCTCTCTCTCTCTCTATATTTCTTTCTCTGCATCTCCGTATATATTCCCAATTCCGTCACATCCTCCTATCCCTCCTGCTACGCTCACTGGTGTCGATCTAGCCCATCAAGCTCATTGGTGGATTTAGGAACACTTGTGAACAGTTGTTGACTGTACACTCTTGGGGAAAAAAAGGGCTTCTTCAAGGTGTTCTTTGTATATTGAGACGTCTTAGGCTGCCAAAAGAACGCATTCTGATAGAAACACTACTAGTACTAGTACTAGTACAGACCGGACCTTTCGTTTCTAACCGCGTATATGGCTCACGTTTTGCTTCATATGGGAAATATAAGTACTGATGCTTAGAGCATCAATCTTTCGGTTTTATTTTTCCTGTCCTCTCATGTGGGAATTCATATCTTTAAGACTACTCAAACTTCTTAGCTAAATTAGCTTGATAGGGTGCTTTCACACTTGGGCAGAACACTCGAGTCCACACTCGTTTGGGGAAGGAGAAATCCTTACGACCCATCGTTCGATTGCGCAATTAGAAGGTATGCAAAATGGTAGGAACTGGGTTCCTGCGGTGCCAAAAAAAGGGAAGAAAAGAGCTTTTAGGATGCATAGCGTGGTAACGAGGAGCCGAAATCATAAGAAGATTTAGCTGTGCAGGCTGGAGCGACGACCGAACTACAGCTCTGCAGTCCTATGAAAAGCTTATTGTATAAGGTGTTCCATTTCCTCCGCCGCCCAGAATGATCCTTTCCCCACCCAAAAGGAACTTGAAATAGGGAGTAACGTGGCAAGTTGAAGCGATCAGGTTACAGCACTGAGAGCGAGAGAGTGGAAGCAAGCCCCAGACCCAGCGGTTTATAGAAGAATGAAAATTACATATTAGAAATTATTAGGAAATAGAGTGTAGTACATACTTGGAATTCTGGTTTATTAAATACAAAGTGGGTCACATTTCCGCGACGTGGACCTCACTGGCTAAAGCCCCGACGGCGGTTACTAAATATTGGCATGCATTTTGTCGTTCTGAAATTTAATACACCGCCATCATTTATTGCAATGCAAAAAGGCTTTTAATCTCTCTTGCATGAGATAAACAATACAAGCGCCACTTCTTTTCCCAGCAGCCTTTGAAATGCAAATCATCTTTTAGGTTAAGCAATGGCCAGACCAAGTCATGCATTAATAGGTCAGTAATAAGGTGACTTTTAGTTATTTATTTTTTTTAAATAAGCATTCATATTCAAAACACAGTCATTCTCCCTTCAAAATACTCTTCTATGGCACTCTATCACACAGAGAAGCTGCTTCATCCTCTCTTCGCTCTGTATAGGAAGCCCCAGAGCAATTATTCTCCCACAGGAAGTCCACGTAGCTCTGGCAGTCCTATCCTTCCTTTATAATCTTTCAAAAAAAGAAAAGCCTGACAACAAGCTCGCATCGCTTCGCACCAAGCCGAATAAAACACCGCTTTATTTTTTTTTTATTTTTTTTTTTTTTTAATGGCAAAAAAAGTTCAGCTTGGCTTGGGGCTCTGGATTGTCATTCCGAAACAGAAAGGAGAATATTTGTGGACGGGCAAGGGTAAGATCGTGTAGTGAGCTACATTTGGGTTGGAGGGTCCATCAAAACAAAAATAAACGGCGCTAAAAAAGCTGGAATATACTTTCTTCTTCCCCCCCCATCTAAAGTGAAAATTGGTTCAGCACTGTTTAGAGCGTTCACAGAGAACATTTTAAATGCAAGAGTGTTTTAAAATAACATGAGTGATCACACACTGGTCTGCGCACATCAAAAATGGTACGCCTTTTTTGTGCAAAAGGTCATTGCTTAGTGATGGATTACTCTGCTGTTTTGACATGTATGTGGGCCATATATTTGGCTACAACATACTCAACACTACTTTTCAAGACATTTTAATCGACAAGGTTCATTGTAAGATTACCTTTATTGCACCAAAAAATGTTCTCACATATTGAAGAACAATACGTTGGACAGCGTTTTAGAGTAGGTTGAAAGGACATTCATTCATGACATGCAGTGATGCATGTTGTTTAAAGAGCTGACTAAAATAGCATGGGTTTGGAGCAGCATGTGGTACTTGGTTAGTATATTAGCAAAGGAGTTTTGAGTTCAGGGTCGACCTTTACTTAAATACACTCAACAACTGAAGTAAAAATTCCCAATAATATGAACAATTCTGTACAGTGTAATTAAATACGAATGTGAGGACAGGAACAGGAACCATCACTGATTAGTTATCCTCTTCCGTTGATGGGATTTTGGGTAATCTTATCCTGCTCCATTATAAAATACAAATAGACAGACGGAAAAAAATAAAGAATGTAATTACAATGACAATGGCCACATGAAAAAGGTAGCGTATGCACACTGACTGCACTCTTATTGAATTCTAGAGAAACTGCTGCGCTGTTTTGGCAACTCGTCATTAGTGCGCAGACAAATCAATTGGCTTACCAACCTCTCTGCGCCAAAGCTGACACATCTATTGAAAATCCAAGCAAGGTTCTATAAACTCGGAACATAAGCGGAGCGGCACAGTCCGGTCGCCGTGCTGCGAGTCCTCGGCAACTCTCATCTCAGCCATGAATACAAATGAATCTAATCTGACTCACTGGGTCAATCTCGCAGCAAGGATGAATTTGCTTGAACAAACAGCGCATTTTAATTCACAGCATTACATAATGGGTAGAGAAAGGATATCAGCAAAAAAAATTAAAATACATCAACAGTTGCACAGGAACAAACGGCCTACTAAAGAAATATTTTTATGCGGCTGGTTTTCTATTTTGCATCTGTAAAAGGTCCGTCTGCAAATAGGTTCCTAATGGTCCTCACATCACGGCTTCGTCCACACCACCAGACGTCTCCATAGCCAGAATACTAAATCACTTCTGACGTAGCTCAATACGTATGTACTGCTTTTCTATCACAGTTTCCTTTCAGCTCGTTTCATGTCAGGAAGTCTTGCAATCGCTTGGACAGCATTCCCGAGCTTTATGATTCTGTGTTTGAGACTCTGGTTTGTATTGTGTTGAGTTCTGGTTTTGGGCTTTTTGCCTACTCTTTGATTTGTCCAGCAATCTGACGTGCTTTGGTTTTTGACCCAGGCTAACGATTACTGTGATTTCCCATCTGTTTATTACACATTTTTTGTCAACTGAACCCCTTCAAACAAAATACGCCTTCTGTACCCCAGAGACGTGTATATAGGCCAATATTAAGTGAAACCTTGGTAATAAATGGCAAAACTAGGTTACTAAGGCAGGTTACGTTTCAGATTTGTTTAAAATCAAATTGGAGCCTGCGGCGGCTTGGCGTCCCATTTGGGGGGAATTCTCCCACCTTGCTCCCAGGGTTGCCAGGAATCCATGAGGATAAGGAGGTTACTGAAGATTAATGGATGGATGAAAGAAATGAGAGCGGCACGGTGGCATAGCGGGTAACGCTGCTGCCTCAGGTTTCCCGGGTTGATCGTGAACCTGGGTTACTATTTGTACTATGTTCTCCCCGGCTCTTGATCCACCACGGTCCTGACCAGGATAAATAAATTACCAGAAATTAATGGACAAAGTGAATTTAACATGACACATCAGTCTTATGAACCCCTTGGAATGAAACCGCAAGGAAGAAACCCTGCATTTGGCTTTATCGTGTCATTCGGAAACATTAAAAAATATATCAGGAAAGTATGAAGTCAATGTAATGTTTGCTTTTAAGGCAAAATTACAGTAACAAACTATTTGAGCTGTTTCTCTGAGTAGCACAGCATGGAAATCAACCCTGACCTGTCTGGCTGATGAATAGGCAGAACAGCTGGAAAGCCTCGGGAAACAGAATAAAATGTTTGCTGGTCATACTGTAATGCATAATTATACAAGGATTGATGTTCCAGGCTCCCAGATTTGAGTGCTGTTTTAACTCCCCAAAAACCCAAACAGAAAGAAACCTGTTATTCTATTATACATCTCAACCACAAATTTACTGCCTACTGTGTAATGCAAAATAACAAAAACAGAAAACCCCCACCCAAGACCAAGAATCAGGGTGTATAGTGCATAGTATTAAATGACCAGTTATGAGCCATGTAGTAAAGGAGCGTTGTTTGGTTGTTGTTTTTTTATACCCGCTGTTGTAATGTATACTTGCAGCATGTTTGAAGTAAAATAGTGATACAAATGACAGAGATTTATCCTCTGCTGACTGCTTTTTCAAGCACTCGCCAAGTCATGATTCAAGAGGCAAACAATTTGAAGCCACTCCACGCCAGTGGTGAATGTGCGACACCTCGGTATAAAGATCCGAGGTCAACAAGGAAAGCGATGGAACCCAGGAGCAGCCCAGATGCTTGCTACATGAGAGAAATGCCAACTTCTTCATGGTGAAGACGGGGTGTTGATTTATTTATTTATCGTTTTCAGAGTCCAAAAGTTGGAATGCTTGAAATAAACATAGTTGTAATTATTACAAAAGCCGCAAATGGGGCTTAATTAAACGAGAACAACCCGGCTTTTACCATTAATCATTAGCTCATAGAATAGCACTTGATCCAGCACATCGTTGTTTTGTTAAGCTCTCGTACACGGACGGATACTGTTCGTGAAACATGATGAATCCTAAGACAATAAATCAAGATCATCAGTGTGGAATGCAGGCTATTTTATCATATTTTATGCTATTCTGAGTTACTGAGTTAATAGAAAAATGCAGCTGTTAATTCAAAGAAATAATGTTAAAGAAATGTGAAGCAAGCCAATACCAAATACTAAAAAGTCTAAAATACTAACACTACATACTAAAAAATCAATACTATATACTAAATACTAATAATACTGCACCTCACTCGAGCCAATATCGCACCAGAACCTGATTCACACCTCCGTTTTAGGAAAAGTTGATACATCTCTGTAGTTAAATCTGAGGATTGAAGACTGAAGTGCACAATTTATAAAACCGTAACAAAACACTATATATGGCCTTAAGTCTGCGAACATTTTTTTTTTTTAAGTTTTTTTTTTTTTATTAGGTTAAGTCAATAACAAAATCACAACTACATCAGAAAGAACCCTCTGAGCAATTCTGCCACACTGGTAATTATTTTTCACTTTTCCCTAATACAGAATTACATGAATCAATGCTAAGCTAATTCTATTACTGAGCTCACCCAGCTCTATTCTTCAACTGAATACAAGTAGTATTTAGCTCTAATTACTTGTGGGCCAGGGCTGTATTGGATTCAGTCTCTACATCAGCCTAATTTAAATAGACTTGCATGGAGAAAAAGAGACTGCTTGCACACACTGCCTTTCCTCCTAATCTTCAATATGTAGAGGATTTTGTTTTGAAGCCCGAGATGAAAGAGGCTGGCTGCTGAAGTATTTGTGGCGCAGAGCGGGTCATGTGACGAGGCATCATCACGGAGTATAGTCTGTCTGTGACAGCTATAATAGATCAAAAAAAAAGTTTGCAGGAGTCACATTGCCCGCGCCCATGTCATACTAGTGCTCTGGTGTTTTTAAAAGGGCGTCCAGGGCTTTGCCCGACTGCATTGTTTTGTGAAACGGTAAAGAAATTTGTACCCACACTCGCGTTACTCCATGGCCAAATACAAACTGTGATACTGAACACTACTTTGTGCAAGTCTGATTTATGAGGTTTTACCACAGACTTAGTTGTGTGTTTGGCTTCAGGCCTCAAGGGTCACAACTGTTTACCGTTTTTCATACTCTGGAAACTGGTACAGCTCAAATAGGGCTTGCTTTTTAGTTGAATCGGATGACACGGGGAGCAAAGAAATCACAAAAATAACCCCTCTGTTGGCTCACTGGAGATGAGGTTTCAAAAAAATAGTGTACAAATAAACTTCATTTACAGTATACGCACTGCAAGGTTATCCAGGTTATCTCTCTTGAGAATAAATGGGTGAATCCTTTCCTTTGTGACCACAAGCCTGCTTAGTCGGGGGTTTTCCCTGCTCTAATAATACAGCGGATTTCACTCGATGGCTAATTCCCAAGTATTCACACACCTAAGTTCAAATGTTACGTCAATATTAAGGTGAGGGACGTCCATTCATAAGTTCATTTGCTGGCACCTGAATTATCCATGAGATGAGTAGAAGGATCCAAGAAGCATTTTTAAACAGCGTCTAGACCCCACCTTCAAACGAAAGAACTTGCCCTTAAGCCTGAAAAAAAAACAAAAAAAAAAACAGCGGAACAGAAAATGCGAACTACGCGAGCGTTCGCCTTTGCTGACGAACGCAATACGACGCAACACAAAAGCACGAGCGTTTAAAACTTAAAAGCCTAAATTAAGGAATATACAAATGAGAAGATGGCAAGCACCGAAATAAAAATCTATTATGAGTCTAGTATATTTACAATATACTACTGCATGAATAATCCTAGTTGTGATTGGCATGTACATTATTCACTGCAAATGAGGTTTTAACAGCATGGCTTCCGATCTCATTATTCATCATCAGCTCATGAAATAGCACTTGATGCAGTACATATTATTTTGCGCAATAAAATACAAGTCCAGAGGCAAAGAGCATGACGATGAAAAATGTATAATGTGTACGCAATGTGGCATAACTCATCACACCTTTAACTCACTTAAATGCCATAATTTTGATTTGTCCATCATAAATCCATTAAATTGTCTTTGCCTGCACTTTATATATGGACTTTGATGAACACCAGCAGCACTTGATGTCAAAGGAAAAGACATTTGTGCACAACCTGCGACTCAAAGTGTTCACTAGATACACATGAAACTGGCCTGCTCGTGCGATACCGCTTACATAGATCACGTGTTCTCACATCTTCACTCTGAGTTGAGAGAATGATTGAATCACTTAGAATACAGGAATGGAAATCTGACGATAGGAATCGACTTACATTTTCTTCCAGCAATGATGGCGTTTTGCTTTAAAACCTTGTGATTTGGTTTGACTCTTAACAGAAAAACACTTTCCCGAGATTTCCCCTGTTCGTTCTGACACGTACTGTATTTCTGTTTTGATTTGGGTTCTCTCTCCGCCTCCGTCCTGTCCTTGGTTGATTATCCTACTGTGCTCGCCTGTTCCGTGTTTGGTCCTTAATGAGCTCGCCCTGTTTTTGTCTACATCTAGTTTCCCAAGTGTATTGCGCGGTGTGCACTTCCGAAAGCTGTTTCTTTGTGGATTGCTTCTAGTTCTCTACTCTTGCCTGTGTTATCGTTTTTTGAAACTGGATCGTCTTTCTGCGATTGCCTTCCGTTTCTCCTATTTCAACGATTTCTTGGCTTTTCCAAGAATAAATACCATCCTGCCTCTAAACACACGTTACGTTGATAGATTAGTATTCTCAAACGCCCCGCTAGTTTGGTCATAAAGAGACGGCCCGAGGATCCCTGCAGTGACACTAGCCCCACTTCTAACATTTACTGCAGTGAGTGAACTCTTTGAAATAACAAACGTAGAATAAGTGCATGGTGGAAAGCATCCTACTGTTCACTTGTCAAAATAATGCTGCAACACAATCAGACAGGGTCAGTCTGCTGTCAGAGTTAATTAACCCGCGTGAAAGCCGGACGAGACTCTCTTCAACAATTATATTCACTTCATACTGTATAAAACCGCGGGAATCGGATGCACACTGCACTAAGCAAAGACAACAGAAGCACTACCAGGAACTGAACTGTACCAGCTCCAGGGGGGAATTTGCCTTTCATAGTTGAAATGCAAACCTAATTGGCTTAATGGACCTTTAATTGCAATACTTTACTAATTAGCTGCTTGCTTTCCTATGGAGTTCAACAAAATTGATTTAACTTTTGTCATTCAAATAGAGTGAAGTGTTTGCGTCGGCCCGTGGATACGTCAGTGTCTAAAATGTGCGCCACAGTCTGCTAGTTAGACTTGCAGGAGGGAAGGATTTCTCAAGGGTTCTTGTGTTAGTCAAGGGGTCTCGACCTCTTAAAAGGGTTCTACTCTAAATGGGAACCCTTTATGAAAGAGAAGAATTTTGTAGCACGGCTCTGCATATGAGCATTGACGGGTTCCTCCGATGGGACGCAAATTGAACCTTTACTTGGGTTGTTGTGAGGGATGGCACAACGGTCCAGGGGGTAGTGTTGTTCTCCAGGGCCCCTGAATTTCCTCTGGGTCGTCCAGTTTCCTCCAACCTCCCAAAAACATGCTGCTAGGTGGATTGCCCTATGAGGTTATATGTCTGTGTGTGTCTCTATGGAGGGATGTGATGAACTGGCATCCCATCCAGGCTGTATCGGCACCCGGTGAATGCTCAGTGTTCCTGGGATTCCACAGCACAATTTCCACAAGCTCCGCCCACATTCACTTGTTAGAACTGTCAGTTTAACTAATGAAAACTAGAGGCAAAGAGTTCATATCACAGATCATACCTGCAGGATAAGATCACCTGACAATACACAATCCGCCCAGATCAGATCTGACAGTTCACATTCATAAGCTCGAGCGACCCGTATCTGGCCTCAACATGAACGCACCTATCTGCTGTATGTGAAAGCCCCCTAATATAAAGTATTAATCACCAACTTCCCTGAATATATTCTCTGCTGTTGCTGTTCTCACTTGCAAACACTGAATGACGAAAACACCAGGTTGCATTACATTACAACTGATTTTCAATTAGACAGTTCTCATTCAAGTCACATGACGCGTATCCGATCTAGGGCCACATACGATTTAAAAAGATCAGATTTCTACACTCGCAGTCCTTTGGTCTTTGTATAATAATACGGCTAGAGCCTTTGCTCGGCATCATGGTTTTGACGAAGACTGTGCTTCCCTGCATGTTTGAACGTCTATTTCTTAACCGCAATTGCTTCCGTGTTAAAAATATATCTGACGTATATAAAACATGCTCAAAGCCTCCTCCTTCTCTACATGAAATGCCATTCCGTATCGAAGTCATCATACTTACTCAGCGGCTACATGTGGAGCTCTTGGCTGACAATTTACTCCAGTCTGTAGCTAACGAACCAAAAAGAAAAAAAAAAACGGAGGAAAAGAACAATCTGATGAAATAATCTGATATCTGCAAATACCAGCCTGTTTGGTCATAAAGGGAAGAAGTCCAAGATGATTATTTTCCAGAAAGCTCCATCTTTATTTTTTGTTGCCACATGGATTCAAGCGCCCCACAGCCACTCTGTTTTACCATGTGGCATCTGAGTGCGATGCCTGTTTAATGTTTGACACTGGCACTGGCGCGAAGAGGCTCACAGTCAAAATGTCGTAATCGGTGTCTGTGCTTTTTTTGTAAATCCGTTTTGATCGCTGGGCCCACACGCCCTTCTGTTGACGTTTGCGTGCTACATGAAAAAGCATAAGCCAGCAAACTTCTGAATGCTCACTCTCCATAATCCTACAGCCATATGTGCAGCAGTTTTGTGATAAGCAATGTTTTAGGTCAGAGATTTTTTTTCCCCCCCAACCATGGTGGAGTTATTATTTAAACATTTCTAGCATTGCCTCCACTATACCCCACCCACTACTGCGCCACACAGCTCTCACTCTTATTTTTGGATTCTCCACAGCCTGATTTAATATTAGTATCTTTAAATGCATTGATCAGATGTTAGCAAAAATGCTGGGTAAAGATCTGTATTATTGGATGTTATAATGTGATCAATAAACATTTAATTTAAGTTCCATATTATCAGGCATGGCTGCACCCGAGTGAGATTTTATACAACAGTTCTATGAACAAGAAATTGAAGGAGTGACATTTTATTTATTTTATTATGAAACATCAGCACTCTTGGAATGCCACTGGACTTATTATTATTATTATTATTATTATTATTATTATTATTATCATCGTTGTTGATTAATGATTAAAAATCAGACCTGTGTTTAGAACGGACGATGAAGGACTCTTATGTACGTCTTTTCCAAGAGTGAAGAATACTGACAATGTTTTTTTCCCCTCATTTCCTTGGTCACTTGTGGAATTGTGGAAGGAGTGGAAGAATAGCACGTTGACAGGCTTGGTCTTTTTTTTTGTTTGTTTGTTTGGTTTTTTTTGGCAAGAGGAAAATAACAGGATTACATCAGGTTGGGTTTAGTCATACACCAGCCTTAATTGTGTTATCAATTCTTCGGGAAGCCATGACGGCGAAGCAGAATGACAACTAAGGAATCGTTCACCATTTTATTAAAAATATATGTTGATAAGATGTGAGATTTCAACAAAAAAAGACATGACACTTATCCTCACGCTGCAAAAAAAAAAAAAAAAAAAAGGGATGCAGGACGGCGTTCGTGATGACGCTCGCGCGGCTAGACAGGCTCCGGACCTCGCGTCTCCGATCTGCGCATACGCGGCAGCACTCTGAAGTTGAAGGAGGATGCTGTCTGGGTGGAGGAATTTGCACACGATGAGCCCCTGTGTAAGAACATCAGGGCGCTGCTCGCTTTGCCTTTCCTAAGAAAATGTCTGCACATGCATTCTTCCAAGCCCTTAATAATTCCCAACCTGCTCCAAGGAAATCTGTCGCACTGCTGATCTGAATTCAGTTCAAATGTAGAAAAAGGACGTCCACTTGTTGCTTGCTAGAAGAAGTAAACAAACAGCATTTGCTAACCCAGTCAGCATTTGCCATCTAACCATGATCATTTGCTACCATCAGCATTGGCTCACCCAGTTTTGATCGTTGTCAAGGAAGCGGATTTCGGTACCAGAAGGATTATATTGCATCATGGGAACCGTGCCCTGTCCTAATCTTTTTCAATCCTCTCTCTATGCTACTGGACTCCACTTTATATTTACAATTACGAACCATTCTCATACCAAGTAGTCTGGTGGCTGCTGCACTCTCAGAACTTCAAACTAAACAAAATGCTGTAACTTCCGAACCTCCTGGCGAAATCCGGCACGCCGTACTGGATATAACGGGCGGTATCTGGACTTCCGCGGGTTTGGACGAGTCCACAAACATCAGCAAAAAAAGAGGAAAAAGTTGAACGTACTAGTTGAAAAGTAACGCGCTAGGATCGATGGGAAAAGTAAATCGCGACCATGAAGTAGATTTACTTTGCTTTCATTGTCTACTTATTACAGCAGGAGGAAACAATGCTAGAGGGGCAACATGGCATAATTTCCCTTTGGTGGTGTCGTTATCCATGCTTGCAGAGTTCGGAGTAAGCAATCAGCCACACAGTCGGCGCTCGGGCCCACCTGGGTCGCAGCCCCCAGTGTAAGTGCACCGGCTGCACTGGGGTAATTCTCTCCCTGCTGTCACGGCCCTCACTTGTTTGGTAACATTAACATCCTTTTAACTACCGGGATATTCAGTGATCAAATGTTTTATCCTACAGGAAAACGTTTTGTTGCTGTTTCTTGCTAGGTTAATAGAATACCGGGTCATGACCTCACGATGCATCGGTGTATCGGAGAATTCATTTTGTTTTGCGTTTGGAAATCCGCATCGTTGCAGTTCCGAGACTGAACGGCTCTGCCAGACCTTCCGGTGAAAGGGATGCAGATTTATTCAGCTAAAATTGGTGTTGACCGAACAATCCACTAAACTATAAACTATTATGTATTTTCGTCGAGACTACCGCAAGCGAGTTATTAAAACGAGCTATTCAAGAGGTCGACTGCAAAACTTCCAGGACGCAAACAGGCATGAGGATATGAAAATGTATTGGTCGAGTCACATGATGACGATCGGACGACGCTGGCCGTTGTGACGCGTCTCTATTAGAGATGCTTTTCTGCTCACCGCGGTTGTAAAGAGTGGTCGAGTTACCCCGGACGACTTTTCTTTGTCTGGACACGTCCTATACAGCACTAATTGGATGTTTTTAAAGTTATTAAAATGTGAACTATGTTATTAAAAGACTTATCGAGTGAAGCAAAACACAACCCGAGCACAAGCCAAGCTACAGAGCTGTCCAAATGGTATCATGCGTTAATGCTGAACAGGAGTGCTGATCAAACTTGGATAATAAGTGTGGTTATGGGAAGGCAAACGTTTCCTGGCAGAAAAGCGGCAAGCTCGACGTCCTGTGCCTCGCAGCAAGTTCTCTCAGCAACTTGTGTGTGTCTCAGGTGCAGACTGCTGCGTAATTGCCATGCAGTATTTATGAGACATGCCTACAAATGAAGTATTTAAGCAAAGCTTTGGCTTGCACAAGAGTGGCAGTTTATCCATCCATTCCTCTAATAGCTTACCCTGGCTTTCCTCACTCTCTCATTGCATATTCGGCCATTATTCTCACTGCAGGAGACGTTTCGCGCCCTCGCGCTTTCCTTTTTGCAACTTATATATATATATATATATATAAATTTTTTTGCAATGTTATAAAGCAGCTTATAGAATTATCACGGAAGACGAAAAAACAAAAAGGGGGGTTCGGGGGAGAGAAAAAAAAGCACCCTTCCCTCCCCTGCGTTCTGCGAGATGCTTTCTTAGTTCGGCCAGCTTGAATCTCTGTCCCATGTGCTGGATTTGTTCAAGTCACTGGTTATCTGTGCATGGCCTATTTTCTCTCCCTGTGAATGTAGGGTGCCCTGTTATGCATGCCTGATGTGTGTATTTCATTAGCATAAAAAGGCCTGGATTAAGGTTCCACTGACACCTTGTGGCGAGCCGTCACAGCTCCGCAGAGAGACAGAGCTGGTGATTGACGTTAGCTCTCGGCGTAAGGCGCAGGTAATAGATCTACGACTGTGACGCTAACAGCCAGTTGTGTGTCACACGACTGCAGTCGCGACGTGCGCGGCGTCGGGCTCTGAAGCTCCATCATCGTCTATGAGACAGAGCTGTGCTGCATGGTTCCCCACACATGCCCACACACATCAGTCTCAGACACACACGATCCCCTGGGAGATAGCGCCGACTTAATTAGCGTGTGCGCTGACTGGCATTACCGTCAGATACTTAATGCTACACCGCAATGAGCAACTAGCATGATCATAGCGGGATTCTGCTGAAGATTTGCACGATAAGGCATCCGGTTTCATTACCGACAAAACAAAAAAAGGTAGGCATATGGATGTGAACTGGTAATCACAGATCCGTCTGTCAGAACACGCCGACCGCGAAAAAAACCCCTATTGTCGTTTTTAGGTCTATACTGAAAAGCATTTTCCTCTCATGTAGATGATGGGAATCACACCGCAGCAGCGTCAATAGCTTAATACACTGTGTTAGCGTACCAGCCATTGATTCATAAACTAACAGCAATGATTCAAAAATACGGACTATTGTCATGCGATAATAAACCTAGGCAGTGACTCGATTTTTTTGCGTTAAGGGAGATCTAAGAAAAAGTAATCGCTTCATGATGAGATTTGACATTATACGGATTGCACATATATGTTACGTCGCGCTCTTATTATTACAAAAGACAAGTTGGGAAAGTATAATCATCCTCTTGGGGAAAATGAGGAAGACGTGATGACTTAATTGCGCGACTATATTAAATGAACAGATCTGACAGCAAGAACCAAACCTGAAACCTCCTGTATCATCGTGATCTACTGCATCTGTCCCTACACACTTTGCGAGTATCTGTACACTATATAACCAAAAGTTTGTGGACACCTGGCCTTCACGCCTACGTGTGCTTTCGAACGTGCCTTTCCAGATTTCGCTCCCCCTTTGTGTTTGACACTCGAGTTCTTCATGGCAACAGTTCGGGTACGAACCACATATGGTTCGACATGTGATGGTCAGGTGTCCACATACTTTCGCCCATATGGTGTATTTTGTATTGCACGATTACATTTGAGAGATAATGTGTCAAGTTGTTCGTGTTTTGCCTTGGTTCCTTATTACATCTCCCTGCTGAAAGAGGCATCAAGTTACCATCAGGCACTAGAATCGGTGCGTGGTTTGAAGCAGACTTCTTGTTCCTTTCCTTTTCTCCTTAAAAAGGAATTTAATAGTTTTCTTGAGTGGCGACTTGTAAAGCTGTACTTCAACATTTACCAGAGATTTTATGCAAATGAGTGACTGCGCTTTACTTCAGTGAAACCTTTGAGTGCGCTTCCAGCGCTGTGAGTTTAGTATTTCCTGCAGAACCCCAAGACATGGATTAGTTTTGTTTTCAATGAAGTATGATACCATATTAGTACACAATGGCACATAAAGCTAGCAGATGATATTAAAAAAAAACAAATCAATGTCCTATAAGCACTAGGTTGTGATTTGATTTAAGTTGACTAATACCATACTGCTTCTTTAAAGCCACGTCTTCGGTTTGTAGCATCTTGGATAAGAGGACATTAAGCGCAACATAATCACTTACAGTCTGGCTACTGAAGCTACAGAAATGGGTTCGTGGCGCGTTTTTCATTGTTCGACTACTGTCGTATACTCTGCAACAATACTTCCTGTGTTTAAGACGGAATACGAGATCACACCGTCTTTCACAGGGAAGTGTTAGATTTGAAAAATTCTGCTCTTTCATATAATGTTCCTACAGAACAAGTGTGTTTAATCGCCAAGACGTTCGGCATCCAACACAGGTGGAGGAAAAAAAAAAAAAGAGACGCATTAAACCATATCAGTCTTAACACTAATTGCAGTTAATCTGCAGGAAGAAATGCTTTTAAAGCCTCTGGGCCATGCATTTTAAGCTCCGCTTTGACAGAGCAAACGTACATCATAGCTACATCACCAGCAGCCTAAGTGCTACTTAGATGTAATCGCTTTGTTGATTCAACTCGCACAAAAGACACTTCATTTACCGCTTACCCACACTTAAAACGGTTTGCTGGATCGGTAAACATTTCTGGTTTAATATCCCCGACCCCAAAGCAACTGCATAGTTCAAAACCAGCCTTGGGCCTGCTTTTCCCCAAAACTTGGTGTTTAATCGTCTGACACTTAAGAGCCTTCTGCATCTAATTCTAGACGCTTCATTTTCACCAAGAGTCCAGGCAGTCTCCATTAAACACACCAAGCTTCTAGAAAATGGTTCCCATAACACCTACAGCCTCGCATTGTTCAAAAGTTCGAAATGGAACTTTGGGAACTTTAATAAGTGCGTCCACGCTTGCGCAATGTCAATATCTGTATCTGCTTAGTGCTCCAAATATCTGCATCCAGATTTAAACCCGATGTTTGGAGTGGCCTAACAAGGTTGTTTTTATGGTTTTGTTTGTAATCGGACTAGATCATTGCGCCCCAGAAAATACTGGGCAACACTCAATAAAGAAAAAAAACTGCACCGTTCATTTTTAAAAAAATATAAAATCAATTACTGTTACAAATTCATCTGGTTTCATTTCCTAAAATGTAAACAAACTGGTAACCTGATTTAAACCATCATGACCCTGACCAGGCGTTTACTAAGGATGATCGTAGGAACAATGTGCTTCCTATTTGGATCTGTATTTGACTCCATTTATCGTAATTGTTTGTTCATTTCGAATAAATGTATTCATATTTGCTTGCATATTTGGGAGGTGTGTGCGTGTCTTGGTACAAAATGGTCTGGTACCATTTATATTTAAATAAAGGTGTGCTTAAGCATGGCCAGAGCAGATGATCAGATAAAGTGTAGGACATTATGCACACACACAGTGACACACTGACCCAGACCCTTACCTTTCAAATAGAACAGGGACCTCGTAAGGTTATCGTCTGGGTGTTCGGAACAATTGACTCAGCAACCCATCAAACCCAAATAATCAAACTGGAGCTGACCAATCAGGATAGACAAGAGTCCTACCTCATCTTTAGGTTCCCTGGCTGTGGCTGCCCATCGTAAATGGACACGATGTCAAAGTCCTCCTCCAGAGCGAAGGTGTGGAACGAGAGCTGTATTCGGTTCCTTTCTCCCGTCACTATGATCCACGTGCAGTTGGCATAGTTGGGGTAACCGTGAGGGAAACCAGGGCTCTCAACGGTTCCATTCAGGCCTTGCACCACACCGCCACACGACTGACCTGAGAACGGAAACACAGGATCGTCACCACCTTTACCGCATTCCACATCACGTTCTTTCACGCCACACTGAATAAGTCATACTGTTCAATGTCGCAATACAAATGGATTAGAAATCTAATCTCTCAGGTATTAGCTGTAACACACACACACACACACACACACACACACACACACACACACATCCACCCACCCTTCAGGTCCATGTGACATGAACCAACACAACCACCATCATAAGACTTCACATTGTTGCCTTCAAATCCAATCATTATTATTTTATATAGAAGTTTTATGTGGGAGGGAAAAATGAGCATGGGTCATTCTGACCTGAAGAGAGCCCAAGGTTTAAAAGCAAGCTTACTTCCTTACAGCACCTACATCTACAGCAAAATATTCAATAATACTCTCAATTTAGTTTTGCTTAATTTCTACGTCAATCAGATATCCTTCTGCTTTGATGACATATGACGTCAACGCATCCTTTTACTAATTTGACATGACATGTAATTCCAAGTAAGCGGTTTACTCCAAGAAGACCTCAACGGGTACGACGACCAACAGTACGAGGACACCTGACCTGATACGCATATGTGGTTCTTCTGCAAAGACACAAAGCTGGAAGCGCACAATTCTAGAGCGTATCTAGCGTATGCGCTAGCATTGCAATTTCCCTTCACTGGAACCAAGTGGCCCAAACATGTTCCAGCACGAGTGTGCGCCGGTGCACAATACAGGATTCATGAAGACATGGTTTGCCAAGGACGGAGTGGAAGAACTCGAGTGTCCTGTACAGAGCCCTGACCTCAACCCCGCTGAATACATTTGGGGTGAACTGGCATGCCAAGTACGTGCCAGGCCTCCTCGTCTGATATCAGTACCTGACCTCACTGGTGCTCTGGTGGCTGAATGAGCACAAATCCCCACTGCCGTGCTCCAAAATAGTGGGATGACTTCCCAGAAGAGTGGAGGCTATTATAACCGTAAAGAGAACCTGAATGTGGAACGAGATGCTCAATAAGCACATATAGACGTGATGCTATGTTTAGACTACATTTTCAAGCATTGGGATGAATAAACGTGTCTGTTAATGCATGACTTAAAACTTCCCCAGTTGGTAATTACCATTCAGCTAATCATAATGAAGCCCTAAAGCTGGAGGTCCAGCCCCAAACCAATTAATGAGATCATCCATCATTTAGCCATCCATGTTGTATTTATAATGTATTACAGTCTGCAGATTTCAGCCATTCATTCGTTCATTTATTTGTTTTCAGCGAGAAAGCCTTCAAATAGCAAGCTACAAGAACGCCACGTTGTAGTATGTTTAAAAAAAGAGCAAAAAGCCACACACGTGAAAAAGAAATAACACATCTGAAGCAGACAACAGCCTGGAGAAGAGCCTCGTTGTTTTCCCGGCTTGAATTGGTGCACTTTGAGTGCTGGAAAAACGAGAGACTAGAAACTTTTTAAACGATTCTTATGGAGCAAATAAATTCATTTCCTCTTTTAGCAGGTGCCAGTAAAACATAAAAATATAATAAAAAGCCATTTCCTCGCTTTCCCGTTTTCATTTCAGAGTGAAAACCTAATGAAAGCGATGTACGTGGACACAGAAGAGACAAAAACGGATACAAAAGCAAACCCGCTGCCCCAGGATTCATACACTTTTGATGCGCTTCTGTTTTTCATCCAAAATACAATTCGAGGCAAGTTCCAAGCCTTCGATAAATAAATAACGATGTACAAACGTGAAAAGGTTGATTTTTTTCCCTCACCTTATACAGGTTTTATACTCCGCTGCTTCCTCTTTCATCGCGAACAAGACCAAATCATAAAGGGACTCAAACTTGAAGGTCACACTCACATGGCTTGTGAATAAAAGCAACTCGGGCACTTAAGGCAACCAGAGACACTGGCATATCTCCCGCACCCTGTCTCCTTTGGCATTTGTGTGTGTGTGTGGTTTATCTTGCACTGCCCACAGAATTCTGCCCCCATCATAACTGAGCTTATCTCTAGCACCAGGAGAGTACACAATCCCAAACAAGCCCAACAGTTGTGCCTCACGCCGCTTTGCAGCCTCGTCATCAGTAATGCATTTGGCTTCATTAAATAGGTGTATAATCCTTGATGAAAAGAGATTATGCCATTGTCCTTTCAACCTCTCACTTTTATTTTCTCTCGGAATAAGGATAAATTGTTCCATCATCAGCTGAACACCGTTAACTGAAGGTACAAACTTTTTGTGAGGATAGATGGAAAAAAAATCTGGATCTATCTAAGCAATCTTTAAATTACAGTGTTATATTATATATTACTTTATTAGGGACACCTGTTCATTTATCCAGTTGGGCAATCATGTGGCAGCCACACATAGGTCAAGAGCTTCACATCAAACATTAGAATGGGGAACTATCTAGGTGGGATCGACCGTGGCACGGCAGTTGGTGCCAGAAGGACTGGGTCGAGAATTCCAAGCTGGTTTTCTAAAATGGTGAGCAAAACAAAACAAAGCAAACAAAAAAAATCCAACATTCTGTGAGCAGCAGTTCTACAAAGGGAAGTTGATGAGAGAGATCAGAGGAGAATGGCCAGCCAGGTTCGAGCTGACAGGACGTGTACAGCGACACCATTCTTTACAACTGTGGTGAATAGAAAAGCATCTCAGAATGCACATCGTCCTGAACCATCAGGCAGATGGGTTAGAACAGCCGAAAACGACATCGGGTTCCACTCCTGTCGGCCAAGAACAGGAATCCGAGGCTACACTGGGAACTGAAACTGGACAGCTTCAGCCTGGAAAAAGCCCAGGCAATGGTTTGTTTTTTTTTCCCACATTGGAAGTTTAACTATCCAGTTTTGGGGATCTAAATTTCTACAACATTTACGGTTTGCTAACTGCACGACCCAGTAGCACCATTTTTGGTACATCACAATACCCGCTTCACATTTTGAAGGAGGATAAAGGACATTATGCGGCATTGACAAATTCCAAAAAATGGATTCGTTTATTGAATTCCTTTAGTTTATTTGCCTTTTCTGCTCGTCCAACCTCATCGTCTGAAACAGTACAGCATGCTAGCGTTAATAGAATAATATTTTCTTAGGACTAAACAATGTTGAACGGAGGAATTAAAACTGCCTTTTAACTCCACAAAGTCATCGCATGAGGCCGAGCGTAAAGAAACATTAAAACCCCATGCCAAAGGTCTCCCCATTCTGTTTGACTTTGTGAAAATAAATTTAGTGAGGAGGTTAAATCATGCATTTTCCGCAGGGTCGTGAACCCGTCATTCTTTCCGTCCTCTCGCTTCTGCATCAATCAGGCCTCTGTGTTTCTCACCTTCCTACCGATCCATCAAGCGTGGCCTCGAAGCACAGCTGCACGTGATGGAAAAGGCTCGTTTGATGGAGCAGCTTTCAGCTAAAACTTAAATAATTGCTTCCCTTTTGCCTGATTTGATACATAATCAGTCAGCACTTTATTGGTCAGCTATGGGTGCAAAGGTTGATGGGGGCAGCTGCGTTCGGTGTTCCACTGTGGAGAAAACAGTCATCAGTTTTGCACTCTGTATTTCAAGGGAGCCGAGAAGACAGATGAAATATCCGGCCCTGGAATGTACTGCGGTGCACGGCGTGACGAATTGTGTCAAAACCTTGATTCCAATGTGTGAACATCTGATCCAGCTCATCACTGAAATAATAAACCCTTCATGAGCTGGGCCAGGTGTGCTGAGGGCGAGGAAACGTCAAACTGTGCAGGGCAGCGGGTGCGCCTGACTCGAGCTGAAAACCTCGCTTTCCCAACACACTGATGTTAGCTGGACTGAATAACGGCGTAGCCTAGCTGGCAAAAAAATAATAATAAACCCTGACACTTGGGAACTTTATAAACAAATAAAATGGGCACACAAAACCCACGCACACACAAGCGATGTGACCTAATACAAGCACGTTCTAAAAAGATGCAGAGAGGTTTCTTTTTCTTTTTTAAGTGTTGAGACTAGAGATCTGGATCATACAGGGATCCCGCGGGACACGACAAGAAAATTAGCAAGAACGAGCGGTCGGATATACCAACGCAAGTTCATCCTTAGTAACTGCCTGCTCGGGGTTGTGGTGGTAGTCTACTGGGTTGTTTATATTTTTGAAATGAAACCTTTTAAATCTGTTAGGAAAGATCACGGGCAGTTATGAACAAAAGTAAGGAATAACTGGGTGAACAGGATTTTCTCCGGGTGCTCCAGTTTCCTACCACCTGTAGATTAAGTCTGCCGGGCTGCTCTAAATTGCCCATAGGTGAGAATGTGAGTGTGAACGGTTGGTCGTCTTTGCGCGAGCCCTGCTGTAGATTGGCGACCTGCCCAGGGTGCACCCCGCCTCTCGCCTGAAGCCACAAAGCTTCATCATGACCCGGACACAAACTCTATAGATAATGGATGGAAGTACTACACTACTGCTAGAACCTGGAAGAACTTCTGTAAAGCACAAAAAAAAAAAAAGACAACGACAATCTACAATCACGGCACCCAAGCTCATCCGACATTTCAGGAACTTAATGTTTCAACAGTTTTTGTCACTAGCTGGTTTTCATGAGTTCTGTCGGCCAACAAATTCGAAATTGGCCAACGATGCAAATTCCACAACAAGGATGCACTGACTGACGATCTTTAACCATCCTTCACGTGAAATGCCATCACTCTTGAATCAAATTCGATCTTATAGTATGATATCAATCTCTCTCCTTCCTGTTTGCTTTGTTTACACTCTTGCACTCCTTCGCACTCCTCTCTGGGTCGTGATGGTGTGTGCGCATACAGATTTCTGGCCGATTCCGACCCCTGACACAGCGCTGACTGTTTTGGTGGCTCGCACCATCTCGGAAACGGTTTTATGACGTGTAAAGGGTGTTTTTCCTCGCCTGGCTCGATAATCATGCTCCTGTAGCTTTCTTTACACAAGCGCAATAATTAATAAAACAGAATTCACAAACCATGCGCAAAAAAAGAGCGAAAGGCTACCAAAACAAGTATGCATTTGTTTTCTCTCAGTATTCAATGTGCTGTGACTGGAAAGCTGGTGTATAAAGGCTCACAGTAGTAAACGGCGCTCCTGTAAACATGGCTGAAGGAACCCATCAAGGTGCCTAATGACTAATTACTATAATTTCCACTACAAATGTAATCAACTAAAAAGCACTGCATTCCCTACTTCAAGTTTAAAATTAGGCTATATAGCAAATATCCACAAGACCACATCAGTTTGAGTATTTCTATTAAAACCACTTCAATTAATTCAGCTCTGCAAATACTAAGTGAATAATCCATTCTTATCTCGCTGACTGCACAATTTTCACACGTGTGCTGGGAAAATACACGGCCTCTGGAAGAAACACGGAGCGTACCACAGAATTGACATGTATGAAGAAAGGAGGTTTCATTTACAAAGACTGATATCATTAGGAGTAAATGAATTACTTATATGGACAGCGATCGATTACACAACCAATAAAAGGGGAAAAAAGCAAGCAACGCAGAGAGCAAGACGACAGTCGCTGTTTTATAGCTCACTTCCGTCTAAATGATGTCTGTGCATTACACTTATTCACGCCTTGAGAAATCTTCCTGGGCATATCAACCGGGATGCAACCTTTCCAACTGAAAATAAATGTGTGTGAAATCAAATATCTGCAGGAAATGTATAAATCTATATATATATATATATATATATATATACACACTACCAGACAAAAGTTCGGACACGGCTTCTCCTTCATAGGTTTTGTTGTTGTTTTCTACATTGTATAACAATACTGAATACCTCAAACTATGAAGCAACACACATACTGAATTATGTAGTAAACAAAAAAGTGTAAACAAAACATGTTTCATATTTTAGATTCTTCAAAGTAGCCGCCATTGAGCTTGATGATATTGTGGGCATTATCTTACCCAGCTGCATGAAGTCGTCACCTGGAATGCTTTTCAGTGAA
>JAQQZR010000038.1:23244002-23263564 GCA_030068235.1 Notoglanidium macrostoma | reverse complement strand
TCAAGTTACCATTATGTCAGTCCTGTTACCATAGTCAGTCCTGTAGTCCTATTACCATTGTCAGTCCTGTTACCTTCATGTCAGTCCCATCACCATAATTGTCAGTCCTGTAGTCCTGTTACCATTATGTCGGTCCTTTTACCATAATTGTCAGTCCTGTAGTCCTGTTACCATCGTCAGTCAAGTTACCATTATGTCAGTCCTGTTACCATAGTCAGTCCTGTAGTCCTATTACCATTGTCAGTCCTGTTACCTTCATCAGTCCTGTTACCATTATGTCAGTCCTATCACCATAATTGTCAGTCCTGTAGTCCTGTTACCATTATGTCAGTCCTATTGCCATCAGGTTAACCCTGTTTCCATAATTGTCAGTCCTGTAGTCCTGTTACCTTTATGTCAGTCCTATTACCATAATTGTCAGTCCTGTAGTCCTGTTACCATTATGTCAGTCCTATTGCCATCAGGTTAACCCTGTTTCCATAATTGTCAGTCCTGTAGTCCTGTTACCATTATGTCGGTCCTTTTACCATAATTGTCAGCCCTGTAGTCCTGTTACCATCGTCAGTCAAGTTATCATTATGTCAGTCCTGTTACCATGGGCAGTCCCGTTATGTGAACCCTGTTCCCAAGTCATCAGTCCTGCTTCTATTATGTCAATCCTATTAAGAAATATTCTAGTTATAACACCATACAATATAGAGTAAGATTGTTGCGTACAAACATGATTTTGATAACTTATGCAAAGCTGCATGTACTGTAACAGACTAGAAAGAGTCTGGTAATACAATTATTTCTTTATTCTGGAATATCTGTGGTTTGTTTAGTATATCAAACTAAAGAAATACCATTAGCATGATGGTTTATGGCCTATTCACATCAGAAAAGTTTAGAAAGAAAATGTCTGATTGTTCCTAAAACTTGGACTGCGCTTACTAGGCTATAACCACACGATTAGTAAACAAATGTTCAACAGATCACGAATTACACCAAGTTTGATTGTAACTCCGAGATCAATGTTACATTTAAATAAGCAAATTCATCATCGAGATTCGAGAACGGACAACTGTTTTCCTTCGAATGAATCTGGAGCCTAAACTGGCAATACTGAAATGAGGAGTGTGTGCAGTTTTTCACGACAGCTGGGGTTTAAGGCAATACTAAATAATGCATGATTGACGTAAACAAAAAAGCCATAGGCTTTCATGACTAGGCAGAGAGATGGATTGTATTATTTCGCCGTAATTTCCTCTCCTCGTTCCCATTCCAATCATAGCAGAGCGACAGTCGTTGCTTTGTTTGGATTTATGGCCAACATCTAGAGCATACAGGCAAATGGGGCCGAGTTCCAGCTTAGTCCGACGATGTTCTCCGCCATTATTAGCTAGTGTGTCATTGTGAGAGCTGTACTTCGGAACAACGCGTAATTGGCTCTTACACTGGGACACAACAATTGTATTAACACTTTGCAAAATATGTACAAGATGGGCGACCCGATATGGGTATGACTAAATGGTTTCATTTCTAGTCAGGCAAGTCGCATTCCTTTGTGATTTAGACAGGCTAAGTAAACAATTTCCCAACTGTGTAGGCTAGTGTTTGGGCTCCAGAGTGCTGCAGCTCAATAAGCATGCTACGAACACAGTCATTATCCCCCGGCAACTGTTGGTTTTCGGTTTTCCTTTCACTTCTATGCCTTCTCGTACACATCCTGACAGATCCTGGGCGTCCTCGTTTCTGTTCCACATGCCAAACTTGCATTTAGATCTACCCTTACATGAAAATTTGCCACTGTAAGAAACGTCTCGTAAGCGGGTGCAGGAGTTTTAGCTGTAGGTTTAGGTTTACAAAATCTACAAAATGTTTAAATCCATTTTGTTTTCCTGCGTTTAATAACTAGTCCATAATGGTCAATAAAAATGCCCCTGTTTCTATAGATATGTCGTGTTTTATGGCAATTTTTTTCAGCACACAAACCTGACCAGACTGGACAACCCAAAAAAACTCATATTATTGGTCAAAAACTTTTTACAAAAGCGGCCATGCATTTTGGAGTACAACCAACATCTCTCCTAAAAAAAAGAAGAAAAAAAAAAATAACAGTGAATGAATAAAAATATCACAAAAATATAAAAATTAAAACATCACAGTCCTGGTTTATAATCCAAGCAAAAAACAAAACAAAAAAAAAAAGCACAGAGATCTGATGAGCGGTTATTAACTTGGACAGCTGTCTGCGAACACAGGACAACCTTTCCTTTTTTTGGAAGAATAATTCAATCCAGCTTCCAAAACGCAGGCTGACGATCAAACTGGTGGCTTACGATCAACAAAATTATTCCAGCATGTCCCTAAGGGACCTACAGACAAGGTATTACGGCTGACAGATCGAATACCAAATGATAATTCTCATATACCGCGTACGGTACTGCATAGCAGCTCTGAACACGGCAAGTCTTTCCGCCCAGTGACCGGATGACGATAGAGAAGAGGCTGAACTCCAGTACCATCAGGTTAATAAACACCTGGTCTGGTGCAGTTCTTACAATAGAACACCTGAAAAGCAATTTATTTATATAAAAAAAAAATAAAATAAAAAAATCCGAATAACCAATCAGGCAGGGTTTTTTCCAAGAGATTATTGTTAATTGATTAGCTGTGTCCAAGATTAGGCTAAAACCCCTTAATCTAGTTCACACAATCCTGGTCTGCGCATTATCCCCCATTCTGTGTGGATGTGCTACTCGAAAAGATGCACAATAAAATATTCCTGCTGTGCCATTATGTTGATTTATGTATACTGCTACGTTACTAATAAGGCTCTTAGCTGGATACCTACACAATAGACTCCAACAGCAATAACCCACTTCTGCCTGCATTTGGTGTGAAGTAAATGACAAACGGCACTTCTAAGACCGAATTCTAATGAAAAAAAAAAACCCTCTTGTAGCAAACGTTAATATTTAGGATAAAAACCGTCTCCTTTTCATACTATTTTTAATCCATGTCAAAAAAGCTATCATTTCTGGCATACAATAATCCCCCTGCGCTGGAGTTCAGGTCGGTGCCGGGGTGGGTGACGCAAGAGCCAAGAAATAAATATTAATAATCACGATTCTTAACGACATTTTTAAGCTACGCGTCTTGATCAACAGCTTGGCTCAAACGTCCAGCAAAACACGAGTTCTGTATTAAAAAAAAACAAAAAAACTGTTTGATTTATTATTATTATTGTCTATTTTAAGTAATAGGAACATTTTACAATGAAAAAAATTTGATGCTTCCAGTCAGTTTGTCATTTCATTTTAACTAAAAAGACAATCGTGATATCGATAACATGCCGTTGCTCTGTTCCGTGCCGTAATTGTTTCTTTACCTCAGCTCGGTAATCCTGGAAGCGTAACTGCTATTTTCATGCATGCGAAGTAAAATCTCCAGTGATGACCTCATTTACGGCCAACAAGTGTCAAATTAACACCTACGACATTCTTATAAGCCAGCCAGACGCCACTGCACTGCAATTTCTCCTGCTGAGCCTGAAAGGCATTGCGTTAATGCTTGATATCTCCCTTCGTACGTCGAAAATCCTCAGTGATGC
The DNA here is from genome assembly GCA_030068235.1 of Notoglanidium macrostoma. Taxonomy (NCBI): domain Eukaryota; kingdom Metazoa; phylum Chordata; class Actinopteri; order Siluriformes; family Auchenoglanididae; genus Notoglanidium; species Notoglanidium macrostoma. The sequence goes on along the minus strand of JAQQZR010000038.1, from coordinate 23,259,969 downwards.
GTCTTTAAAGTGTCCGACGGATGACAAATGAACACCTATACTGCTTATTTAAGCCCAGCTGGACACACACACACACACACACACACACACACACACACACACACACACGCGCTTTACTTGAGTTCTGTCAGCACCGAGGGATTATTTTTTTTTACTTAGGGAGTAGCTAGACAGAAGAGAGAGATGCATGAGTTCTGGTTCAATATGCATTGAATTTGAGGTGCAAGCAGCACTTTGGGCTCGCAGGAGCGGAACCGGAAGGTATGTAGATTAAAAGACGGACGTAAAAGGAGTTTCTTTTATGTTGATGCAGGGATCCATTTCGAGAAGTGTGCAGAGGTTGACAGACAAGAGCATGTACTGATTAATGGAGAGGAGTACCGTAGCAGGTGTATTAGAGTGCGCTCATCTCGCACCGGCAGGCTCTGTGAGCAGGCCACACGTCCAGATAAGGCAGAGTCTCAGTCGCGGTTAGACAGAAGCTCAGCCACGACAAGAGGCCAACTGAAGAGGCCGATTGGATTTTGTGTCTGAAATAAACTCCAAATGAGACAGGTATGAACCAGCGACTCGCGGGCTGGAATGAAGGAGCGCGACAAAGGACTCTGTGTGCATGTATGTGGGACGGGTTGTGGGGATATGATGGTCTCGGAGTTTAAAAACAACATTTATTTAATAAAAGGTATTAAAAGAGAGAGACTTTTGGTTAATGGGGTTAAAGCTAATAATAACAACAACAACAACAACAACAACAACAACAACAACAACCAGTCGAAGGTCCTCACAAAAATGGTAAGATGAGAGAGAGAGAGAGAGAGAGAGAGAGAGAGAGAGAGAGACAGCATGAGACATAGGGAGAGAGAGAACGAGACTGATAGAGAACAAGACCAAAAGAGAGGGAAAGAGTGAGACATACAGAAAGAGAGAACAACAGAAAGAGAGAGTGAGAGAGACAGAGACAGAGAGAGTGACTGAAAGAGAGATAGAGAGAAAGAGAGAGAGATAGTGAGTGAGAGACAGAAAGAGAGAGAGTGAGTGAAAGAGACAAAGAGAGAGAGTGAGCGAGAGACAGAAAGAGAGTGAGCGAGAGAGACAGAGAGAGAGAGAGAGAGAGAGAGAGAGAGAGAAAGAGAGAGAGTGACCAAGAGAGACAAAGAGAGAGGGAGAGAGTGAAGACAGAGAGAGAGAGTGAGCAAGAGACCAAAAGAGAGAGAGAGTGAGTGAGAGAGAAAGAGAGAGAAAGAGAGAAAGTGAGTGAGAGAGACAGAAAGAGAATGCACGAGAGAGACAGTGAGAGAGAGAGTGAGCGAGAGAGACAGAAAGAGAGAGAGTGAAAGATACAGAAAGAGAGAGAGTGAGAGAATGAGCGAGAGACAGAGAGATACTGAGCGAGAGAGACAGACAGAGAGAGAGATAGTGAGCGAGAGAGACAGAAACAGAGAGTGAAAGAGAAAGAGAGTGCGTGAGAGAGTGAGCGAGAGACAGAAAGAGAGATACTGAGCGAGAGAGACAGAGAGAGAGAGTGAAAGAGAAAGAGAGTGAAAGACAGAGAGAGAGAGTGAAAGAGTGAGCAAGAGACAGAGAGAGTGAGCGAGAGAGAGAGAGAGAGAGAGATAGTGAGCGAGTGAGACAGAAAGAGAGAGTGAAAGAGAGTGAGAGAGACAGAAAGAGAGAGAGAGAGTGAGTGAAAGAGAGAGAGTGAGTGAAAGAGAGGGATAGTGAGCGAGAGCTCTCATGTGGAGCATGCAAAGTCTAGTCACTTTCCCGAGACTTTAATGTCCTAGGAATATCTTAAACCATTCTATACGGTCATGGCTCTGGCAAAGCGGCACAACTGGGCACGAACACTTTCTCAGGAATAATTCAGCTTTTTCCCGCTGCGCTTCCTTCTGACGGAACACTCTCCGCAAAAGTAGGCGGAAATTCAAAAAACACACTGCTGCGCTTTGCCAGGGAGTGAATTATATTTACAATAAACTATACCTACTCAATTATTATGGAAATAAGGTAATCACATTACCTTCTCATAATAATAGTACTTCTTGACTGACCGCCTCATAAATGATTGCAGAAGTGCAAATGTCACTTGTGACGCTGCGAGCCAGAAATACGAGCTGACCACCACCACATTTCAATATCAATTCACCCATTCGTTTTTTTTAGGGGCCATCTCATTTAGAAAGCATACGCGTATGGAAGAGGAGTGTACACTTCGCATGACTGAATATCAACCATTATCATGGGTGTAAGAAATTAGCATACCTACTCGCGGTGGTAGCTCAGTGCTCCAAACCACCTGCCTTTCCTCCGATAAAAACACATTAACCTCGAGGATGTGATCATGTTTCACAATATAACTAGCGGTAATGAATAAAGGTAGACTCTACAGATCTGTGAGTAATTGTGCTGCGCTTGTGATTAATTGTGCAGCACTGATGATAGCAGGCTGGGAACCGCTCTCTGATGATGATTGTCATTTTGGACAGGATCTCTAGGGAATTACTTTGGAAGGGAACAAAAAGAAATTTCCACATCGTTGCGATCTCGCTCAGTCATTCCCAGACGCAAATGCAAACTCAGCCCAAAAAAAAGGAACGAGGGCTCAGGATGATCTAAATATACGTTACTAAGTTGTTAATACAGACGTGTCTGCGGGTAATTAATTGACTTACCTTATCATCTAACTTCGAATCAAATGAAGCGGCTAATAGGCTTAAGTATGTATAGGAAACATCTAAGGGATGTGACGGGTTTGATTTATTGCTGAAATACGGCATAGAGCTGTATTTAGGCAATAAATGTTTTGGAATATCTTGCTTATTACCTTCATGAAGGCGGTGTATTCTAGTGTGCTGACTCCAGATGGGCCACGTGGGATATTAAAGGAAATCAAATAAAAGTCCCTTCAGAGCAATGCTTCACAAGGCTATCAATAAATAAAGAACTAGTTGGTATGTCCTCATTTGTGCAGTAGAGCTAGTGGATTTTTTCCACAGTGTTGGTGCGTGAGCAGTCTCGAGTGTAGATTTACTAAAGCTGGGTTCACACCCTGAGATTTTCAGCCCCGTTTTGCAGAAAAACCACACATGGGGGGAAAAAAAAAAAAGAATTATTTAGCTGTGAGTAAAGGTCAGAGTTCACAGAACCCGCAACGTGAGTTGACCTGGCACTGTCAGAAACACTCATGTTCGGTAAGACGCACCAAGACGAAGAGCAACGGGGCTGGAAAATACTCAACTGTCCTTTTTACTCCACTTAAACATTAATTTGTGTGTCGTGCCCTTTCCTTTCGCATTATTCAAATTGAACACTTGTACGCCGTGCATTTTTTTCACCCTCGGAAATGCCATTTTTGTTTAGCCCTTCCGAGTCCTCGTTACAGATCTCAAAGGTTTTTTCGTTTCTTTTCATATACAGCCAATGACTGTACGCCGTACATCAAACAAATGGGCTCGGTTTTGCATCCCAACTTCGCCAATTAAGCTCATCGACACCATAAAGAATTGTGCAGGTGTCACCTGCTTCGCATGCGCCACGAGAATTTAGCGCTACAGCCATCTGCGTGTGTTTGAATATGGATAAGTCACCAGACTGCAGTGTTGAATCTGAGGACTTCAGTCCACTCCTGCGCAAGATCACAAACTCACGAGAGCTACAAATACGGTAGTGATGACGGTGAAACGTACAATTAAACATCTTAAACGGACCTCCGTAAAAGCAAACTCAAATCGACTAAGAACAGTGAGAGAGCACGGTTTTATACTATGGCATGACGACATGAGCAGAAGTCTGCCCCTATTGTTTACAAGGTACATTTTAATGAACAAAAGGGTTTGTTAAAACGTTGCTGGCAACAGATTTGTGTAGTGAAGGTCTAATCAAATAAGACAAAACAATTTTGAGAAACTTTCTTTTACTAAAGATAATTTACATACAGTTTCTCATTATTAACACTTCAACGACAGACTTGCAAATTGAATGTGCTTTATTAAAGCTAAATTGCATTGTGGGTGCAAATTTGCTCAATTTATGCCCCAAATTGCATATTTTGCAAGTCAAACACACAAAACAGATTCATTACTGTGAATACAAGCTCATCTTTTATTTGTAATAACTAGACAGTTTTGTCTTTGCGACGTGAAAATAGGCAAACAAAGCACAATCGCTGTAACCAAAGCCTGGCTAGACGAGCGTTCCAGTGGAGCTCACGGAATATTACCAACATGATCATGTTTTTGGGTTAAGTCAGACCACCACGTCGCTCCCCTGAGCCTCACACGCAGGTGTTTAATTACCATCATGGGTTCGTGGAGGCAGTGAACACCTTTCAGTTTTATTTAACGTGAATCTGTGCTTTAAATGATAACCGTAGACCTTGAGTCAAAAATAAAGAGCCTGTGGCCTTCGCCGAGCGCGAGTGCTGTGCATTAGTTGACGTGTTCAGACTAGAACATTCATCCGAGAAGCAGTCTATTCTAATTCTCCGAGGAAATATTATACAAGGCGCACGCTTAAGTATTCGTAATGAAGTGAAAGTCAGCACTGAGACACATTTTCGGTTTTGTTTTTTTAAACAAGGCCATGTCCATATCAGAGTACAGACTTGCGAAGAGCTAGAACATGAACCGTCCATCATAAATTAACCGCGCTTAACCCGAAGTCTTTAGTTCTAATAGGATGGGGCAAGATTTGTGTCGCGTTGCAGGAGGATCTGCACCTCACCGTGAATCACAGACACGGGCGTGTCTTTGGAATGTATATACTGTATGGCGCACTAGGTCACATGACTATAACATAGGCAGTACCTGGAAATCAATAACTTGCTTAAAACCCCAGAAGTTTTACTTCTCCGTGTGTCTTTTTAAACGTCGATATTTTATTGTTCTGTTCGACCGGAGAGACTCCGCCCCCCCCACGGTCCCGTTCCAAATTGGAATTCCAAATGACCATCTCTTCTGTGAAAGACATGATCGGAATACATGTCAGAAAACCGATGAAGGAAAGCAAATGTCATTCCCTGTCCCTCCAGTGACGAGTGCATTAAGTTCCACCGCATCAACCTCGCCTTTGACCTCTTCTTCTACACTCGCAGGCAAACTGGCATTTAGATGATGTTAGTGTAGCGGAGCCAAGTACGTTCCGGTGGTGCGGAGAAGGACTCGCTCTTGGAGAAAGATGAGAGCAGCACTGCGCTCTACCCCACAGGCAGCCCTGCCTTTAAATCGGCTGCTGGAGTGTTCACTTCTAGTTTAGCAGGTCAGTGGTTCGAGGCCTGCTTAGGGCAAACTCGGCGTACGTTAGCCACAAAACTTCTGAAGGTCAGCACCCAAATTCTAATTGCAATGTTTCAGTGGCACGTCAAGTGGGAGATTTAATTATTTACCCAAATACACGGTCCAACAATTGCAAATTAGGTAGAAAAAAAAAACAACTTAAAAGGGTTAGCGGCCACGGCTGAACCCTGAATGAGATCGCACTGCTAAAAAGTAGAGCTTTAGTAATGGGAGTGATTAAGACTTAATCCATTGCATTTTAATTGAAGCCAAATTCCTTCGACAAGAAGTCCAGTTCAGAAATCCATGATGTTTTTCTTCCATTGTTTGAAGCTTCTACTAGTCTGCATCGCTGCACAGGACATGATTGAGTAAGCCAAGGCTGATATTTATGTGCTAAACTGGCTCTGGTATCTTTCAAGGGCCTTCAGACTTTATTTTGGTCTAATGGCATATTTATAACCATTTTTTTTTTTTTATTTCCTGGTGCTTCGTTGGGAAACAATGACAAATTGCTTCGTTGAATTTCTGCTCAGGAAACATCACAACATGACGTGTCTAAGTCCCAGATTTACAGTTACGACAGTCTAACATCCAGCTGCGCCTCAGCATATCGTCTTTCATGATGGCTTGTAATGCCATGCCAGGCTTCGTTGCTTCTATTAAAGAAATTAAGAAAATACCAGCGCTCGATAGAAAGTACAGAACGCACAACTCCTCTTGTACAACTGAGCAGGAAAACAAGAACACTGTTTCAGAAACTTTAATTGAGAAAGTTCAAATCATTTCCTGATCTACCTGCTCTTCTTTTTTTTTTTTTTTTAAACTTGGCATTCATCGTGAACCGGCATTAAGGTCGTGTTACACAAGCCAGGCTCATTTTTATCTGCAGCAGTTGTGCCAGGGGAGTTATTTGTTGTGGCTGCTTTCATTCCTACCTAAGAATTTATTTTTTAAAATGATTATGTTGGAGTTCCCTATATCCTGGCTGTCATTACTCACTTTCGCCTAAAAGAAAGACATACACTGTTAGATATTAATTAAGCTGCAAAAACATACTATAGCTGGAATTTCCCATCACGAGGAAAAAAGAAAAAAAGATAAACAAAAAAAAACAAAAAAAAAAAACCCACAGATACAGACAGTGGCACAGATTCACAAAATAATTTTTAGGCTTTTAACCGAATGGCACACGGATTGTGTGTTTGAATGCGACATCCATCATACGGGCATTAAGATGTACCATGCGGCCACACTTGGCTAATCTGCGAGTGATTGGCGAGGGCCCTCGGGACGTCTTCACACTCACCTCCTGCCCTCCCAGTGCTTTGCATTACACACTTAATAGTCGGTGGCTAGAAAAGAAGGCGTACGAAGGAAAGATAAAAATATCTCCTTTGGTCTTTCCTCTCTGGACGATTTTATGTCGCAGAGAGCATAAGCCTTCCAAGAGTGCGACGCTGTGTAAAATAAGATCTCTCACCTCACACACATGAACCGTACACTCTTCCTGCAGGACCTGCTAGAGTGCAATCTGCTATATTAAAAGGGTGATCATGAATCATGATTACATTCACCTACCCATAAAAATCCACAGGCTTAATAATTCCTTATCTTGAAGAGCAAAATCATGGATATTACTCTGTATAAATGGGGGTCTGAAGGGAGTGAGGCAGCAAAATCCGACCAATAACTTAGTAAGCCATCATGTCAGGTCCTCGGAAATACTACTACATCTTCATATTTAACGTCGGCGACTGCAGCGCGCTCAAAACCTGCACTATCATGCTTTGTATGCAGATTCCCTACGCACCGAATAGATCAATAACAGTAGAGCTTGCTCATGAAACACAAGCCAAGCACAAGCTATTTCAATGTGAGGAAGATCAACACCAACGCTGTTGCTATTTTCGTATTCAGTTGTGTAATGAAGCTTGGCCTACATTTCGAAAACAATGCATACAGTGCACAGGCTTAATCAACAATGGAGGCCAGCCAGCTAAGAACACAAAGATCTGATAAGGTGTAATTTAACATTCATTTCTCTAATTTGGATCAAATATTAATATCATGCTGAGGCTGTCATACGTGTTTTAATGAAAATGACTCATTCAATAAACATCCGCAGTTCACTGGGGGAAAAGGGTGCAGGACGCGTTGTGGCATTATAATTAACGGTTTATGCAAAGTGCATGATCTAATTTCAAAATTCGCTGCTTGTTAGTTGATGAACAGATTAGGGAAGGCTTGTAAAAGCGATAGCTTCTTGGCTGGTGCATCGTCCTTTGCCAGCAGATCTTGCGAAGACTAAAAATATGCATAGCAACCGTCAGTCCCAAAGTGGCTGACAAATGAAAGGAACAACAGTTCCTGTTTAAATCATTTAGATAGGGTCTTGTTTATTCTCCTTATCAGTATTTTATTGGAGCTCATCAACCATGTCCATATAACTGACCAGTTATTTTATTTACAGGATCAATCTGTATACCTGGTTATTCATGCAATTAGCCAATCGGCCAGTTAGCCAATACAGATAAAGGACAAGCACTTTAGGTAAGGTTCATAGCCAACATCAGAATGAAGGGGGATACAAAAAACATGAAATGGTTGTTTCAATGATTTCCTGAGGTTTTATGTATTTTATGTACATTTACACAGTGTGGTTTTAAAAAACAACAACAACAAAAAACAAACACCAACACCACTAGAGCAATACGAATAACAACTCCGTGCAACCATGGTCAGCGGAAAAGCATCTCAGAAAGCAAAACACACGACAGCTTTACATTGTTCTCTACATACGTTTATGGTACTTGGCAGACAATCTTACTGAGAGCAACTTCCAGAAGTGAGGATGGACCACAATGGCAAAAGTCCACATCAGATTCCAATCCTATCAGCCAAGAACAGGAATCTGAGGCTACAGTGGCCACAAGTTCATTAAAACTAACCAGTTGACAAATTGGAAAAACATCACGTGGTCTGATGGATCTGGATTTTTGCTGCAACATGCAGATGGTAAGCTCAGAATTTGGAGTCAGCAGCATGGATTAATCTCTTGACTCAATAGTTCAGGCTGGTGGTGGTAGTATAATGATGTGGGGAATGTTTTCCTGGCACACATCAGCCCCTTAATGCCAATCAAGCACTGACTGACTGCCACAGCTTACCAGGATTGGGGAGTAACGGAATACATGGAACGGCGTTACGTAATTAAGATACAAAAAAAGGTAACTGTATTCCGTTATAGTTACAGGAAAAAAAAAAAAAAAAAAAAGATGTTATCAGATTACCTGATGCATCTAGTAAAAACGGAGATTATTTACAGGATTACAATGTTAAAATGCATAATGGCTACACCAACTAAGCAATAAAAATCAATAATAAAAATAATTGCCAATAATTTCATTATTAGTTATATGAAAGCACACTGCGCAAAAGCTACGTCAATTCACAAAAACACATTTGAGTGAAACGGTGGAGCAGAAACATCAGAAGAACTTTCTTTACTGTATGGAAACTCTATACAGTACACTACCCTGCTGGCCTCATAACATAACTGAAAACTAAGAGTCAAATGCAAATTGTTGATTTCACACACTGAAAGTGATTCCCCTGGTGCGCGCACAACAAGCAAAACAAACTCGGCATCGGAGAGTTTCAGTGAGCAAAACGGGCAGCAGAAATTTATTTTATTTTTATTTTGCATTTGTCTGTTCAAATCATGGCTTAAAGTGTGGTAAGTGATTAAAAAAGTGATGACAGTAAACAATGCTACATACATGCATGCAGGCATACATGGTCACCTTGAGTTAGTCTGAGTGTATATTCACTACCATTTATATATAATGCTTATACTGAACGAACATCACCATGCATTTGGTCGACATGAGCACTTGATAATATTCGCATGCTGGGTCAGATAATCTGATAAATGTCACTTGTTGTAATTAGTGAACTGCTATTTAATTAAGCCTAGTTAAGAATAAGTTCGGTAGTAGTGCTGATTAAAATCCTGCAAATAAATATTTTAAATAAATATCTTTTGTATAAAATGTATATTAAAAAACATTCACTAATAAAGGAAAGATTATTCAATTAACTCCCTAAAAGAATCAAATGGAAAAAAAAATTATAATAAATCAAAATAACCAGTAGTTGCGGCCTTAAATAAAAACGATATACTACGTGCACATGTACACACAACACGTCACGGGTCTCACAACAACAACCTGGTCTCGAGTGAAACCGTACCTAATCTTGCGGTCACCAATTCATCATCATGGCCTTTAGTGGAAAAATGTGTTCACTGGGAGGAAAGTTCACTATTATTTTGTCTTTAAATGAGAAAATGGGAACAATATTAAAGTACAGCGCAAGTTCTGCCTTCTAGCTAAGAGAATGCCGTCATCATCTACATATCCGGCATTGAGGTAATCCAAAAGTAACGGAAAGTAATCAGTTACATTCATTTTGTGGTAATTCGATTATGTCACCGTCTATATTTTTTAGCTTGTAATTAGTAACTGTATCGGAATACATTTTAAAGTAACCCTCCCAACCCTGTTGCTGACCATGTTCATCCAAATTTACCCATCTAATTATAGCTACATGATGTCACAATGCACCAAGTACAAGGGGCCTCAACAGAGGACCTCGGAGACGTTGTGGAACGGGAGATTCGTGGCAGTTGCAGCCGACAAATCTGCAGCAATTATACGCAACATGGACCATATATATATACACACACACACACCAGTCTGAGATAGGCTGTGCGTTCACCTTTGTCCGCGTGTTATAGATTGCACCATGTTAAATAAGTATGTCTTTCAGAGCTATAGCAAGCGAGCCGGCTGCCGCGGTCCAAAAGTAAATCAATCAGAGGAGGATTCAATCTGCAAACACTATTCTGCCCACTTGCCCTCTCATATAGTATGGGTCACATCGACAGAAATATCATCAGGAGTCCTCCATCATGCTCTGTATTATTTTACAGACCACCTCATCTCACGCTGTCCGTCTTACCCTCGAGCTCCAGTAACAGTTTACCTTCTATACCCGTGAGTCGGGGCATATCCAACTGTAAACTGGATTTGCTCCCAAAGCTTCCAACTGTTTGCTGGACAACTCATTAAATAACAGCACAGTTTAAACACTGACTCATGCCATGCGTTTCTAGTCCATTATAAAATACAAAGCGCAGGGTTTTCTTCTCCTCCAACAGGACAAAGGCTGCAGTATTTGGCAGCAGATCTAATGAACTCTAAAATAAACATTCGTGGCACAAAACATTGTCCTAAATGCCTGTCCAAGGTGTTAGAAATGCTGCAACACTTACGAGAGGGGCCATCTGTCACAAGGACTGCTTTTATCTCATGACTTTCAAAACAAAAGTTGGACAAACTAAATATCGCAAACAAATTTATAATGCATAGTTGGCCTGAAATTTAAGTGTACAAAGTAAATAAGTAGCACCACAGAATGTATAGTGGATGATAATACAGTCAGCAGTGTGTTTTAGCAGCTGTCGAATAAAGAAAAAAGAAAAAAAACGTGAATAAATGATCTACAATACAAGGCTAAAAATGGAGTTGTCCCAATTTATTAATGTATTCTTGGAAAATAACCCACTTTTTTTCCCCCAGTAAATTAGGTAATCTAACATTTCTTGGCACTGGGTGGTACTGCAAGTCGGAAGGGATTTAAATGAATAGTTCTTAACATACTATTCAACATTTTTAGTATTACTGGACACGTTAAAATACAAACAAAGCTTAAACTGGCCTTTTACTAGTATAATGTCTAATTACAGTAGTGTGTGTAGTGTGTTTAGACAGATTTAAAGCCTAGGGCTATGGCTGTCCCATTTTCTAAATGGAACTCATAAGTAAGCATTGTTGATATGCTGGTAGTAAAGGCCAATACACGCCACTGTCGAACACCAAATCCTGCTACATTGCGAAATTTCCCCGGATGGTGGAGGGATTCATAGCAACAGGATGAAATGGCAATTTTCAAGCTTCTCGAGGTAGAAAAATTGGTACAAAGCCTTTGAACGTGGGAAACAACGCTGTTTATTGAGTTCAGGACAGATTGATCTGAGAAAGCCCTCAGTGAGGGAAACGGGTAAGATTGGGTGATCAGGCGTGACCGAGTTTCAGCTGATGCATCTGTGGCCAATCGATATGGAAGATATTATGTGATTGGTATTTGAGAAAAATGACATTGCTGCAATATTTGAGACGGTAATAAAAGAACAGATGAATGTCTTCAGACCCTTTGGATTTTTACATTCATATTCCATACCTTTACACACTGAGATTTATAATACAAATTATAATATACAATTCATTTTATATTGAAATGATGCAGGAGAGGTGGGGGGGGGATTTACATCTGGAACGACGTGAACTTCACCCTCATGAACTCTCGACGTAACCCATTTTGTTCAAGTACCTACTTCTTCCTTAAGGTATAAAAAGCATTATACTAAGAACATGTATTGACAACGTTCTAAAATGACATGGTGACATCTTCTCAATTAGCGATTAAGGGGCATAAAAAGTTCGGAGATGGATGTTGTGGCAATGTGAACTTACTTTATTCGGATCAAAAATCCATTCCAAGATATTTAGATTTTTCTTTAGAATAGTGAGATGTAGAATCGTTTTTTTTGGGTTTTTTTTTTAAATCCTTTTACCTCAGCTGGCCTAAACGTGAACCTGGCAAGCTTTCCTTCCATCATTATTTGGCCTAGTGCCATGCATCAGTCAGAGGGTGAACTAAAACTCACTAGGTATAATGGCAGTGCATAAGATCAGGTGTCATCTTCAGCCTGTTAAAGGTGTATTAGAGCGCGGAGTGTCTGGTGAAAGTCGTGTGCAACACTCCATCATGGCCCGGTGTGTGGGACGTGCGGATATCTAATATACTGACATGCTGAAAGCCTGACGAAGCCCACACGTTTCTGATGCTCTTTAGGCGCACAGCAGCCTGTCCAAGCTGAAATGTGTCGAGAGGCCCGTGCAGCTGAAAATATCTAGCGTTTCCGCATCTGCATAGGATCCTGCCATATGTACCAAAGCAGGTGTGCAGGGGTTTGGTCACTGATGGATGAAATGCTTCAGAAGATGAAACGGAGCATCTGCGCCAATGACAGAACTGGGTCCAACAGTTGTCAATGGATTTCTCTTTCACACAACTGTATTCATAATGTCAGCACACTGACATCACGTGTTTTTGTGCGGTTTTCTCCACTGGACCAGACGAATGAGTAACTAAGCAGCAACACCATCAACCAATTTGTTAGTAAAAAAGTCACAAGAGTTGCTTACATTTGTTTTTGTTTTTTTTGCTGGATGTCAAAGCTTGGAGAATGAATCGCGGTAATCAAGGAATTGACTCTTATTGGGATCGACTCCCAGCACCTCTGACATTACCTCAAAGCGGTATGGTGACTTGATGACGTTACACACAACACACTTATTATGAGTTTATACTATAAGGTTACTGATTCAAATAGCATCGCTACTCATGACAAGCGACCTTTTTTATTTAGAATTGAATTTAGTCATTTAGTTGATGCCACCCTGTGGCTGGTGAATGGTGTAAATTGGGGGGGGGCAGGATTGGTTTCAGTCCATCTATGTTCTGGTGGGAGATCAACGCCTATAAATTACATCTCGTGGTGGAAGCGGGAAGAACAAAAGTCTTTGAACGTTTTGGGGAATTCTGTGTTAACGTCACCAGTCAGTCAACAGTATCCTTCGCTCCCATTCTTATTCACCTCAAACTTAGGAGATTAGTTTAACTTGGTATCCACCTGCTTCAAGTTACCATTGGTTATTTCATCGGTCGCCCAATTTCAGTGACGTTTCATGGTCTCTGGTCTCCGCGTTGCTGCATGCACACCCCCTTAAGCGTGCCTGTTGCATCGTATGACTTGCGTCAGCTTCCCACTTCCAGCACATTCATTTCCGGCTACAAAAAAATGTCAACCGTGCAGTAGGAAAACATTACGTCTTTTATATCCAACCGAATTAGTAGGCTAATACGCTGACGTTCTAACACCTAGCAAAGACCTTACACCTGCACAAAAATAGAACCCTAATGCAAGCCAACGTCGGCTCTCTCCATATATTTCGGCATCTTTTTCCTTGACGTTTTCTCATGCACTTTCCATCCCTACGTCCATTTCTGCTTCAATCGCGCTCCACAAATTAAGGCTACATCACAGGATCCATAACCGTGGCTGACGCTGGCAACATCTCGCAGAGGCTCAATGATTTAAAAGAGCTTTTTTTATCAAGAGCAGAGGCTCGACACAAATGGATCACACTTTTTCATCAAGCAAACTCCTTTTCATTCATTCATCCATTCGATTACAGCCATGCCTCTTATTACCAAGTGTTGGCACACAGGGCAGGTGCTTTCTTAAAAGCACACTGGTGCTCGGTCAAACTGATTGAAATCTGATCAAGGTCAATTTAGAGAACATAGCTGCTTGATGCTAAAGGATCTGGGTTGAGTTTATGGATAGAAATACAAAAATGGATGAAAGGATGAAACAGAAGGGAGTGCAATACAAACACATTAATAAGGAAAGCCATTGGAAAACATGCACTGAAATAATTTCGCGGTTATTTTTTGATTCTTCCGCAATTCAACGCTATTTCATACGTCAAGCTCTCAGCAGCACTCCTGACGAAGCTCTGTACACGCATGCCATTTTCTCAGCTAGCTTCATCAGAGAGCTTCACCCTGGAGGCAACGACCTTGTCTCACCGCTACCTGTCTTTACCATGGGACAATAACAAATATAAGTGACACCACTACGAGAATAAGAATATTTTTTGTTGTTCTTTTACAGTGTGAGGGCTGCCTGAGGGCTCCACCTATCCATCTAAAGGTATAACATCATACGCTATCATTCAAGTGTTAAAGTCTTGTTGTGTTTTCGTTTCTATTACGTGCTACAATGATTGCAATTAATCGATGCAACGATCAGAAATTGATCATCGAGCGCGGACAAACTGGTGCGTTAAAAATAATTCATATTTATAAACTGCCATGTACACAAATTTCACAGGCTAGCAAGGCCTGATTCTAAACAAAGTTGCTTACGTATCGATCAGAGGCTACATCATCATGGTGTCGCTTCATAGCAGATTTGGCGGAATTGTCAAATGTTTATTTGTTGCCTTGCGATTTGAAGGCGAATCATATTTTAGCACATTTAGTGGTATTGTCAAATATCAAAACGTCTTATGTGTCAAAATCCTAACATTTATTGTGTCCTAACGGATCAAGTGGTTTCATTAAAATATCGCCTGGTTACCTTATGAATTGAAACTGGATTGCAGCAGATTCAGAGCTTGTTGTCGTCTTATGAATTGAAATCAGACTGTATTGTGTGGAAGCCTGAGCTTTACATCCCTAGAGTATATAGCAACTTTCAGTGTTAGAAAGGCGCTATCTAAATAGAACACCGTATTGTGTGTGTGTGTGTGTGTGTGTGCGTGCGCGTGTGTGTGTACATGAGCACTGTTGTAGTTTGCATGCACACTTGAGGCATTTCAAAGGAAAAGAAAAATTCTGCTGATGCTGCTAGATTTTCACAATCTATAACAAGAGAGCCGTTCTCTGGAGAACAATATTATCTGATCACTCTGATTCTCGAATTCGGTGGATATGCGGTGAGGCATAAATAGCTTTTGGAGCTATGTTGAACAAATCAAACTTTCAGAAGCAAAATATTTACATCTGTTCAGACGGAAGGCTTCTGAAAGCCGCCGTATGCCGTATGGCCACTGGAGCTCCCTGGGCAGCTAAAAACTGACAAGCCATCTGGGGATATTAGTCTACCTTCTCTTCAGTGATAAAAGAATTAGAAACATGGAGCTGTACTGTCGCTGAACAAGTCTGGCAACGGCAGTTAATTAAACTTTAAAGGAAAGATATCCCTAACTGATTAGAGCACCTCATGTAAAGAGATTAATTATATAGAAAGTAATGATTTAAAAAAAAAAAAAAACAAAAAAAAAAGGCATTATATCTAGTTATCAGGGTCAACATACCAGCTTACCAGTACATTTTTCATAAAGAAGAAATGGCCAGGAATACAAATGAGAGCAAGGTAAGTGTTTCAGTGTGTTTCAGTATTTTAGTCCTCCACAGCAAGGTTATTTAATTTCAGTCTTCGTGATTTGCGATCTAATAGGAGAGGTGTTCAAAGCTGGCTCATCTGGTTGAACCAATTTATTAACGTCAGGAGAAACTCTGCACAGCATGGACATTGCTGCTTTACTAAGCTTACCATCTATACATCCCCTACTGTCATAACATTCATGGCTAGCACTAGAACTGCATGTGACTATGAGAAAATGTGAGTATTAGCCCAATGCTATGCCTTTACAGTAAGTAACATTAGCCCAACACCATGACTTTACAGTAACATTAGCCCAACACCATGACTTTACAGTAAGTAACATCAGCCCAACACTATGACTTTACAGTGACATTAGCCCAACACCATGACTTTACAGTAAGTAACATTAGCCCAACACCATGACTTTACAGTAACATTAGCCCAACACTGACTTTACAGTAAGTAACATCAGCCCAACACTATGACTTTACAGTGACATTAGCCCAACACCATGACTTTACAGTAAGTAACATTAGCCCAACACCAT
>JAQQZR010000038.1:23215168-23240190 GCA_030068235.1 Notoglanidium macrostoma | reverse complement strand
ATTCATTAAAAATAGGTTTGTTTTTTTCCCCCCTGAAATCAGCTGCATGATTTCAGGAATCATCGGTCCTATATGGGGTACATTTTCGAACGCCAAAGAATTTTCCTATATTTTATCCAAAAGTATACGATTTTTAATAATTGTGCTTAACATTTATTGTAAACACATTGGAAGATGTATTTATTATTTTTAATTTTCACGTTTAATGCTGTTTTTGGCTCATTCTAGTCCTACACATGGTCAATCGGTTTACTTTTAAGTGATATTTAGAAACAAGCATAATTTACATGGCTTGTAAGTATTTAAAAAAAAAAAAATCTAAAGAATCTGGATATGCCTTTAAATAATTCACGCATGAAAGTGTTAAACAACACATCATAATTTTTATCCCTTTACGGCTACATATATTTAATGTTGTGGAACGTTAATTACCTTAACAGAGAAAGTGCTGTGCAGAAAAAAATGACAGCTTTACTTATGGCCGTTGCAAAGCGCTGACGCTGGACACTCCTTGTGAAAATATTAGTAGAAAACTTCACCGGATCGTAAACAACGACTAGACACCATTTAAAAAGAATCCACCGTACAAGTTTAAGTGAAACAGTGCAGGGATATAAACCTTGTAATCAGCAAGTCAAGCTGTCATAGAAAATTAATCACTGCCTTCTGATCAGAGTTCAGCAGCTCTCATGCTTCTTGTAGAACAACACACGATTATATTCTATTTTTGCTGAGGTTTGGCTACCAAAGCGCTAACACATTGCATGCTAGGAGATTTTTGTCCAGTGTTTAGAAAAGGCGTGAAACTGGAGCACCTGGCACAGTCGCTTATAAAAGTAACGACACCTGACAACAATGGCAACCCTTTGAAAAATGCACCATGACCTTGAGCTACAGCAGTACACGGAGACTGAAATGACATCACACACTGAAGAAACTGCGCGAGTGCTAAGCTCTGGGATCACTGCTCCTCTTCCAGATTATCCTTTAAGTACACTGCAAATTATATACGGTTAACAATTAATTAGTGTGGGGTTGAGTCACGCAGCATAGTGATCGTTATAAAGTACAACTTTATAATTACACCCAGAAGGATTTTCTCCACCTTGGCCACCCGTGTGTCTTAGCAGACGCCACCAGTTGCCATGGAAACCAGGCTGCCGGTTGCCTCATCCACATCCAGCTGAGTGCGAGGCTTGTAGACCGAATCTGAAAGCCTTTTTTTTTTTTTTTTTTTTTTTTTTTTTTGGCTTTAAGTTATAAACCAAAAAAAAAAATAGACAGATAGATGGATAGATACTGTTGTTTTTATGT
The DNA here is from genome assembly GCA_030068235.1 of Notoglanidium macrostoma. Lineage (NCBI taxonomy): Eukaryota > Metazoa > Chordata > Actinopteri > Siluriformes > Auchenoglanididae > Notoglanidium > Notoglanidium macrostoma. The sequence goes on along the minus strand of JAQQZR010000038.1, from coordinate 23,238,876 downwards.
ACTCATTTATTTTCAATTTTATTTATTTACTCTATTCACTTTTACCTCGGGGACCTCAATGGCAACTCGAGCAGAACATCAGTTTGTTTTCTCGCACGTTTCCACCATACTGTAAAAATCAATAAGTCTTCAGAGAGAACTCCAGGAAAGCCCTGCATTGTGTGTAGAATCAGATGTGTTGACAGCGCAAGTGTGTCACGATATCATTTTAAAATGCCTTCAGCGGTTTTGGCGTGTTCAGCTGTTTTTTTAACTCGCAAGTGCATATGTTGCTACTTCGCTTTCGGAACAACAGAACAGAAACGATGACAATGAAACCTTTAGGCCTTAACATACACACAGCAGTATTCTCTCAGGCCCAGTGATCTGAATAAACGCCTATTATGGTTAGAAAGTAGTACTTTAGGATTAAACCAATGTAATATGCCTCCGGTGCATATGTCCACTACAGATTTATACACTTAATGTCTTTCGTCTTTAAGTGTTAAGTGTGAGCAAAGATTTGTTTAAACAACGAAAATGAAAGAGAAAACGGTATTAGGGCACTTTATTATTATTATTGATCGTTCCTGATATAAACGCAGAAAAAATATACATACATGTTCCCGTGCAAATTGCACTTGGTGTCATTACAAATCACTGGCTGGAAAGATTTCACGGTGAAGGTGAAGGAGCATCCAAAAATGTTTAGGGACAACTTGGAAAATGCTCCCGAGCCTTAAGATCTTCATCCCTGTCAGTACAACCGGGTCAAGATCCACAGTTAAAGGCCTTTGGACATTTCGCAAAGCGCTCTCGGACTAATGACGAGGAAGGTACGATAGAAACCAGTGTTCACATGAAAGAGTTGCAGGACGACCCGAAAGCAAAACAGTTACACGGCGGGAAAATAAGCAATGAACTGCACTGGAATCATCTCCGCTACTCTTTGAATGAATAGAAAGGTTATGCTGAAGAATGGAAAAAACAAAACAAAAAACAACCCATCGCTGTTTAAAGGTAGCTGTTTAAGCGCACTGCCACTGGGGGTCGAGACATTTCCTGCTGCTAGCCTCTAATTCATCCAGCCTCTGCTGCGGAGTCGCCGATTTCTAGTAAATTCCTAGCTGATACCGTGAACAGTGATGTTACAGAGGTGGAGCAGTATGATATGCGGGCTGCTTCTCTGCAAATGCTTCGGGGGCATTACAAGTCATCGTAGGAAACGTGAACGGAGCCAAGATGACGTTTCGACAAGACGACCACGGCAAACGAAGAACCAAGATACCTCCTAGGCCTTGCGTGGTCTGGCAAGTCCGAGAATATGAAATTCTATCCAAAAGGTCAACTGGCAAGAGGAGTGGGCTAAAACTGAACCACACCGCTGCAGAAATAAGCATGAAAACTTCAGACGTGGACATATGCTCTGGGAATGCGTTAACAAAAAGAAATAAGTGTCTGAATACGTCTTTCCCCTCACTGTAAACAGGCCAGAGCACCACTTAGCAGCTAGTTCACAGGTACACAACTTGTAGCTGCATCTAGCACTTAGGCAGTATGTGCATCAGATCATCAATGCAACATGTACCGAAGAAACACCACGCATTCAGTCAGCGAGTTCACTAACTCACCTATTAGACGACGAGTGGATGATACGGGTTACAACCTCTTTAACAGCAATGCCCAGAAGTTCATTTATTATTCAATGGCTCTCAACACGAGCGCTGATGTTGTGGACATGGCACAGTTCGTATTTATACAGGGCATTGATGAATCATTCACCATCGCTGAGGAGCTAGCTACTCCGCAGTTTGAAGAGCACTGAAACTGGAAAAAAAGAATTGTTTTCAAGTGCCGTCACAACACTTGAACAAACCGATTCGGGATGAGAAGAATCGGAGATGGTGCCGAGGACACGAGATGGAAGATGTTCGGACTGATCGGTAGAGTCAAGTCAAATAGACGGGCGCCGTGTGACCGGCTCGCTCGGACTCTGAGAAAAGGTGACGGTGCCGTTTCGTGGCGCGAGCTCGATCCGATGAGGTGCCCCAGATAACTAAGGGCTCTGAAAAGAGCACGGGGGGGGGGGGGGGGGGGGGGGGGAAGGAAAGGGTTTCTCGGGATCCTGTGTGGATTTCGGCACCCACACACACAACGTCTGACCCAGGTGGCTGCATCACAGATGATTTAGAGACTGCGTTAATTATAATCCTGGAGGTAATCCAAGAAGCTGTGCACTGAGCAGCCACACACCCAGCACACGGTCTCAGGGGAGGCCCGAGCATATCAGCAGCGCTGCTGCGGCTTTGATGGGAATTAAATGAAACTTGTGCCGTCACACACACAATATCAGAGAAGTTTCTGGGTGCCAGGCTAGATGGAAAAGGCATTTTTGATCAAAAGGTGTTGGTCATAAATATTCCCCCCCCGATCCAGGGCTTTGCTGTAAAAATGACAGGCTGTGTGAGCAGCGTCGACGTGCCGACGCATAACCCGCTCAATCCCGTACGTCTCGCATTTCATCGTCTGCCAAGTCTTAGTTAGGCCCTACTCACTCATCTGCAATAAAAGCATGGGCTAAATCGAATAACGACCGCTTTTTAAATGCAACAACGTGTGGAGAGGAATTTCACAGGGGAGTCCTTTTTTGTGTGGACCTCCTCAGGACTGCACGTGAAATGGTGGAATGCGGCTGTGTGAAATAAAGGGCATGCTCCGTGAAATCTAGCACAAGAGAAGCTGCCACTACAGTGGTTTCGCTACCAATGGGAGGGAGCTGAAAAGCCCAGCGTTGAAGCATATGATAGGTGAGTGGTACTGCGTCATAAAATATTACAGTCTGCGTTTCGCCGTGTCGTTGGCCGAGTTTGAATCTAAATGAATGTCCTGCTCTGGGGTTAGGAAATAGATCCTTCCTCTTGCCATCGATCAGAACGTCACTGTTCTCCATGATGTTCCCACATGATTATGTAGCCGCGCGCATAACAAAATATGGCTCGTCTTTGGTATTACGCTGGGTTCCCTATATGCTCAGGTCTTTATGCTCTTTATATGGACTTGGGGTTGATCTCGAGGTGGACTGGCTACCCTAAATGTTCTGCGCATAACCTCCAGTTCCACCAGGATAACTCATTTGAAGAGGAATGAATGAAAGTGGGACAGAATCCTGATTTCCTGACGAGGAGGAACGTGTAGGCATGTGCTTTTCTTCCCTGTTGCTAAACGGCTGCAAAACAAGGACACAGGAACTATAGTCTTTATTAAAAACAATCTGCATTGCTTAGAAACCCAAGTAATAAATTACGTATTAATTGCATGGCTTTGAATAAATGTTTATATTCTATTGAATGCATGAAATATTCTATTTCATATCGCAGGCGTAGATTTCAATTAATGAAAGGCTTTATTTATTTATTTTTTTTTTTTTTCCTTTTCAGCTCCCCCATTTACGAGGCCAAACTTTGGTTCCAAACTTTGGTCCACTTGTGCTGGATATTTTAGCGATTTGCCTCCTTTAAAAACACCCCGTTCAACTAAAAGGCTTTTAATGAGCTGATTAGTTGCACCGGGTGTATTGGGAGCAGAAAAACATTCAAATGTCTAGGGAGGGGGTATTCCAAGAACCTGTGGCCTAGAAAAGAAAAAAAAAGAAAGGAAGAAAAAGAAATATGCCAGTGTTTTAGGTTATGAGGACACTGCACTGGAACCTGGGGGATCTGACCACCACTTTCTCCTGCTCGCCCCGGTGCGCTGACGCCGGCGATTCCTTCGACGCGCTCATCTCAAGAATCAATCCAGAACTCCATTACTCCAGTGGTGCGGATTCCTGAATCGCCAGGGCTAACGCGATGTCACGGTGGCCTGCTACATCCGCTGGGACACTGCTCGGCAAACAAACCTTCAGCTCTTATCTGACCTCATTATTTGACCACTTTCTCACGAGGGACAAGGTCTCTAAAGAAAATCCTTGATTTCTGAAGACGTGGCTGGAATGATAGGTGACGGACAGCTTCTCGTACTGAGGCGGCATGCAAATAGGCCGGTCCCTCTGTCCTTCAAATTCTAGTCACAACACAAGAAGATTGTCACCATGGAAACTAATAGCACATCTTCCCGGCGGCCGGAGGAGAAAAGCAGGCTTCAGAGCTAGCGACGTTAGAGGCATATGCGGCGTTAGCTCTTGGAGATAAAGTCGACGAAAACTCGCAGACGCCACTCCGATCGGTCTTCAGTGATCGAGTGGCTGTTAGAGTGTGCTATAGAGGCAGTGTGACTGTAGAGCATGTGCCTGCGAGTGGGTTTTCCTGTAAATGTCTCACCATTTTAGCTCAAATGAAGGGCCAATATGTGTAATGCGCACTCATCGTTTAACTGGCGGAGTTAGAATTACATGAGAAAACTTTATGGCATGCCTCAAGGCCGGTTTGTTTTCGAAACTGCATATCATGTTCTTAATTCTGGGTAAATGAATGTCTCCAAAGTAACGTGTGTAGAAAGCAATAAGCCGGAGGAAGTGTGTTACAGTGATTTTGTCACATGTAAGGGTGTTCCTAGGCAGGACGCGATCCCTGCTTCTTCTGATAAACCACAGTAAAGCACAGAACTGCGACCAGAAACAACCACCGAGTGTTCGGCACACAATTAAGCAGATCATTAATAATAGTCCGTTAGTAGAAAATTTTGGTTGCTAAGCAACATAGCAGGCAAAGATTAGGCTATTCTAGAGACAGAAAACATGCCACATTAATACGGAATTCAATTATTGTGCTTACAACTGATTATAACCAAGAATAGCAGTTGCTGATGTATTAAAACAAAGTGGTATTTTGGAACATTTATGGAAAAACACATTTTTTTTTTTGGAGGTAAGGAAAAGATTGAAAGCATGTTAATATTCTACATAACTGCCTGCCATGCTCATTATTACATTAACTGTGAACTGCACAACGTATTGTCCATTAAAGCAGTGAGGCCACATTTATGTTAAATTATATCCTCTATTATATTTGCTCTTTTCTTCTTTGTCTGCACAAAAATTACACTCCATAATTTCCATGTTCTGTAGAGCACTTAATTTATTTATAGACGTTAAACCTGGTGACTTGAACAAAAACAAAAGTGGACACGCATACGAGATATTCGCCAACTTCCTCTACGCCTATAGGAATAATTGGCTTCAAACGGGAGAAAACAAACAAACCAAAAAAACCCCCCAAAATATCACATCACAATGATAAAATTTTAAATGAGCCCTCTACATGTGTGCTTGCAAATGGCTGGGAAGGGTTGAGAGGGGTCAATAATTAGCATGCATACTGGCTCTACGGTCGCCTTTTTTTTTTGGTCTGGATAAAAAGTTGCACAGTGCAAAGAATCTGCACGGAAAGCACCTAATGGCTATATATGCCAGATTTTTTTTTTTTTTAGGAGCTTTAGACATTTGACAAGTAATTATGGCCCATCACTGCACTTGCATCTTTGCAAAGGGGCCAGAAGCAGTGAGAGCAGAATATAAATATACCTTGAGGTCCTAATAATGATACCGTGGTCTGTAAGCTGTCAAGGGCCGTGATTGTTTACCATGCCTGGAATGACTGTGCCGAAGTAGCGATATCACTCATCCTATTATCCATTGAGAAGAAGAAGAAGAAAAAAAAGACTCTCTAAGCACCTCTTTTTCTCCTCCATGTTCTAATCCTCTACTTCTCACAGCTGATGGGAGGGGAAACACACCGATGTTTCTTATTAACAGGCCACTCAGAAGAGTGAAACAGGCACCTGAGGAGACATCCATGCCTGCTAAAAACTATTAAAATGTGACCCGGCGAGGCCTGCTCCGTCTCTATTCGGCTGGACAAGGAGGGGAGAGCGGCTAATGAGACCAGGCCCCAGATTCAGGCCGAATCACGGTGCTGCCTTAGCTCTATATATAGCTCTGACAGCTCCATTAATTTTGATGTAACGGCATAGCATGCCGCCTCGCAACGTTTGCCTTTTTTACGTCTGGAGGTATGACTTGCATGTCGTCTAGGATCCCGACCCCTCCTTTCAGACATTTTGAATCAGGAGGAGGACCTTGAACTAGATACATCCATCCATATACTACTCACGTCAAGGATTTGTCGTTGTTCGGATTCACGACTAGGTCGGCTCTGGCGTCGTGAGGAGTCCAAACTGCTATCGGACGTGCTAAAGGAATAGGTTGTGAACTTAGGTGAGGAGTAAAAGCATTAGTCTGGCTACATGCTAGCATGTTTGATTAAGATATCCCTTTGGGAAACGTAGCAGCGGGCTCTGGAAAATAAATCTTCCTCTGTTCTGCGTCAACGAGGCAGGTAAGGTAAGCGGACAGCTGAGTGCAAAGACGGTGTGGCCCCAAATAAAATATTCAGACATCTCTGGACTTTAAAGCCTGAAGTCTGCATGGCTGAGTATCTCGCACACGGTTGCCAGAGCAGGTAATCAGGGCAGATTAGCACGTCAATCCACTGAGTACTCAATACCTGTCCTTTTTGCCTGGAGATCCGTTGGCGCCTTCCACTTCTCCTGTAGTTTACGGCACGCTTACCCTTGGGATACGGGCCTATTACTAAGCCGATCATGCATCCGGTCGATTACGCAGAGGATCAGTGCTAGCTTCTAAAGATACGGTACTTTGTCTTGTGCCTAACAGCCATTTCTGTCTCAATGCAGTCGTTCTTCATCACCTACAGCAAATAAATATACGATAAAGAACGCACACAAAATGTACACACCAGACGTCATGAAAGTAGAAACTCTCACAATTACTTAAAGCACAGAAAAAGACCTTTAAGGCAGCATTTCTAATAAAATACAAAACAAAACTGATGTTAAATAAGTGTATTATTTGGCCCAGAGCAACCGCGGAACGTGTGCAGGCATGAATTAAAGCTGGCTAATGGCAGTTATATCCCTTACGCCAACAACCACAGAGAATCCTCAGTTAACGTCGCAAACATCGGCTGACGTTCTGATAGCTCGGATCCCAAACTGGTTTTCGTGCTGTAATCCAGCTGCTAGATAAATGTAATGCAGCCATCAACATACAGATGTTTGTAGCGAAGCTGAAATTCGAAGGAGAATTCTTGATTGTGCAGTCCTCTAGGTTAGCACTAGAGGCACTATGTTTACTTTTATTCGCATGAAGATGGCCTGACTGATGCAGCAGCACATCATTGTACAGAGGTGTTACCCAAGTAACCCTGGCACTTACTGGTGTCAGACACCGAGCGCGCATTACGGAAATTTGTAAACGCACGTTTATATTTACGGAAGTACAAGCCCTACAAGAATCACAGAAACTGACGACACTAACTTAATTAGATGCATGAAGCTGTCATTTGCAATAAATAGTCACCTTATGATTCCCGAAAATATGGACGTTATACGCTGATGCGTTTCTCTACTATTGGTAACGTGGGCGATCCTGGCCTTCGAAGCTGGACTGCTATCAAATCAGACTGCAGATATTTCCCAATCTGATTCACTGAAGTATCTTAATGCCACCAACGTGTGATGTTGACTGACATGACACAGATCATGCATGAGAATACAGGATACAGATTGCTTTAATTTACCATGCCTGGGCCATATTCCATAATTTGGCAACCCGGAATGCGCGGAAATTTGTGCGAGTTACTAAGAGGATGTCGGTATTGGAGCAGTATTGGATATTGTATAATATTTTTTGGATTGAAAATTATTTTGGAAAAAGAGTATTTCTATTTACAGAGTTGGCATTTTGTTCTAAAAGATAAATAAGAAGAAGATTTTTCTTTTCAAACGCGAGTAGAATTCAAACATTACCCATCAGTAAGTGCTTTATTCGGATCATGGTCACAGTGTATCCGGAGCCTGTCCCAGGAACACTGTGAGGCCCGTCAAAGGTGTGGAGTAAAAACATAACCCCCCTTCCAAAAAAATTATAAATAAATAAATAAATAAATCATGCTTAACTACAGCATCTCTGTTCACCACCACGACAATCCTCCATTAAAAGGACAGTAGATCCTGAGATAGATATATACATATATAGTTTGTTTCACCTTTCGCTGAGTATTCTTTCCAGCTCAGTGACAGTAGCAGAGGCCGGTTTCTGGGCATGGCTTCAAAACCAACTAGTGTGCCGTATTTGTGCAGCTTCACTCCTAGAGGTCAGTCTGAATTGTGTTCTCTGGCTTGTTATGTACAGGATATACAGCAACAGTGCTAATGGATTGGATTCTGCACTTGCCTCGCCCAGAAAGGCAGTAAAAAGGGTGCTAAGTGGCAAAGGAAATTATTTTTTGTTTGCCTCATTAAATGAGTTACAGTGATTGAGCATGAAGGCTGCCCTTTAATGGCCTTGGCTGAAGGTGTGTGAGCTGTGAGGAGTAAATTAGCCACAGTTTATGCGAAAGCCTGGACTGGGAAATACAACAGCGAGCTATGACGTATTCAATACCACGAGCATCATCAAAGGGCGACGTTCTCATGCATAAATATACTGTTACCAAAGAAAATATAACGCATTCGATAGATCTGATGTACCTAGGGAGCCTAGATGCAATGTATGGCATGCTGCTAGAGCCACTGGCATCGCGGCACTCGACGCTGAGCAAACAGATCAGTTGTGAGTCAAAATACTAAGAGTTCCCTTAAGTGAAGCCTGCAGAAGTGTGAGCACGCTCACTGATGACTAATGTATGCCGCGCCATATGTTTACCAATTAGCATGTCTCTGTTGTACACGTACGTGTGCGTTTACATGGATTAGGTGTGTCTCACAATGCGACTGCTACCTGCATCTGTATCCGGGTTTAAACATGAAGTGGGCGTGGCCTAGCTTTGACAGTTCCTCGATCTCAGCTACACCAGCCAAGGTTTTTTTTTTTTTTTTTTGCTACCTTCCAGAATATTTCCTGACAGATTCCGTTTGCTCTAGTTCTCAAAACATAAGCAAACCGAGCAGTCTAATTTCAAAGCAGCACAACCCTGACCAGGCAGTTACCAAGGATGAACAAATGCACATCAACACGCATTGCACCAAAGCTTCCTGAAAAGAAATAAACAAACCAATAAAAATGTATTTGTTGCGATCCGTTCCTAGCTGTATTTGGAACACTGTTCATTCTGAATAACGTGTTTATATTCGGTTACATCCCTAGCATGGACGTCCACTCATTGTTCCCTAACATGGAAGAATGAATACTTATCCGGAGCCGAGGACGTTTCAGTCCTTTTGTGCGGGATCCTCTAGGGAACCATTTAACGCGGTGCGGATTTTCAAAGACAGACCAAATGGCTATATTGTTAAACGAGTGTCTGATTGAGCTGCAGTTTTGGTGCTGATGTGGCAAGTGAAAATTGGGCGCCCCTTATGTCTAAGGCACCATTGTGTATGTTATCGCTCCGGCACACTCCTATTCGCTAGCTCACACTTTCAAGGTCCCCTGAATAGAAAATGGAGCGCCACTTTGGCATTGTCAGGGCAGTGCTTGCTACGTTTTGGCCCACTTTGCACCCGGGTGTGTGTGGGTTGACTGTTATCAGAGCAGCACACTGTACCCAGCCCCACCCCAAAAATGTTTTGCAACAAATCTATTCTTTAGCGTCGGGATTGTCCGTGGCACACCTGATGACCCGTCTGCCGAAACAGCCCACCGTGGAACGACTGCCGATTCCGGCACATATATCGGCCGCGTCATCGCCGGCATGCAACTTCAATTTGTCAAACACCAATAGCGAGTTTCGAAATTTAATCCCCGGAATACGAGGTGGCTCTTGCTGTTGCCTTGTCGTTTGGAGATATGACAGCTGGAGAAATGAGCTCATGCTGAGGAATACAGGCAGTGTCACTCAACGGCGCTCCTCGCCGTCCCCCAGCAATAACTCGTGGACTGGAATGAATTTCTCAGAGTGAGACTGTCACGTAAGGATGAGCCTGACTGCAAGTTAAAGCTGCGTTTGGCTGCTTCGGCCCCCATCTGTTCCAACTCGGGGAGTTCCACAGACATCCACATTCACGATGCGCCGCCTTCGTCGATGACGAATAAGAATGCGCGGAAGGCTTTCAAAATGATCTCGTGCTTATTAAATGAAAATGACTCTTTATTTCTTTTTCATAGGAATTCTATCATTTTCTATGATGTGACCTCTTTTGTAAGCATTTGACTATTGCTCTGGAAGTTAAAAAAAAAAAAAAAGAAAAAAAAAAAAAAAAAAGGTTAAATATGGTGTGAAGGACTGTGAGGGACAGCCAACAGGAGCAGCAACACTTCCTCGGGCATTCAACCGAAAGTAATGATAAATTTTCCAAGACACGGGTCAGAAGCAAAAAAAAAATAAATAAATCCAACAATGTACTTCACAGAATTAAAGGTCGGTGGAGGTCAGTCAGAAAATATCCTATTTAGAAAAAGGAACCAAGAAAAAAAACAAAAAAAAAACCCTTCAGACAATTCTCGTTTCTTTGCGCTCGTCCTATCCAAAATCTATTTCAAGAAAAGAGGTAATCATTGAGTAGGTCGATGTGTGTCCAATCCCAAGTTGTTTTCATAAGTGAAAGGCAATTACTCGTCCAACGTAATGCGCTAAGCGATTTCTATCAAACGACGACACCCTTTTTGGGTGCAGATGAAGCCAAAGCGTGGTAATGAATTCCTGCTGAAGCTGCTGCGCTATGGAGCGGGCGTGTGATCTTCAACAATGGGCAGATGGTATGTTGGACAAAGGCTGGCCAAGACTCTCTCAGTCCATTGTCCATTAATGTCTGTTCCACTGGCGGTAGCGGCTCAAGCACTGGAGCTGTCCAGGGAGAAACTTAGCAGAAGGAGCCATCACAAGGACCACCGGCACAGGGCTATAATAAGGAATTGAGACATTCTTATTTGCATAAATCTAATCTATGCTACGGAATGGCAAAATGGACACAGTGGATCATAATTTTAAAATGTTGTCACTGCAAAATGTTTCTCAACAGCATACTAAGTAGTATAAGATCTAGAAATGGCAATAAGATGAAATTCCAATGTCCAAAACTCATAATATGCCACAGGAAGGATGGAAACCACTTTGCCTTGCCTGGTGTTACAAACATAGGAAAATAGCTACAATGTTGTCTGTGTCGATTTCTTGAGCAAGGACAAACAAGTAACAATTTAATATGATCTGGACTTTGACAAAGAAAGCTCAAGTCAAAATGAAAATTCGGAATGATTGAAAATCATGATTTCGCTTTTTTCCCCCCAAAGGTTTATGCACATCACAAAGTGAAATGGGGTCAGACGTGAAAAATGAATGACTTAAATATTTAAAGGTATTAAACATCAAACTTTACTCCCCATACTAATGATGAAGGCAGGAATGGCAGGTGGTGATGTTACATGGGCGTGCTAAAAACCTTGTAAAAAAAACATTAGCTCGATAATGGAAGCTTGAGCTATGCATTATATCAGAAGATCTCATCAATGGCACAATAAGAGTGATGTGAGGCAAATGATTATTGCCCACACGCTTAAATTCAGATAGGGCGACAGCAATCATGACTTCGATTTTTAAATCTGTTCGAGCCGTGTGTCCTCCGAATACCAAATATGGCGAAAAGAAAAGTTGATACCCTTTCCTTCAAACAAAAAAAACAAACAAACAAAAAACCACCCTCACAGCTCTGTCGTCTGTCCTTGTGTGTAATTTGTACCTTGAAGGACAACGTCAGCTTATAGTCTTCCTACACTTCCAAACAAATTTTTGGGGAAAAGGATAACGGAGTAAATAATCCACTTCCTTCACGTTGTGTCCGCCAAATGACGTTCAATAGACCCATTCGTTTCATCCTCGTCGAAGCGTTTTGTGCTTTCGAGCATCCTGCAATTTACAAGAATAACATTACTTCATCCAGAAGTGTTCAAATCAGTCTTGCCCCAGTTTTGGTCACACCGAAAAACACCATCAAGGATGATGATGGGTTCAGACATCAGCAACTACCAACCGGTATCCCTTCTCGCTTTTCACTCCGAGACCCTTGAGCATGCTGTTTACAATCAATGGTCTGTCCTTTTCATCCGGAATGACCTCCAGGATCCTCAGCAGTGTGGCTTCAAAGCAGCGCACCCCGCAGAAACGACCCTCTGTGCCGTGACCGAGAGCGTCACGCCGTTCGATCAACCAAACCATCGTGGGTTCTGAAGCTTCTCTTGACCTCTCAGCAGCCTTTAAAACTGTCCATCAAAAACACTCCTGTTCACCCTCACAAGGTGAGCACCACGACGGCGCTTTGCTTCTTTCCTTGAGGGGCGGTCATATCAGCGGGCATGCGGGGGGTCCCAAACCAGACCACCCCCTACCTACCTCAAAGCTCTCATCAAACTCTGTTCAGTACCATGATCCCTCTGAGCCACAAGCAGTGCTCGACTTGACCTGCCCTCCTACAAGGCACATTCATCAAGACTCCACTCTGTTCAGGCACCCAGGTGGTTGAATAAACTTCCCCTGGCTGTCCGAACGGGCCGAGTCACAGGCTGTCCGCAAACAAAGCCCGAAGACCTACCTGTTCACCAAGCACATAAAGGAGCACTAAATCTGCTCGTGCAAATGTATAGATGTGCAGCATATTACAAGATGTGTCTCATTATTACAAGAAAAGCATCTCGAAAACATTTCGTTATTACAAGAAACACATGTTGTTAAGAGGAAACGTCTCGTTATTACGAGAAAAGCATTTCTTTACTGTAAGCATCCTGTTATTGCTAGAAAAGCATTATAATTCATGATAATCATGCTATAAAACCAGCATAACCAAAAAGGCTATATCGTAAAAACAAGATCAATTATTAAAGTTGTTTTTATAATACGTTTCTCTCATTAAAAGATGTTATTTTTCGCACAATAACAATGTTTTTTCACTTAACAATTAGAAGCTCTTCTTGTAATAACAAGACGCTCTTCCTGAAGTGAGACGACGCTTTCTCATAACAAACAAGATGTCGTCTCGTAATAACCAGACGCTTTCCTGTAATAACAGCGAACTTTTCTCGTAATAAGATGCTGATTGGGATCGTTTTTTCTAGCAAGGCAGCGGTACACTTCCATAAGAAACAAATTCATTTGAACAAAAAATCTATTTTTAACAACCTGCTTGGACGGTTTAGTGGACTAAACTGTGTAACAGTTTTAGCTTCATGGTATTTTTAGGCCATGGACTATTTGTATGATGTTTTTTGAATTTTGACACATTTAAGTCGCTCAGGAGAACCGCTAAAGGCTGTACGCCAACATTTTCACATTATATATTTGTGGCAATAAACATACAGGTGTAGATACACACAGCACATGTTTACGCAGATGTTCTTGCCTCTTGCTTAATCTCTCTACGTTTGTTCTTGGTCTTCCATGTGCTCTTGTTTGTGTCTTGCAACATGCCTTTGTTTTGGCTCCACTTTTATCACTGACTCCCGTCATTGATTTGTTTGCCAGATGTTTGCACCTGTTCCGTGTTTAGTCCTTAGTCAGTCAGACTATGTACGTATTAGACTAAGCCATGTTTTCCTGAGGGACTTGTTTCTTCGTTCTGTTACTTGTTATTATGTTTACAATTAAAGAAACCCTAGTTTGTCGCTGCCCTCATGGGTACTTGTCCATGCTATGGACTTGTACTTGTGTCCTGCCCTCATTCGTATACAGTATAATTACGTTTCTTTTGTGTATTAAAGGGTTAGACATTGATTCTAACCGAACACACTTCTTTGTCAAATTCAACAAATATATTCTCACGGCCTGCTAGCGGTCCAATCTGTGTGCGCGCTGAAGAAAAATCCGGGGCCAGTACACGGCCCTGCTTCTGCAAATGGGGAAGCAAAAAAAATAATAATAAATGGCTTGGACCACTCAGTCATTCAGCAACAGGGGGAGAACTCCAGCCAATCACCGGGCGAGAGGAAAGAGGAGGAACAGATGGGGTGCTGGGGCGTGGATTTGTTTGGCTGTTGAGTTCAAATATCAACAATCTTTCCCCAGAATGGATGACTCCGCCTTTACACCTGATACCTTATGGGTGAGAGGCAATCTGAAAGCTCGCTCATCCATTTTACAGGCAACCTTAAAAACCTTTTAACCTTAAAAACACAACTCTTCTCATGGCTGTGTTTTTAATGCGCAACACAGCAGCCACATCCAAACACCACTCTTACCTTCATATCCACATATCTTACAAAGAAGAGCTGAAGGTGCAGCCCGGCAATCCACCATTAAACCCTTTCCATATAGTAGACGTGCAGGACGCCTTGCCCATACCGAAGACATATTGCCGTTTTCCTTAAATCACTTGTACGCACGCCGAGCTGGAATCCTCCCCTGACCACTCCGGGGTGTATTATAATATATTTACGCTCCGTAATTGAAGGCAAATATGACTGCTCAGTCTGCGTGGCCTGTTGACAGAGCAGATGAGATGGTGATTCATTCCGAGGAACTATTAGATTATCTCATGTGCCATGCGTTTGGCGGCCTTCAGAAACAAGATGAACTTGACAAGCGAGAGATTTGTCACAACCTCCTTATTTCCTGCCATGACTCCAACACCAATTAGCATAATTGGTATTAATTTCTTTTCCAAGGGATGGGTTCCCATTAACTCTACATGCATTAAGAAGCCCACGGAGACATTTTGTGACATTTTGCTCCACATTTAAAGCACGATATTTCAACCGCACACCCCGACCCCATTAATTACTTCCGCAGCCCAAGATTTGAAATTACTATCTTTCGACGGTTGTTGAGGAATGTCTGGAACAAGTACCAAAGGGGGGAAGAACCGGTTTGATGTTCGTGTTTGAAACGCTGATAAGCACACGCGATTGCCTCGTATGCACAAACTCATGCCGAATGATTTGGATTGCTTATTACTAATCTGATTTATTATATAGCGGGGGGATAAAAACCTAAATAGACAGATACAAGTCACCAAGATAGGGAAAAAAAAAAAATGCCATGAAGGAACAGAGACCGCTGGTGCACCTTCAGGAACGGATGCTTCGCTCTATGTAAATCCAGGAGCGATGGAGTTTGAAATAAAGCTGGAGAACGCAATTAAAAGAGTCATTATGCCTTGGGTTCATGGGCCTATTACGCTCAAGGGAGCTGTTTTTCAGTCAATTATCAGTTGTTTTGTGAGGTGAACATGCATAATCTCCACTGAAATGACTAGTCCTTCAGCCATCTGCCACCACCATTTCCTTGGGCTCAATGTGTCGAGAGACACTATCCAAGAGGGATGCTTACATATAAAGCGCACTGGATTGAATAAGAGAACATGTTTGGCTAAACGCTTCTTACTTGAGGGAAACGCAACAGGATTATATTCACGCTCTGCAAAATGGAGGGAACCACGGCTGCCGTTACGCATCCAGGCCTGTATTCCATTCGTGTTTTCCTGAGGTTATTTTTTTATCGATTATGATTTCGCGCAGTCCTCGCGCTCGCATAAGCGAGGACTGACTGCGTCCGTGCTTCATTAGGAAGGTTCGTTTTCGTTTATGCCGTGCCCTTATAAACTTCAATACGCACATTACCCCTACGATACATCTCCGCCGCGTTAGCTAGCTATTCTAAAGGGCCAACTGGGAGGTTTATCTCAGCGGCAAGTATTGCTAACATTAGCGAAATGTATCGAGCTCCCTGTAATGACGGCGCTTTTTCTCCTCATGATGAAACACCCTGACCTTTACCCACCAGGACGTGAAGAGCCAAGAGGCTTCGGTGCTCTTAAACGCTTTGAGGCACTCTTCAGAACACACAGAGGGGTTGAGTACGAGACAAATAGACGTGTATATCAGGAAAACACACATTTAATACATTTTCTGCCAATTTAAGTGGAAGTCGTGGAAGGATCATGGACTATTACTACATTAATACTTCATTATTACTATTAGTATATACTTTCTTCTGAAGTAAGGTGGGTGATTTTAGCCATATTTCACCTTCAGTTACACCAGAAATTCAATCCCAAACATGGTGACTGCAACAGAAACATCGCACGACCGGGAAACTAAAGAAACAGACGTACAACAGAGAAGCCTTAATAAATATTTTAATTGTTCCCCAGGATCTAATGGTCTTAAACACTTATTGAACTTTATATAATTATAAGAATCAACATGAGGTTCAGTAAAAAGAATTAAATACCAACCTTGCCAGATTTGTCTTCACCACAGACATTAGATCGTGTCTCCAGGTCATAGTGTCAATAAGGCTGAGGAAAGTACTCTTCGTGGCATGGCGTTTGTCCTAAAAGCCATTTTTTTCCGTCCGGCTGTTGCACATTTTGTACAAGCTGGAGTTTGAAAATACTACGGCGTACCGTATAGCGCTGCTCATCATTTCCATGCGTCACACGTGCTCATGTATGATGGATGTGGCAGGCTAATAAATAAGTAAATTGGAGCTGCCTGTATTCATCATGTCTTAAAAACGTAAGCAAACGCGACGGGGGAAACAAGATGCTACAAAAGCAAGTGAGGTGTCATTTGTTTGTGGTTTGATTTCTAAGGAAATTGTGATCCGTGATGCAGACTGCAGATAAAGTCGCTACATTGTGGAGTAACTTGGATAATAGGCAAGATGGAGAAGTCTATTTTTCATTGATATTAGTAATCGCGTTATTATATTCGTGTTGTGTTCTTTAAAAGAGCATAACAGCGTTTGTTGTGTGGTTGAGCACATATTGTGAAGCTGAACACTTAGGAGATGTGGAGTTGACTCATGTCTTCGGTACGGCTGTAATCTGTGTATCGCGGTCATCGTGTCCATTCTATTAGTTGTTGGTTTACGATGCCATTCGACACTACTGTAGTACGTGAAGGAGCAGCGTCCACTTGTTGGACCATCTCTCCCTTTGTGTTCCTCATGGTTTCAAAATTAAGCACTTGTCCATGGCATCCCAGCCATAGAAATAGGAGCACAAATGGGGAAATAAAAGGCTTATATCTGAGCAAATTAGCTATACACCAGAATTCATTAGAAAATAAAGCCTAGGTCCTAAGACTCGAGCTCACCTCTTTCTCCGTTCCCTGCTCACGTCGTTTAAGCGCGATTCGGCAAAAATAAACGCTTTATCCAATCTTTTTTTATTATTTTTTATTTTTTTAAGAAAAACGACTAGACTGAGAAAGCAATCAGAACCTCGCCGATTATTCAGATTCAACAGGGCTGCCGTTTTAAATTAGAGCGGAGTTCTTATAGTAGGTGGGTTATTGAATAAGGTGCATTATTAATGTGATATGAAAAAACCCCGTCTTTCGGACCCGCTTTAGCCCTCAGGTGAACGCCAGTCATCCAGACCGAGTCTGCCTTCCAGACACGGGTAATGGGTTTGAATCATCAACCCGGCTAATTCAGTGAGCCATTAATTACCGGCCCGGCCATGGCCAGAGGAGACGCGGTGATTGCGGTTCAAGGACACGCTTCCTCTGGTTCTCGAGCTGATTCCGTAGTGCCGGTGTGAAGTCGCTCACCATTTGGATATCCGGATTTCAGGTCAGACGCATCTGACCGGGACCATGAAATTTGGGGTGGGGGGGAAATAAAAATGGAGGTTCGTCAGCAATACCTCGCACACGTCGAGCCAGATGTGCGAACCACATGAGAGCAGCCTGAAACCGATCATAATGCCTGGAGGAACTCGAGAAAAACGGTTCTCTCTAGCCAGCGTGAGTCACTGTCACCACGCTTTAATATTCACTGCAATGATTTCTCCGAGTAATATAAACACTCCATTTGGCGACACACAATACTAGTGATCCATGATATTTGCCATGGGAGAAGGTTTGCTCTAAACCTCCAAATGATTCTTCTCCCAGACTAATCGGCGTAGCTAATGAAAAACCCTTAATAAGAATGCAACATGCAGATCCTGCCATTATGTCCCAGTCCCTGGTGCAAAGTTCCCCGTGGAGAAGAGCTGACAGTAAAGTAATCAAGCAGAGGTGGGGTGGACGGGAGTCTCCGTCCTTTCCTTCAGGCTCACTAACACGTCGCATGAAATAAAATTCCTTTTCCTGTGCTGCATTCAATACCTATACTTTTGGCCAGTGTTCACATTCGGTCGATAAAGCCCAGGCAAAGAGGTTCCAGGACGGCCGCCTGCGCGCGCACTCGCCGGGGAACGGAATCGTTTCGTCCGCTGGCCGCCGATCCCTCGCCACGCAGCCGTACCGAGCGCGGCGCTGCGTGTTAATTACAGCGAGTGAGACACAATCAGAAGCGAGAGAGCTGCACACGCTGGCAAGAGAGATGGAGTCTTGGCACGGGCCGTGCGCACTGCA
This sequence comes from Notoglanidium macrostoma, assembly GCA_030068235.1. NCBI lineage: Eukaryota > Metazoa > Chordata > Actinopteri > Siluriformes > Auchenoglanididae > Notoglanidium > Notoglanidium macrostoma. Next base: position 23,220,581 of record JAQQZR010000038.1, on the reverse strand, counting down.
CTGGCACAAGCAGCTAGGATGACACAGACTTGATTTGCACACACCAATAAAATGCCATTGCTGTGCATCTGAACTGCCAGAAAAATAAAAGCGTTCAAGAGAGGTTTTGGGCCTCCTTGAGATCAACAAAGGCACTTGTAATGCGCAGTTAACACAGCAAGTTTAAAAAACGCAATCGAGGTTGAACGGCTCTGGGGTGGAAAAAAAATAAAATGCACACTTCGGATTTTGGAGATTTTGGTTTTTAACAGTGCTGGAGCTTTTTCTTCTTTGGCTGGATCTGGCAACCCTGGTTGTGCAAGCTAACCGACACATGAGGAGATGATTAATCCGTCCCTGCCCATCCCATCTGGCCATCTGATTTATGTAGACACTTCAGCCTCGATCTATTCTAATTAACTACAACCAAATACCTCGTCTCTGTACGCCGTCTTTGCAAACGGCGTGTCATTAGAGCCAGTAAAACGCTTAAACGTGCTGGACTCAAGTGGAACAACTGCGAGGGCGGTGAACCGCAACGACAATCAGCCGGATGTTAAAAAGGTCGGTGGCGGAGTTCATGCCGAGACGTCATAAAGCGCGACGATGCCTAAGGATGAAGTGCCTTCTCCATTTGATAAATATTTAAAAACCGGGTCCGGCCAATCACTTAAATTACAATTCCGAGGTCTAGAAGCAGATAAAATGCTCGGCAGTCAACTTCAATTCACATGGAGATTTTGCAAGGACACAATAATCACTCCAAACTTGCGGTTAGAGTTAAAGGAGTGCTCTTGATGCAGGCAAATGTTTTCCTATTCTTCTGTTGTATCAGAAAGATTTCTCTGAAAATGCCACGGCGCTCGGTGTGACTCTGACAGCATTCACTATCAGCAAACTGCAGATTGTGTGCTGCATTGTGTTCACGGGCATATTAGATATTCACAGCCCCGTTTTTCATTAATCTCAAATTGACACTTCATGTGGCTTCTTGCTTACAGGCCCTCTAGCATATTACACGTGTGGGCTCGGGGTTGCGTCGAGGGATGCGGGCGCTAGTCGCCGCTGTGGGGATGTGGACTAGTCGACGTGAGGAAGAAAGCTACCTTCACGGCTAAACGTGAACGAGTGCTTTCAGAGCCGCGGCCTGCACGTCACTGTCCGAACTTGCTTTCAGACGCTGCTGAGGCTGGAGTTAAATATAGCGGAAAAACCTCCTGCTATAGCTATCACATCCTCCAGCCTTCATTAGGCTGTTAAGAGCTTCCATGCTGCGTGCTCTCAGTTTCAGAATCAACCATTGATGCTGTCAGCTCATCCATGAGTCTATTTTAAGAACTGATGCATCCTTAAACAGTGTAATATGCTACACAGATTCATTACTTTGCACATTTATTGCACTGATTTATGTAATTTGTGTACAGCGTGGCCTAAAAAAGTGCATTTGTACCCTCTGTAATATTAACTGAAGTGAAGTTTGACATTCGTTGTTGTGCAAAAAAAAAAAAAAAAAAAAAAGAAATTCTGATGGCGTTTTAACTATGGAAAAGATGACAAGTCTACCACTTTTTATAATTACTAGTAGGCTAGTAAAGATTACTCGTCATAGTCGTCAATCCCTATAACTCTTACATGGAAAAGGATTCGGTTAAAGGCGTACATGCTAATGTATTTAAATAAGAACATCCCACAGATGGAAAAACATGAAACGAACTGAAAAACAATCATGCAATGATTATGCACCGCTACCGGTCCAGAAACTAGACTATCTGCTTATAGGCATAAAGCATAGAAAACTGCATAAGCACAGTATTTCCCCCAACCAACAGATGGCAAATTGCCTTAGAGTGAACATTTACATATTTGCTACCAGATGCAAAATGATGCATATATGCAGCAAAAGTTTTATCATATTATGCCTTTTGCTGTGGCCATGCATGTTGATTTGTTTTTGCAAAAAAATTTTTAAAAATTTTTTTTAAAGTTACGCTCATGCTGTGCGTTTATAAAGTGTGCGGGGAATATGACCATGACGCAGTAACGTTTATAACGCTTGGTCTGCGCAGTGCAAACGCACAGCCCTGTTATACATACGCAACGGCCCTTACGGAGATGGGGATGTTGTTGTTAGTGTCGTTGCCTTGGCAGTGAGGGTCCATGATGTTGGGGGGGGCGGAGCTTCTGAAGGAGCGCTGAAAGGACGTGTGCATTTGTTCTGCTGTGGAGTTCAAATATCAAAACTCTTTCTCCAGAATCGATGCTTTAATGAACGTGCAATTTGGGGTATTGCTACCGAAAGGCGCAAAATACAGGACCGCCCATGCACGTTAACTCATTTTACGCCTGCGGTCTGATTTCCGACCGCCCGAGAGTCACGTCGAGAATGGCAGCATGCGCACAAATTACACGTGTTAAATTCGAACAAACCTGTTTCAACGACTGAAGACATTTCACTAATGCTTGTAGGAATTGTCTCATCATATGGAAACGAGGCATTGTAATCATCTTTACGTTTTAGGTGTACGGTAATTATACAGATGTGTGGACGTGTGCTCACGTTTTACTCCTTGAGCTCGAAACTTGTTAAAACTACGGAGATCGTTTAGCACGTGCAAAAATGTAACTGTAATATTGTTTCCGCTTACTATTCCCCCTATGCATGGCATCGCTTACAAAATTCATCTTTATACTTACAACAGGTACGCGTCCAACCTTAGGCTTTTCTGCATATTCCGCTCGACTTCTCTTATAAAATGCCAGCCTCTGTCAACATTAATTCAGCTCATAGTGCACTTCTTCAAGGACACACTTTATTCCTTTGCTCTCGTGGGGGGAATCAGGCCGCGAAGGAGCAATCAATAGCTTCCAGAAAAGAAATATTATAAGGCATTAATATTTTATCATCTGCATCAATAGGGAACAAGAAACGTTCAAAGCAGGTGTTTTAGTTTTGAAAGGAGATCCAGAGGATACAGAGTCCCCAGGAGGCTGCAGATGCATGTTTTCCTTCAACGGCTCGGTGTTCTGGTGCAGTTGTGTAAATATCAGCTAGCTAAGTAAGAATTATAATGGCTCAAACCAGATTTATGTCAGAGTGTACAAAAACTGCCCCAACTCTCAAAGGGCATTTGAAAACAGATACACGTTTCGTCGTCTTTTTCTCCGTCGTTGCACGGTGCACACGCAATTCTGACAAAGACATTTTCCTCTCCTGAGTCTACCACGTCGCACCATCTGTGCAGTATACACCTTGCAACAGAAATGCTTCTGTACATCACAGGCGCATTCGCGTGTTGACTTTGTTCGTGGAAAATTGGTCGATTTGATTCTGATCATTTGTCATGACGATGACCGAGTAATTTAAACTAGTCCAATCTGGCGTAAGAACTGCCACCCTGGCATTCCCGCTTTCGTCCACTAGGTCCGACTAACTAACATGGGCGGAGAGCGTGCGGCCCCGTCATTGCGCAACGTCCAGGAAATCAATTGAACAATGGGTCAAACAACAACATCGGACAGCTCGAAGAAGGTAATTAGTATTTAATCCTAGTTGTATTCAAAATGGATGGAGTTGTACGGCTCACATATATACATCATGGGGAAATTTAAGACCTTGTTTTGTTGATCTTTTTTTTTTTTCTTTTTCCTGCTGCCTACTGTTAAATCCTGCAAATGGTATGAAAAGCACAAAGTACTTGCTTGATTGTTGGCGCCAACTTAAAGCTGTCTGCCTCATCAACGAAGCAATCAAGGATGCTAAATAAAACCCCACTGTTTGTGCACTGATATGGAGAAGCACATCTCTTGAAAGATAGATCAGAGTAGACACTTTAGCAATTAGCCACAGTATTTAGAGCCATTCCATCAAAGTCTTGCAATATTTATCACCTTTATAGCCAGTGTTTCAAACAGCGAGCGGTGTTCTAATTGTGCCTGGTCTTAAGGCACGGCTGCGCGACCAGATTCTAGGGTTTATTTCGTTCATAATGGAAGTGGCACATGAAGCGGCGTTAAAAGGAGAGAGATGATACAGAAGGTATTCAATCACATACTCCCTTTGTACAGATCTAGGACAAAGCTGTTGGTGCTTTTCTCCTCGATCATCATGAGAGAGCATGCAGTTGTACTAGTAGATGACCCTTTCACTTAAGGCTCCAATCTGCACTTATACTTCAACAATCCCACAGTCAGAGGCTAGGACTGCATGAGTCATGCTCAAACTCTTAAGTGATACGTGACAACTGTAGTTAGATGAGAGACTGACCGGTTAGAAAACAAAGCATCCCATTTTGGACCCATTTCTGAACATATTAGATTACTGCATGTCAGTAATCTAGCCTTATATTATGATGTCATGGCTAAAGATAGCAAAGCTCAGCCATTCTTCCATCTGTCACTATGTAATAAATTACTTCAAGTAACCTGCGAATGAAGGTGAAATGTCATTTAAGCTTTGGGTCATTCAGCCTACCTATAAATCTGTCTCTCTCTGGGGTTGGTTTTTTTTTTACCAAAAAAAAACAAACAAAAAAAAAAAAGAAATCAAACGCTACACTGCTGTCAAACAGCTGTGGTGTCTTGCCAAGAGGCCACAACAAACAATAAAGCTAATGAACAGCAGCAGTTGTACAATGGAGGCTTGCAAAACAAAAGCCTGTCTAAGATTAATTATAGGCTAGATTAATTCGCTAAAGTGTCGACTATCCCTCAGAGGACTTTCAAAAATAATTAGGCTTACCAAATCCCAGAGATCACAGAAAAGTGGATGGAGAAATAGCAGAAATGCTCGTCATGTTTAACTGGAACAGTGTACACGGGCCACAGTCACAACCAAATGAAACAGTACGTGATGTAGATCAGTTTCACAGACACGTCCACTCCAAATGACTTACCAAATGTGACATGGAAAGCAATATAAATACTGGGATGTATTCTCAGACCTGAGATGCAAGTACAGACTTAAGAGCTATTCAGACAGTTTCACAAACCGTAGCCCTGTTTTCTGTACAGCAGTACGCATCAAATTAATAAAAAAAAAGACACAGGCATTATTTTATTAGTTTGACAAATTAAAAGTGTGAATAAGGAGCTTCACACACACACACACACACACACACACACACACATTTCCAATCATGACCTTGAGCTTTAGTATACTGTGTTCATTAAGTTGTTTGGGTAACTGTTGGAGCATGTTATTATTATTTGAGGGAGGCAAAATAATAGCATGCGCTGGATCAAGTGCTATTTTATAAGCAGCTTAATAATGAGGGAGGAAACCATGCTAAATAAAATTGGCACCTACAGTTACAACTAGGACTATTTATGCAGCAATAAATGTATTGGTAATATACTAGACTCCTATAAAATGTTTTTCAGTGCTTGTCATTTTCGCATTCATATCACACACACACACACACACACACACACATAT
>JAQQZR010000038.1:23192656-23215073 GCA_030068235.1 Notoglanidium macrostoma | reverse complement strand
ATATAATGTGTTTGTATATATATATATATATATACACACATACATACATATATATATACATATATACACACACATGCATATATACAAACACAAAATGCTTATTTTTTTTATAATCAAAATTTTTTAAATATATATATATATAAATAAATAACTAAAATACACACATTATATTTTTCTCCTGAAATTCATGCATGTTGCATGTTACAAGGATGCATCAAAAAAATCACTGTGTAAATGTATCGCAGTCCATCGTCAGAGAAAGGTCAAACATCTGAGTAAAAACAGCCACAACTTCCATGTCGAAATTCAACGGCAACACGTGCCACATAAAACGCAAGGTGACCCCTTTACGGCGTTAAGAGATAACCGTTAATATTGCTCACAGTTTGGTTTGCTAATGACATTGTACATGTCACAGATAAAATGAAAAGAGGCCCAGTGCCCTTCTAATGCCAATAAATTTCAAGGAGCCCATGCCCTTCACCTGCGTACGGAGAGAAAGGGGACGTCATAAATTCATGGGTTCAGAAACGCAACGTGCTCGGTTGGCTACATGGTCGGCTTTACGTGTCAGGATAGGGAGCTGTATGAGGTCACGCACTAACCTCGTGCACCATGCTTTGTTATTCTTATGCTTTGTTACTTTTTAGTAACGGCTCGTTCACAGGGGGCTTGTTTGGTAGAAGATCAGCATAATCTAAACCTAATAACTAATTCTAAAAAAAAAAAAAATCTAAGAAAAATGTATAAACATTGATCTGTTTCTGTAACACTTGCGCCGTTTATGTAACTTTTATTGACCGAATCACTTTAAAATGGTCAGTAAGTTTTCCACCACGGGTAAGACGGAGGATTTTTTTTCACATATTAACTACAAGAAGACAATGAGAGAGGTTGGTGAGGGAGCAACAGTTTATAGCTGCTATAATGCTAGAATGATAACAGGAACTGACTTGAAGACGCCCCATTATTATTATGCAACTATAAATGTAACTAAAACGTGTAATGTGTTGTTCATTAACTAATTAAAGCTGTAGTTGTTGGCAAAACTCTGTAGTTTCATACCCTGGCATGGATTGTTTTCCTACAAAAGCACAGCCTGAGGTGTGCTATTCCTTCCTTGCATGAAAAATAAAAGTGACTCATGGTGCTTTCACAACTGTCGAGATTGTGTAAGCATCACGGAGTGAGACAGTTGGCATTGAATAATATGGACTAAAGTCCTACTTAGATCGCATTCATTCCAGTTTAGTTTTTAATCATCTCTCGCTTCTATCTGAAAGCGTATGAATTAACACAGGACGAGTGACAGTGACAGGCGGTGGGAATAACGTTGATGATCTCCTTACAGTGGCACCTGTCAAGGGGTGGGATATATTAGGCAGTAAATGAACAATCAATTCTTAAAGTTGGTGTGCTGGAAGCAGGAAAAATGGGCAAGCGCAAAGATCTGAGCGACTCTGACAAGGGGCAAATTCTGACGGCTAGAAAAGTGGGTCAGAAATGTCCAAAATGGCAGGTCTTATGGGGTGGCACTGGTTAGGCCAGCCAGAGTGCGCATGCTTATCGCTGGCCACCACCAACACCACCAAACACGCCTACAATGAGCACGTGGCCTGCTTGCATCTTCCAGGACTTATCTACTATACCACAGCACACCTTCATAGGTCTTGTAGCGTCCCGGTCTTGACGGGGACCAAAATAATATTAGGCAGGTGGTTTTAAAATGATGCTTGATGAGGTGTATGCCATTTTTATATCCATATTTTCCACCATATGTGCAAAACGTCCAGTTGTGAAATAGAACTGCACCGGTTCCCTCTTTAGTGGAGCCAATCAGAGTCGGCTGGCTTGTTTCCTTTTTATGCTATCTCTGTGGAGTGCAGAGCAGTGCGTGCAGCTTGTAACAGCAACTACAGCTGAGCGGAACTAGACTTGTGGCTGAAACAACAATTTTATGATCATAAACCTCCTAAGAAAGCACAGTGTCTCGCTCCCTTTTTTTCCCCAAAAGAGATCCATAATGTTCAGGCAGCGTGACGAGATTCAGAGAAAAATCTCTGCTGGGCGGGAGTAATAATCACAGCATCGTGGTCTAGGCGTTGCAGGTTTATCGCACTGTTGTGTTAAGGATTTATTCCTGAGCTAAGTTCAGGATTTGTATATATAGTATGAGAAAGAGATGAACAAATAATGCTCCTGATGTCTGGACTGCCTCGGTTTATAGTAACTACACAAGCTTCGAGGCACTACAGGCTATCTGCTTTCAGAGCAATAGATCTGTCTACAGTTCTCATCAGGTGGTGGGGGGGTGGGGTGTATAGTTTAGCAAGGCATCATCAACAAAATAGTAATAACATCCGTTATTTAACATAATGGCATGATAGTGTATCATATGTAGATGCTTTACACCTGTAAGCTAGCTGCCATGATGATAGCATAAGTGCACTATAAACACTGCTATAAACTGCAATGCATTTTCATAACTTACAGCAATTAAGAATGCGTCGAAATGGGTTACGAATGTAATTGGTCATTATAGCCATCTAGAAAGTGTTACCCAATGGCTCGCAATAAAGGCAGAAGGGAGGTGAAGGTTTACGTACTACATGCTGAAGTATATTCATATTCACTGCGAATCTAATTTAACTCACTAATGGGAACAGGGCTGAAACGGCCCGCCGCTTAAACTGTCGATAAACAGCTCGCAGATAGAGAGACGCAAAATCGAAAATAAGGTCAAAGGACACAAATATGGGTCGGACTGTTTCTCTAACGTTTGAATGTCATTAAAAAAAAAAAAAAAAAAAAAAAAAAAAAAAAAAAAAAAAAAAAAAAAAAAGACAGACATATTCCTTGTAGGCATGCCGGGTTATACTAAACAATAAAAAGATGAAACAATCCAGATAAGGATATAGTGGCTAAAGCAGCTTTGTAAGTAGCTCAACACCACCTTAAGCACTCCTGGTATACCTTCAGGCAAAAGCAGCGTATGCTGTTTCTTTTACAAAAGGAAGCCTTTTTCAGCAGTTCTTCAGACTTTCCATTGTTGGAGTTATTGAAAAAATTAAGACGCAGCACATTTTATTGTTAAAAAAAAAAAAAAAAAAAAAAAAAAACACAGAACAGCTGCTAGCTGTCATCAAGTACGCCGCGTTTCTGAGGATCCTGGCTGGCAGTGCTGGGGTTAAAACAGAGAAAGAAAAGTCTAGAGCTCACTCATGGAAGGCGGGGAGTCCAGGCTCGTCCACTCCAGCGAGTTGGAAAAGTATTTACTGTGGTCCAAGTGAGAGGACTTCGGGGGAGAACGGATTATGAGCCCTTGGTAATTATAGATGACGATAGCTGAAATGAAAGTGTCTAGACACAGCTCTGTACGCCTGCAGGTTTTTTGGCTACCTCTACAGATATATGAACTCCAAGTCATTATTATATTTATTTAGTTTTTACCTGTAATTGTACTCGATACCAGAGGGACACAAATGCTTCACTCAAGTAATTGAGAATGCTCGGCAGCGCTTCACCTCGCATCGTGCCTTCACAGGCCGTAATGGATAAAGCGCCCGTTCTGCCCGCTGGCTGTGTGGAAATTCCTAAACACATTAATTAGACGTGTTTCAGGTTGCGAGGGACAAATGGCAAACATTCGCAAAAAAAACCAAAAAAAAAAAACCTAGCAAATTAGTCCTTTAGACATACCAGAGGCTGTGGGGGCTAAAAGAGAGCGCTGCTAGGAGGAAAATGAAGCTGCAAGCTGGAGCCACTTCGTCAAACTGCATATGCTCATTAACTTGGCTCTAAAGAGCATGCTGGAGCATTCCTCTTATCTGGAACAAGGGCAAAGAAAAGGGGTGGAACAAAAAGGCTCTTGCTTTCTTTATCTGGAAGGATCCATAAATGCTAATTTATCCGTAGAGTCTTTTATTTTGGTTTGCTTCTCTGTAGGCGCGCAAACACGCCGGGTGTCAAAAGAGGGAGTGGGGAGGAGGGGGAACAAAAAAAGCAAGGTGTCTTTAGTCTGCTCCAGATGCTGAGGCACTTGGCGCCGACTCCTAAGAATAGCCTCTTTCCCCTTTTTAGCCATTATCACTTTCATTTGTAATCAACAGTGCTACAACACCCACAGCAACACCCACCTATCTTTCTCTGGCTTTTTAGCTCCCTGTTCGTCCTACTCGTCAATCTCGATCGCATCGCCACGTTACGTTTCTACAAAGAACTCCAAAAAGATCCGTCGTTCAAACAGCGAGCATTTCCACACAGTCACACATCAGCATTCATAGCACTTTCGTAGGTGCGGAAACCGAATTCATCAGAGCCCTCATAGGCCACGCTGCATGCTGCACATTTATGTAATCGCTGCTTTTCTGTGATGACAAGTACGCTAAATCAAACCCAATGTGAAGTGCGACATCCGCCTTTCCCAGAATCTTCCCCTTTTTTTTTTTTTTTTGTTTTTTTTTTTTTTGCTCTTTGCACTTTCTACGGTTTAATGGAGTACATCAATCAGGCTCGCAGATTCTTTTGTCTTGACTTTCCTTGGGGCAACATAACTGGTCTAAAGCATTCATTGCCATCGTGACTCAATGTATTCCAACCATCTGCTCCATTCTGTGTCCATAACTTCTTTCTTTTATTTTTTATCACACAGAAGCATTTTGTGTCTTCGTGACATATCTATTCAACAACTGTTTTAAAAAAAAAAAAAAAGTGAGAAGCTCACACTTTACCAGAATCTTATATTTGAATCTCTCATACGAAAAAAAAAAAAAAAAAAAGTCCAGGTTCACTTTATTAAAAATAAAAATAATAAAAATAATAATAAATAAATAAAATAATACATAGATATATTCTTTGCTTATAAATGTCCAGGGTTTTAACGATTTGTCCTACGTTATCAAACGGTCTGTGCATAGCATGCATTTATAGATCTTTGTAAAACAATCCCTCAGGTGTTTTGTGCTATTTTGTCTACTTTATTACTGTGACCTTATGAGAAACGCCTCCAGCAGAAAACTATAGGTAGCATATTTTAATAGGCTAATTCATATTTATGACCAAAAAAAGGCCTCCAGCTTTAAATATACAAGACAAAACATGAATTTATGGGCATACCAACGTGAAGTGTGTCTCCGAGAAACACTTTTTAGGTATGACAATTTGTCAGTATGCCAGACAAGCAACCAACGTGACTGAGCGGTGTCAAGTTACATCTTAACGCTTATCCGAACGTGACCTGCTCGTGGTTATGTATAAGACAAGGCAAAGTGATGTTTCGAACCAGCCCTTTACGTTAAACTTGCACAATGTAAAAAAAATTGCTCCTTTAAACCTCCGTACGTTCAGGGGACGGTGTCGAACGCGGTGTTAAAGAACGTGGCCTTACGTATTGACTGAAATGGCATCAGGATCCAAAATTATCCGCTTGAGATGTCAACTGATTGAGTGATCAATATTGATCGCACGTCTTTATGATCTTTAGAGAAACCAGCCGGAGTAAGCAAGCGATCAATCAGTAGAGAGCATACCGATTTTCATCAGGATGTTGATTTGCGTCAAGTCTTTATTCCGCCAATAAAATCATGTTTGCCCAGGATCATCGCTATATTCAGCTTTCATCAATATCTGATGGCCATTTAAGACAGAAATTTATTCTCCCTTTATCCGTCTCAAGTGTGTTAAATATTCATCCACAGCCAAGCTGTGCCCGTGCGAACGGCAGCATCAAGGCCCAGCTAATCCTCAACGTTCGGTCCTGTTCATCACGTGTGCATCCCCACCATGCCTACAAGGATCCCAGGACATGCAGGTCTGACATCACTGACGCTTTGGGGGGGAGGTCTGAGCCACCTGCCATGTTCACTGGCGTGGTGCAGAGCAGTGTTGGGCTTTAGAATGAGTCACACATGAAGCGAAGCAGCAGGCAAAGTACATCGTCAGCGTGTAATCAGAGCGCTGTCGAGATCTCTCAGCTGCGATGCATTTTTGCATGCTTTAAGAGGAAGCGTGGAGCAGCTGAAGTAATGCCCATGGACAGTTTTCGCTCCTTTATGGCAGGGCTTCTACAGAGATGGCTAATTTCCCCCAATTACCCAGATAGCATTTAAAAACAAAAAAAAATCTTCCGCCCTGAATCAGGTGATCTTTCACACCACAGACAACCAGAACTGCATTCCCTACACATAATTCACAATTTTGGTGTTTCACAAGATCTTTGATCTTGGCGAACAGTCTAAGTGTGATATTTCTGATGAAAAGTATTCGAAAAGCGCCCCCTACACCCCCTCCCCGTCGCCCGAACGTACACGCCTCCCTTCCGGCGCCCAAATTGCTGCTCTAACTACGTGCTTTATAGATCTTTTAAAATTCCCTTTCATTCTGCACCTCCTTTCATGTGACTTGGACTGTCAATGTCTAACTCCAAGCATTTTCATTTTCCATCACCCTCTTCCCCAACCCCACCCCCACCCCCCCACCCCCCCACCCTTAGATTTAACGTCGGATGCTTTGACAGTTAATTCAACAGTGACCTTCTGCGTCACCTGCGTCATGGACTTAAATCAGTCTCGTAATCGCTCGCGCACTCTCCTGGCACTGCTACTGCAAGCAATCGATAAACAATGCCCATCAGCATGTTATAAGCCTCTCAAATGGCAAGCACGGTGACAGTCATGTCCAATACCTTTGGGGGGTGAAAAACCACAGATTAGCAGAATAAACAGGACTTTATTACGGGCTCATGTCAGCCAATAGAGCGATAATGCCATTACTTTCAAGTAGAGATAAAAACACACTATACTAACATCTGGGCTTGATTAAAGGTTCCTTGGTTTTAAAGTGGCCCTAAATATTAATATCTCTTAGTATAGTGAATATCTAGAAAAAATATTTGGGAGATATTCTAGTCTGTCACTTCTAGAAAAATTAAAAAAATTCCTTCCTGACAGAGACGTTCACACTATCAACAGGAGATCAAACGATACCACAGCCAATCATGGGCACCTGTGAGCTCATGCGTACAGATGTGGCAGAATAGCGCTGTCCTCGGGGTGCGTTACGCCGCCCCGGCGTTGCAAAAGAAGCAGTTGGTGAAGATGGGGTTGACTGGCATCACGTGCCTACGAGAAAGCATGTGATAGCCTTCGCCCTCCATGGTTGGTGGCCGCCATGTGACGGTCTTGCTTAGATCCGGTCGACATGTTGCGTATCTCAGACGCTATTGGCCATCTGTCATGCACTTCGGCACTCTGATCCAAATCATGGCTCTCAAGCCATTTCACAGAGAATTTAAGTACCTCAAAAACATGGATTAGTAAGAGAAGGGCTCAAGAGCAATGCAGAAAGGTTGTCTGGGGCAACAGAAGCAGAGGGAGCACATTAGAGCACAATTTCTGCTGGCAACAGTCCCATCGAGTGGTTTTATTGTAAAACAGCTTTCCAGCAGAGACTTGCAAAGGCGTTCTCTCGTTCACACACCAGTCTCATTTGCCTCCCTGTGACTTTGGGGAGGAGAAATGGTCTAGCCAATTAAGTCTGGCTTCTGGAGCAGGAGCACTGATCTGCAGCTCGATTGCAGCTCGGAGGCAAGCAACTGTGCACCAGGCAGCAGAAGAAGCGGCTCACGTCTAAACCAAATGCCACGTCTTGCTGACAGGTGAGCTGGTAAATAGGGCGCAGTGATCAGTCAAGGGAGAACGATCTGACATAACTTGGAGGTGTTTGAATGACCACAAAGACCTGATGGTGCTTTGGATTCAAAAACTACCTCCGCGTACATGACTGCGCCGCAATTCATCCCATTTCTTGTTTTTATTATTAATAATAGTAATACCAGCCCAGACACAGGCTCATAGATTTCTCTAAAAGGAGGCAAGCTTATTTTAAGGGCCTATCTGTGAAACCGTCTAATGAGAGAGGCAAAACATGAGAGGAGCAATTTCACAGGTTACATTTATAGCAATTAGTGTAAATCCTGTCACATGCCTTATTCTGATGGAGAGGGGGGCCTCTGAGGAAATTTGTCTTCCAGTTAAGAACCAGGCCTATTAAAAAGCACCAGAAAAATGTACAGAAAGCGAAGTGGTGTTGCTTGAAAGAGAGACCAAGAGGGGAAAAGATTTTAGGGATTTGAGCTTTGTGATCTCATCCACCACTATAAGTGAGCTTCTTGTGGATCACACAACCACCATCTTCTCAGAGATCCATGGCCAGCGCGCCTGGTGAACAGCAAATCGATTGTGAAAAATCACGGTTAGTCACAGTGTATGAACAGACCATTGGCTCACCTCTGAATTTTTTTAATACGACTTAATGCATTTCCTGCTTTGCTGATGAGAGAGGTCAGAGGAGAATGGCCAAACCGGTTCAAGATGAAAGAACTCAAATAACCACGCTTTACAACTGCCTTGAGCAGAAAAGCAGCTCAGAATACACAAGCTCGAGGTGGATAGCCTACAGCAGAAGACCACGTTGGGTTCATTTCCTGCCACCAGGAACATGAATCGAAGGCTACATTTGGTACAAACTCATAAAAACTGGACAGTCGAAGAAGAATCGAGTGACAGTTTTCAAGGGGTTCATAATAAATATGTGCTTTGAATTTTCCCCACCACTGGCTGATTAATTCAGTGATTCTATGACGCCATGATATTTTGAAACCAGGTTACGATACTGTGAACATTTCAGACCCCTATATAAACCGGAATGTAAGTGTAAAATTGGAAGGATTACTATGAAGACCGAAAAAAAAAGAAAAGAAATGCATCTAACGGAGCTAGTCTTTCTTTGTAAAGCCCTTTGAAATAGGTAAGCCAGCTATTTCCACTTGACTAAATTCCTTCTTTGTATATGATCTGACATGGGTTTGCTCTGTAACTCTCATTTTGAAAGGTTTCCCACGCTTATCTTCTGTCCAGGTGATGAAAAAAAAAATAAAAATAAAAAAAAATGTATTCACGAACGTTCTCTACACTGAAGTACCCGCTACACACGATGGCTTTCCGCCTCTTACACACGGCTGCTTTATTCCAGTACAGTCCATCGTGAACGTAAGGAAAGACATTCAGCAGCTCATCACGCAAGAGCGGTTCAACTGAGCATTTTCCCACCTGCTGAAATAATCTCAAAAGGGAAAAAAGTCAATAAAAAGACCCCCCTGGCCTTCCCTCAGGCAAAGTCAATAAATAGAAATAAGAATAAACAATCATCGGGGTTTGGACTGCTTGATGTTACAGCTCATCTGGTTTTTAGCCTGCAGTTTGTTCTGCTCTCCTCAATTACACAGTGCTTGTTCTATCATACTGCTGTATTGCGCACCTCTACCTGACCTATTTGGCAATGTTCGGTTCATATTTTTAAAGGCCTGTTTATTGAATTCATTACACTTAACCTATGAAACTCCCAGGAGCCATCAGACTTGCATTCCTCATTCTCATAACTGTATTCTATTGCATTTTCCACTGCTACATAATTTTCATTCATGGGGCCAAGCGGCCTAACCTACTGAAATTTCCAACATCCCACTAGGAAAAAAAAAATTAACACCACGCCAATCAACTAGGAATCCCTACTCGGGAAAAATTGAGATGGTCTTCTCAACCCCCGGTATAGCGAGAGACGTCAAAACAAAACAGCTGATCACTGCATGAACACTAAACAGGTATTTGCTTTAGATTCTTCAACATAGTAATATAGGGCGTGGCTAGCGAGCGTGGTTAAGATGTTGGACTAGTGATCGGAAGGTTGTGAGTTCAAATCCCAGCGTAACCTTCACTGCTCACTTGTATAAAATAATATGCATGTATGTATGTAAGTCGCTCTGGATAAGGGCATCTGCCAAATGATATAAATGTAAATATAAATGTAAATATATTGGCTCGTCGAAGAGGTAACTGGAGTCATGAAGCTCAAGTTGAGGACCTGTCGGAGTCAGGTCCCCATCCACGTCGAGTTTAAATCTGAATACAGATATGGATATTTGACAAATAGATAAAGGCATAAATACAGGCAGCTGCTTTCCATTAGAGGCGTACAGACGTAGCTTTGTTTCTAGCTTGCCGTTTACACTGGCTAATATTTGTGATGTTTCAAGCCTTGGTTTTAATTAAAATCACCCGTCACCTTTAGTGAAGGCAGTTTTGACACCTTCGATGATGTGAATTTTATGCACTGTGTATCGTCAGAGCATGAGCTGTCGAGGCGTAGGGGCAAGAGCATGTTCTAGGGCAGAGCTGCATGTAGGAAACAATAAGCAGCGCTGTGAGGCAGATAAGGGCAGACGCACTGAACGCATGACTTTAAGAATGCCTATATAGGACGTTCCCCTGGAAGCAATATCCTGTTCCGAAGAATAGTTCTGCATGCCTCTCTGATCAATTTCCAGGAGACTCAGACTAAGCTTCTTGGCTTTTGTTGTTGTTGTTGTTGTTTATTACTGTATTAATGCGAGCCGCCATTTCCTCAGGTTAGTACAGCTAATGCAATTTCAAAAGGGGATGATACTCGATGTCTGCCTGACCTGCCTTCTGACTGATTTCTGAATCCCTTTTGTTTTCAGCATGAAACCATTTAACTCAAGCATGCGATCTGATCTTATACTAAATGCAAGTATTCAGAATGATGAATATCCCTATTGCCAAGCTACACCCTAAAGGAGGACACAAAATCAACGCAACGTTTCTAATAGAAAACGATAACTACCTACACGAGGCTTCTAACTTCTAATGGGCATCTGCGGTTTTGTTTTTTTTCCAAGGCAGATTTCTTCTCCGACCATCATCACGTTGATACTGCAATATTGGCTTCATTTGAAGCAAAGGCATGATATAGTGATGTGTTTTCCGACTTCTGTCTGCAGAGGGTGATTCACTCCTTCCAATTTCCCCTCGTGGACATCATTCAAGGGATTGGCTGTATTAAAATGATTGCTATCAGCAATTCCGGGATGATGTACCCATATACTGTACAATAGAAGTCATCAAACTGTGCGCATGCGAGTGGGCTGTCGCACCGATTCTGAGCCACACTGGGATTCACAATGATGCACAGGACACTACAGTGTATGTGCAAAGCCCCATTCCAGATTTCATGATATCATTTATCAGAGAATCTCTAAATCCCTAACAAGAGCTGAGATGGCAGATTGGATTTATGTTATTCAGCACTGAATATGTTATTTATAACCACCGAATGCACAGTTCATCCTCAGTATAATCCACAGCAGTGGGGGTCCAATCATGCGTGTACAAGGTTGCCTAATGTACTGCAGTGGAAGAGTGTATCGAATCCACACAGCTGTTACAGAAATATCTGAGATCAGGAACTGATTACAAACCGAGCCTGCTGGGCACGTGCCCAGGTGCCCTGGCCACTAGGGGGCAATCGACAAGCATAGATTTGAAGTGAATGATTAGGCCATTACGCTGTCTCACACACACACACACACCATGATGCACGGATCACTGTCCAATGACTGTGAAGTCTGAATTTGTAACCAACGAGCAGTCAGTGAGGAGCTACCTGTTTTTAACTGGATGAAAAAGAAAATGTGGATCACCACACTGAGCGACTTGATGAGAGGAATGGAAGCCAGCGAACGTCCATTTGCCTGATGGGTCAGGATTACAAATGAACTCCGAAGTAAAACAGGCCAACGAAGACTCGACATGCGTTCGGCGTTGGCCGTTGAGTCGGAGCTGGATCTGGTGGAGGAGTTTGTACTTTAAGAAGAAAAGCGTTAGGTGCGACGACCTTCTGCGTAGCACAGAGGATACTCGAACAGCAATACGTGTGCATTACTGCTGAATGTTTTCTGTCGTTGGGTGGGGTTCAGACATCCCTTTCGTGTGTTATAAGATGAGGATGGGGATCCTGCTTCAGTTTTTACTCATTTGTCTCTGTTTGAGATACGAAACACATTCTCGCAGATGATAAATCTGATTGTATTAAGCGTGACAGGCAGATAAACCACTACAAGACTAATTCCTAATGGCGCATTTTCAGCACGAAACAATCACATGCTGTTCATCCTCGGTTTTGAGTTGCATTGCTTAAAGTAAAAATAAGGACATTTTTTAAATGAAGTTTTATTACTATTTTTCACTCTCTGGTCCACATGACAAAGTCAAATCAATATCCAACTTTTCAATACCTCTTTTGGGTCTGTTACTCTGAGACAAAGTGGTATTGCGCAATCTCAGCCCAATTATTCTCTAACCTTCGATTGTCTTTGTGGGTTCGACTTCAAAACCATTTTCAAAAAGCCCTTTTAATGCTTTACTTTTTCACATGAAAAAGACATTCATCTTTTCCTCCCCAACCCCTGGCATTCAGTGGAAACCTAACAAATGACGACAGGCAATCTTTTGACCCAAACCCCGTTGTGACCATTTGTAACAGAGCACTCTACGCATTGTTTTCTTTTTTTTTTTTTTTCTTTTTAAAAATGGCACGACGATTTGCATGCAGCTGTGAATTTAATTTAGAAATTGCCAGTGTTAAACCATCCATTTCAGCATGACAGCTCATTAGCATGTGGCGCGTGCACCAGCCTGGCCTCCTGACACTCGTCCAGAGGGGAGTGCAGGGTAGCGCAAAACAAGTAGGCAAAAGGTTTAAGGGCACCACGCTGTTCGTTTTTCCACGTCCTGGCATCACAATCAGCTTGACCTATCTGAGAGTGTGGCATTATCTTGCTCTAACTCAAACCACACACACTTCTAGGCTAATAAAGAGTGGGACAAGTTCTGTACACTCAAAAGCCTGGCATGTTAAAACACTTATCAGGGCTCCTATGTAGATTTCTATAAAAGATTACTTTAGACAGCTGCATAAATATTAAGGCATGCAATAAAATCGATGGAAAATACATGTCGCAGTACTCGAGTGCTCTCTGAACGGATTCTCCTGCTGAGCTAGGATTATTTTCCAGGAACACATTATCACCAAAGAAGGCCGCCACATTATCTTTGAAAGCAACTTTGTTTCTCCTAAAAAAACGGTTTAATGCCAACAGCAAGGACGTCTATTTAAAAAGCCAATTAAAAATACGTTCAAATATTCTGGGAACACTTTACTCGGAGAGTCCAAAGGTCTAAAACCAACAACAGAACTCTTGCGAAGCAGCTGATTCTCACCGCAATGCAAACGGACACGAAATGCGTCGACAGAGTGCACATGAATTTAAAGGAACTATGATGGATTACTAAACATCAAGAATTTAAATTTGGACCATCCAACTAAAAGGAAAAACACAGAATCTGATCAGAAACTAACTGAAAGGTAACAAGTGCTACTTTGTTAACTGCTGATGCTGTGAGCAGCCATGAGGTCACTGGACATGACGTTGAGGTGACCGTCCCGGATTAGGAATTCTGAGCTTGCTTTCTTTGTGCTAGTGAACTGTAATCAGCAAGCTTGACTCCGTGAACATCTCCATTTCCAAAAGAATCAATTTAGGTGGTTCGGAGCAACAGGAAAAAAAAAAATACTTACGCAATCATAACTGTACATTTTCTAGATATTTTTATAGCCCTCGCTCTAATATTATGGGATATTTTGTGACGATTGAGAACACACAAAACAAAAAATAAATAAATATGCATTTCAGCTCCAGTTTCGCTTATAATTAGAGGAAATTTAGAAAATTAGCGTTTGTAATGAATTGCAGTCTGTTCATTGCTTTGCAGGCGATTCTAGCTTCAATCAGTTCGTGCATTCAGAAAGTAAATGCTGATAAATGAACACATTACAAAGGCTGTTGATGTGTCACTGCTCTACTAAACTTGTGTTTATTTGGTTCGGCCCACTTAAGATCGGACTAGTGTTACCTTAAATTTGTTAGAAATCGAATCAGATCTTAGAACCAGAAACATTCGAAGTTCGAAGCCTCTGGAAAACCTTTGATTTGAACCTTTACACCTAAATCACTGTTCTCTCCATAGAAAACCTTAATATTTGTCGAATATGTTGCTTAACAAACCAGATTTCAGTGCTAACGGACTACAACCATAAACATTAAACAGACCTACTGTTTAACCCATCAATCGTTAACTCACCCATAAATAAAAGTACAATGCAAGCCTTTTGCAGCCGCTGAAAATAAGTGAGCTTTCTAGTTTCATTCCTGCTCTCACGCCTCGGTCTGCATGTGCTCTCTGTGCTGAGTAAAGCTCAGGCCCAGAACAACAAGAACAAAAATGGTGTTTCTCTAATAAATATTCTCGCAAGAATGGCAACCCACGCAAACACAGACTGCAAATTCTGAGGCGACTCGAGCAGAAGTTTCCTCCGAGCTTCTTCCCTCTGCCATCAGTTGTGCTGCATCAGTTACCATGGAAACTGTACGCCTCGAAAAAAAAAAAGGAAAAGAAAACGCATACAGTACAAGCTTAAAATGCTGAAAGAATGAGGGAGTCGAGATCAAATGAGGGAAAAACAAGTTGTTGATCAAACATCGGGGCTCTCCTAAACACAACGTCAAAGTGCCGAATTGCCCATTAGTGCAGAGGTTCACAAAAGGAAAGGAAAAAAAAAAAAGGGTCCGGGGTCTCCCCGACACGTCGTGAGCCCCGGGAACTGCCTGCCACAGTGAAATGTGATCGCTTCCTAAGCACATTACATTACAGGTAATTCAGCTTATAAGGTAAATGAGGTTGGAGACTCGATAAAGAACGCCAGTATGCTATTAATTAGCTGCAGATCATCCTTTTTTTTTTTTTTTTTTTGCATGTCCATTTCAGCACTGAAACGCAGACGCATGGTTTGAATATTTCGCAAACTGCTGACTGCCTGGGATTTTCACACACAGCACTACAGGCTATACAGAGAATGGTGCAAAACACAGGAGGCTGACAGGAAGTCCACAGCAGCCCAAGCACTCTTTACAACCGTGGGGAGCAGAAAAGCACAACATGACGAACCTTGAAGCAGATCTGCTACAAGAGCAGGAGATCAGATCGGGTTCCACTTCCGTCAGCCATTTTTATTCAGTAAAGGATGGCACATCATAGATTTTTTCTAAATCTATTTACGGTTACATTGGATGTTGTGAAACAGCCAAAAAAAAGTCAGTCCCTGTTATCACTTACGTTATAGCAGCTGTAAACGGTCATTCCCTCACCACCCTCTCTCATATTCCCTCTTCCTAATGATACATTTTTTTTTCCCCACACAGTTATGAAGAAACAAGTCTGTCTTGAAGAATTTTCCATGACGGAACCCGTACAGGAACCGTTTTCCTGTGTCACAAACTGCTCACAATGGTGACGCCTTCCATTCAAATCAACGTCTCCTTACAGGACGCGTTACTACATCGAAGACTTTTCCTTTTGTAAATAATTACTATTTACAAATTATAATAGTTATTAGGCTTCTGTACGAGGTTCCGAAGGTATTGTTACTACAGAAACAATAACACACTAGAACAAGCGTATTAATATAGACGCCTGATTTGCCCTGCGGTCAGCTCTACGGCCAGAGCCGTGCCGAACGGAAAATTAATCGACACAGACTGACCAATCAGATTGGAGAATTCTAAGGTTAGAAAATGATTTATGCCATCGTACTGGAATCAGACTCGGACATCTAGCGCTATTTGGGTGGAATGACAACCGTTTGCGGGTCGAGGTAGCAGGAACTAATTGTTTTGCAGGAACTAATCATGATGTCAGGTTTAAAAATACACTTGACAAAACACCATCACAACACATGACTGCTCTCGGAGAAGCCACGTCACTTAATGGTTTCATTATACGTGACCGCTGAACAGTCTTGCAGCCCAACCAGCTGTACTAAAGCTGCAAGGCTACCATCTAACAAACCACTGATGGCAGACTATCTTTAGTAATGTGACATTTTATATTTTTCCAAGCTGAGCTGAAGCAGTGTTCTTCAGATAATGTACGGAGCTGACCTGAATATAATTACTTGACCTAGACTAAGAACAGCACTTACTCTAGGTGCTCTGGGCATGCGAAATTGCTTTTCAGCAAGGTTAATGAACTCGGAATTAGAACAATGGAAATAAACAATGCAACCCAATCTACACTGTGAACAATTTTAAACCTATACAAGACCTCTGGGTTTGTGCATAGATGCTGCCAGCCCAATTCTGTTTTCTCCTGGAGAACCAAATGCCCCACAGGTCTCCTACTCTTGATTCAGAATCAACCCTCATACCCTCGTGTCACTTTAACCTTCCAATGTGATCTCACCAATGCCCGCTTGTAAGGACATGTTATATGAATTGGGGACGCGAATGAATGCGAATACGTCATTTGAAATGAACAGATCGAGTGCTCTGAACAGATAAAAATACAGAAAGGCTCATTAACGTGACCGTGAGTCACTGCGAGATGCATTTACTACTAGTTGTTGGGTTTTTTTTGTTACATCTTGGGGAACACTCAATTTGTAAGAAAAAAGCATGGCTATGTCTAAGCACAAATAATACTTTTTCCACAAAGTGAAAGGTTCTTATTAAATTCTCCTTTAGGTTTAGGCCACGCCCACTACGGGGTCTCATTTCGAGTACAAATATGTGAAGCACTTGTTCATATAAATACAGATAAAGATCATGGTGTCATCGTGTGACACCCCTAATATGATCATAGGTTGAGGGGCGTGATTAGATCATAGCTGTTTGATACGAAGTCCAACTCTCGTTAAAAATCCCACGTTTTTTTTGTGTAAAGTTAACCGTTTGTCTGGGACGTGTGAGCCTGAGCGATGTGATGACTGGCTCTAAAGTGAGCTAAGCAAAGCTGGCGGTCTCTGCTCACCTGTACGAACTGACAGTTTATTTCTCTGTGGGATTTTAGCAAAAAATCCATCCAAGACCAGCACAACTGTTGCCTGTAATGGAAAAACCGATGGCTCTTCGGGGGTACAGAATGCGTGTTGCCTGGAAATGGATGCGCGTGTAGACTTCGGCTCAGACGGAGTGACTTTCTGCGCATTCTCTTCCTTTTAAAGGACTCGATCCGATCGATAGTTTCTCAGCAGGGTGATCCTAAAGGTCTTCCCTAATGCACAGTTCTTTAAATAAAAGCCTCCCCAGCTGTATTTAGAAGTGCACAATGGTGCACAATTAGTAGTGACGCTGTGAACTAGTCATGAGCTAAGAAGCCATTGACTTTCTCCTCACCTGCGACAGTTACAAACGAAGCCCTGCCCCGCAAAACATCTCTACGCACGTGGAGAGATCTTCAATATTGGAAATGACCTTTTTTTTTGTTTTGTTTTTCCCCCGCATTATTAGATTATTATAAAAAAGCTCGATTATTAAACCTACATGTGGACATTTTCATTCATTCCAAAAACTTAACATTTTACTTCATTCTAGAAAAAAAAAGCTTGAAACGAACCTAACGTAAACCTCTCGGGTTGTTTTTTTTTTTTGTTTGTTTTTGACAAAGTGCGGTATGAATGTATGCTAAATTATCCCGAGCGATCTTAAGCACATACAGTACAATGAAAAATTGTGGCTTAGGGTAAATGGCCTAATCTATCATTGCAGCTTTTAACATCCGCAAACACACTTTAAAGAATTTAGCACCGTCAGCAACAAACTCGTCCTCTGGGAGACTTTATGCATTATGAACTCGGAGCGGTGCAGATGTTGCCAGTATGAGGAATGAAAGCTACTGACACTTAAAGCTGGTAAGAGGCAGGAGTGGGAATGGTTGGGGAATAAATTTGATCACTGCCCTTCACAAGGCTGCAAAAGTGCCATTCGGAGTGTTGGTGACAGTAATGTGTCACCTCACCCAAGGGAACAACAGGGAAGGGGCAAGATCACAAAGAACCTACCTACAAAGAACCAGCTTATCAGGAACAGAA
Organism: Notoglanidium macrostoma; assembly: GCA_030068235.1. Taxonomy (NCBI): domain Eukaryota; kingdom Metazoa; phylum Chordata; class Actinopteri; order Siluriformes; family Auchenoglanididae; genus Notoglanidium; species Notoglanidium macrostoma. Next base: position 23,197,235 of record JAQQZR010000038.1, on the reverse strand, counting down.
GCGCCAAACATACCGTAGTAGGGGTGCAACGCAATGCCACTGTCTGTATGCGGTCAGTACGCCAAACTTTTACAGCTTTACCTGGATTTAAAATTCATTCATTTAAATCACCACGACCCTGACCGGCCAGTCACTAAGGATAAATGAAAGAACACCACAAAAGTCACGTGACTATCGTTCACGTTAATGGGTGTGGCCTTTCTTTATCGTACACGCACATGAAAGTAAAAACCTTTTACTTGTGTCCTATGGGCTCTCTACGTCCTGATTAATGTGCGCTTCCTGTGTTTGTATCTGTTTTGCAGACGCTATCTGTTAATTCCAAATAACACTGATCACGCTGGGTTGAAGAACACTGCCTGATAGATTAAACCGACATTTTTTCATATATTTTCATTTATGCTGCGTAGACGGCACGGATCAGATACCCCGTCTCAATATCGGGCCGACGGCAGCAAATAACGGTGAACAGGTATCAGAGAAAACATATCAGATATCGGCTCCCGGAACAAACGGCAAGGACTGGAACTGGATTTGGAAAAGAAATGCATGTTTGGAAGTGGCAAAGTCTCCACACTCGTTATATTTATTACATTTACTATATTAGTACGTTGGTGTGAATGAGTTTAAGTGAAGTGCTTCAGTTAACAATAATATACATTATAAAACAATAGTAGGTATCAGTAATACTGGAGCATACACACTCCTGATACACATGGTTACCTGATTCATCTAGAACCTCACATCTTCACTCGAATATCTTTTGTCAGTATTACAATAGTAAGAATAACTGGCTCGCTGACAAGAAATGCATTTTCTATAATATGTAGATTTAAGCTCGGTATGCTAGTGGTGGTGTCACACATGCAGATTTGTGGCCAAAATGTAGAATCTTAGTCGTGCGCTTATGCGCTAATGCAGAGATGTGAAGGCATAAACAAGAACCCAGACGAAATGTCGATGATGAGTATAGGCGGAATGACAGAGTAAGGCTTTGTAATGCACACTGAGACAATGTCGCTGTCGCCATGGGAGAGCGAGATCATGACGGGTAGAAAGAACCAGCTGGCTGACATAGCATATGACAAATGTGCTTTCTGCCTTTTCGTGGGCTTTTGTGGGGGTTCTAGTGCGTGAGCCTCTAGTATCAGTTTAATTCCCATCTCAATAATGACAATACAGTTTTCTGACATCTCTCTCTCGCTCACCCCCTCTCTATCTTTCTGTAAACAGATTCAAATACAGACACAAATAGAAGGTGCACTGCCGTTTCTCTCTTTTCTTTTGTTTTGCTTGTCAGAATGGTTCACATGGCATCTGGCTGAGGCTAAAGATGTGCTTTGAGGTTTTAGATCCCTCGAGATGTGACCAAAAAAAAAAAAAAAAAAAAGTCACATGAGTTTGCGCTCAAGTCCGTGAGCATGTACAGCTTTCTTTCGTTCGTCCTTCCTTGGTTCGAATGGGTTTAGGCTGGGTTTTCATTTTCAGAAACAGAACCACCAAATTAGTTAGAAAAAAATAGTGTGAGCAGGTAACAAAGAAAAATAATAAATATTTGGGCAGAATAAAAAAAAAACTGCAATGTGTATATCTCTAGTGGGAGGAAGGAAGGAAGGAAGGAAAGATGGGAGGAAGGAAGGAATGAAGGGAGGAAAAATGGATGGATGGATGCAAGGGAGGAAGGAAGGAAGGATGGATGGAAGGATGGACAAAAGGAAGGAAGGGTGGAAGGATGGATGGAAAGACAGAAGGAAGGATGGAAGGAAGGATAGATGGATGGAAGGGAGGAAGGAAGGACGGAGGGAGAGAAGGACGGATGGAAGGATGGACAAAAGGAAGGAAGGGTGGAAGGATGGAAAGAAAGAAGGAAGGATGGAAGGGAGGAAGGAAGGAAGGAAGGATGGATGGATGGACAAAAGGAAGGAAGGGTGGATGGAAGGAAAGATGGATAGATGGAGGGAAGGGAGGAAGGAAGGAAAGAAGGAAGGATGGAAGGAAGGAATGAAGGAAGAAAGGAAGGAAAGATGGATAGATGGAATTCCACTTTAGCTTTAAATCTGAATCATTCAATCAATCCAGCCATCTATGCACTCATCTATCTGCATTTCATATACACAGCACAAATACAGTGTGGAATAATTCAGGCAGTAATGAAGCTGTGTTCAAATCACAAGACATTAAAATGCAGTTCACTTAAAAAGTGACATTAAGCAGTGGGACACTGAGTAATCAGCATATTTATGTTTTTTTTTCCCCTGGTTCCCCATGTTGGTTTAATGAGTATCATTACCTTACAAACACCTTACCTTGTAAATACAGGCTACACAACATTACATTGTTGTAGAGAGCATAAATAAGTGTGGGATTTGAAAGGCTTTCCATGGCGTTTCCACTTCATTTAGATGCAAGATGGATGGAGCAGGTGTGGATCGACGCGTCGAACGTTTAAAGGTTAAAAAGAAAGTATTTATTCTGCCAGCTAAAATAATCCTTCTGGAAAGCTTTTTTTTTTTCTGGGGATTTAATTTGCTCTTAATTATGTGATCTTGCATGTGTAATTACACATCAGCTCTCTGATTCACTTTTAGTGGCCACAACTGAGTTGTTTATTTATTATTATTTTTTTTATTATTAAAGATGAGGTAATTTAGTCGACTATATTTGGGTAGAAGAAATGAGACCAGGCTTTACAAAAATACCTTTTGTGTTGGTATGTTTGTGCACTGGAGCTAACCTGAGGCCAACGTTGGACAAAAGTGGGTTTGAAAATATCATTGTGTGTGTGGATGGTGAAGGTCCTCATGCTGCACCACTTCACCCACAATTCTCAAAATGACAAAGGATCAGGACAACGGGAGTGCGCTGGCATTGCTTTTTTATAGCAATACTGCACAAACGGTCAAATACGGGCTTACAAAATTAGCAATGACGCGTCATTATACCGACAAATGACACCAAGGCGTGAAAGAAGACTGTATGTGTGTACATTACACACCATCTGGCCTGTTTAATAGGAACACGAGTACCCCTGCTTCTTAATGCAGTCATCAAATCGGCTAATCATATGGCAGGACAGCAATGCGATAACTCACAACGAATACAAATTCGTTAATGCCATGTGATCTCACCGACTTCAGTTTGAGTTTTTCAGAAACTGCTGCTCTCCTGGGATTTTCACACACACACCACACTCTAGAGGTTACATGGAATGGTGCGAAGGACAACAACAACTACTACAAAAACATCCAGTAAGCAGCGGTTCAGCAGATGGAAACGCCTTGTTGGTGAGAGAGGTCAGAAGAGAAGAGAACAGCCAGACTAGTACGAGTTGACAGGAAGTCGGATCAAATAACGACCCTTTACAGCCGTGGTGAGCAGAAAAGCATCTCAAGGCACACGGCACGCCAAACCTTGAGGACCTCCGTGTCAGCCTCTATTACCAAGCTCACCGAACGCTCTACACAAGCAGTACACCGGGAACAAACCACTCACCGTGCGAAACAACACTCGAGTGTTCGCAAATCATTTAAGCGAATGCCCTAAAGAAATGCGCCATGCAGCCTTGCGCACATGCATGTAGGAGCCTCGCGACAGGGACGCCTTCAAATCTGACAACACATGTCATGTACACTTTATGCTCGATTGCACCTTGGCTTAAGCAAATAGGAACTGTTACTTTGGGGAGTCCAATGACAGGCAGACGACAGAAGGCATTACGGCGATCGGCGTCAACCTTTTTACTCGCGAAATGATAAATGGAGTACTGATTTCATCAGTATGTAAAGGGTTCGGCAGCGTCACAAACAATCTACCCAGGGATCTCATAGCGGAGTCAAAGTTTCATCTGTTTTCTGATATATGAGCAGACAAGGTTGAAATGAAAGTTCTTATCAGGATCAAAATATCCTGCTGTTATTTTTCTTCCGCTCGTATGAGAATAGATATGTAGGGGAAAGTAGTTAATCACAGGGACGTTTCGGATCATTTACATCTAGATGGGGGAAACGTAATACGCCGCACATATGTGCGCAGTTTACATCTTAGCCGCATCGTGTGGGGCTTGTTTGCTAATCGGCGGCCCCCAACATCATTTTTTATCCGCTACTATTATCCATTCTTGATTATAAGGTATGATTTAAACCAGTCAGCAGCCGCTCCTGGTGATGATTTATTTAATCTCTACACTCTTGCCATATAAGCAGATTCAGCTCCCTTCATGCAACTTTTCCTCCCATGATTAATAAGCTTCAAGTACATTTCAGGCCGTCGTTTAGTTGGAAACATTACAAGCGGCGAATGAGGAAACGTTACAACTTCTCTAAAGCTGGGGAAACTAAATCTTAAGAACTGAAGGAGATTTGTACAAGATAGCAGCATTCTGGGCTCACCAAATCAACAGATATATATAATTGTATAGTCGTAATATATTTAAAGGTTATATAAATGCACCTGGGTGGCACGGTGGTGCGGTGGTTAGCACTGACGCCTCACAGCAAGAAGGGCCTGGGGTCGATCCCCGGGTCACCCAGGGTGCCTTTCTGTGTGGAGTTTGCATGTTCTCCCCGTGCATGCGTGGGTT
>JAQQZR010000038.1:23157798-23192556 GCA_030068235.1 Notoglanidium macrostoma | reverse complement strand
TGTCTGTGTTGGCCCTGTGGTGGACTGGCCACCTGCCCAGGGTGTACCCCGCCTCTCGCCCCAAGATGCTGGGATTGTCTCCAGCTTCCCTGCGACCCAGACGGATAAAGCGCTATAGATAATGGATGGATGAAATACATTCTGCGTACGAAAGGAATTTGCAACCTCGCGGTTTTAACGAAGCACAGAATAAAATTCTTTAAATTCAAACACCTGGGAGAAAAGCATCCGCGCAACATCTGGAACGGACTCCACTAGACCCACCCTAGAAAGTTAAATGTCACATGTCTGCCAGTTAGTAACTCCCATTTTTTTTGACATGCTTTGTTCTTTTGAGAATTGTGATCAGCATGCTGGCATTTACTTGAGGCGTTATGTAAGAGTTATACAAAGCATTTTTTTTAGTCACTTGGCCTTTAGTGTCTAACAGCATTGGGCTGCTAACATGTAATCGCTAACAGCGTCAATTACTCACCGTGTGCTCTGAACAAAGAATGGGCATTGTGGTGCGGTTTTGATTTTATTCTCCCAGAATGCACTTCTGGACATGAATGGCCGTCTCGAGCTGCCTGACCAAGCCCTGCCTGCGTGCACTCGTACACGCGCAAACTACTCGAGAGGCAAGGAAGCTGAAAGCACCACCGCTTACTCAGCGACTACCTGTGACTGACATATGTAAGACACGCTAAATTGAACTGCGAGGCGATGTGATGCCTTTGGAGATAATTACCCATCCCGTTCTCCTCTCCCTGCTTTCAAATGACTTCAACAAGTGTCTGGTAACCTTTCCATCATGACGGAATTACTGCGAACGTTGTTGGTTCTCTGGAAGTTGGATGTCTGGAATATTTAATAAAATAAAAAAAAAATTGCAAAACAAAATAAAGTAAAATTAAATTAAACGACTGGAACCTGCTGTGGCCTTTAAAATCGGCTATTTAAAAAAAAAAAAAAAAAAAATAATAATAATAAGCATATCACCGTGGTAGGTAGTTTCAAGGTAGAAACACTGCAAAATACAATGTCCATGCTATATTTTCCCCATAACCTACACATCATATGGGTGGTACCTCAATCTGGAACCTAATGTAACTGTGCACCATTTTGTGTAAATCGCATTAGCGATTTGGGTCGCGTCTAACGGCGGAGATGAGACGCATGCTTTCAATTACATCTCGTGACATTGATAAGCTGCAGCGCACCGCACAAGCCCAGGCGCCGTTGGCGTGAATGCGGGACGCCTGCAGCTACACATAAGCATCGTTTTATATATAAAGAACGCATAAACAGACAGAACCCCAGTGCTGACTTTTCCTATAAGCAAGGTATTACGATATGCAAGCTATAAGCCAAAATAATGCAATACGCTAGTGATACTAGTTACTGCTGGCTGATATTAAAGGAGTTTCTTTTGGGATAACAGGAATGTAACTGAATGTGAATAGGTTATTCAGAATGAACAGGTAGTGTTTTGAACACCCACCGTTCGTTGTTTTCACTGGTGGTGGTTTAAAAAATGTGCCAGAAAATTTAACATGGCATCTGGTTGAGACGCAACAAAAAAGGCCCGTGAGCAGGAGAGTTTTACAAAGAAGCGTGGCTTAAATGAAGCTAGTTTTTTAGAAGATATCATGGGCATCTCTTTAAAAAGAAGGAAACCCCCCTTCCGATTTAAACCACACCCACTTCCTGTTTAAATAGGAATTCGAGCACTAAACAGATAGAGATGCGGATAGGGTTGCTATCTGCATGCGAAATATGTCCATGAATGCAAAGCAAAATGTTATCGTCGTTTACCTTTTCTTCGCAAAGCTGATATCTGGCCATAAAAGCATAAATATGAATAAACTAAAAGACATCACAAACATGTTGGGCGGCTGATGCCTTATCAGCAGCGAAACAGGAAAATAACGTTGCGGCTCTGACGCAAGTGTGCCAATCTCTCTGTATTGTGAGAAAAATTGTGTGTCGCCTTTTCCCGCCCCCTAGCTAATTACCAGATGACCTCCATTTCTGACTCAAATGATAAAATGTACCTACTGCAATAGCAGCACACAGGGTTCTAGAATTTCGGAGACCTCGTATTCCCAGCGCCTTTTAACCGTGTCATCGGGAATCGTTCGACTGCCGGGCACACATGATGCCGGGGATGAATGAAATGAACAAAAAACGTGGAAATAGAAGAGTTTAAATGATCAAAAATCGGTATTCGATGATCAATTTCTTGACATTCGGTTGCACTCATACCTCATCTTCGGAGCGATCTGCATTTGGTTTAACAGGATTACAAGATGCCCGGAGTGGATAAAATATTGCATGGATCTGAATGCTTCTTTAGGCCGACATCTTTGCTATCACTTTGAGTCACTATTCGATGTTTTGCCCAACGATATGCTCAAATACATACTTTCATTTGAGCACAAAAGGCTCCAGGAAAGCCCAATCACACACAGCACTTCAGAAGCAGAAATTCAGACTGGCTGGCATATTTAGGTCTAAAGAGATAAGAGAAACTACCACCGAGACGGCAAGCAAAGCAAGCACCAGAAACAATATGGAAAAATAACATCATCATGAGCAGCAGTTTTGTAGACGGAAAAGTCAAACAACCACTCTTTACAACCGCGGTAGGCAGAAAAGCATCTCAAAACGCACATCACATAAAACTTCGAGATACATCGTTGGGTTCCACTCCTGTCAGCCAAGAACAGGAATCTGAGGCTAGAACCAGCACAGCCTCAACACTGCTTGGTCCCGTCTCCTGTCCAGTTTTGTACACGTCCGAATGCTGTATAAATGTATACAGACAGGTGACAAATTAAAGGAGATGGTGGCTGTTACGCTGTAGCGTGGTTTGCGTATGTAGTCCTGGTGTGAGTTCTGTCAGAAATTTCCCCCGGATTTGTGATATCAATAACATCATATAAAGTCATCAAGGCTGACTCACTAACACACTGTTAGCTTAAGGCTGCTGTAATCTAGTCTATAATTTTCCTCTCATGTTTTAGCAGAGGCTGATGACATTCTTGAATGTAATTAAATACTTCCAGCCCTCAAGCTACTAGATATAGTGGGAGTGTTTGCGGGACATGCCATAACGTAAAAGAATGAAACACAAAAACGCCACAATTGGCTGCACTTGCTCGGGTTTAGATTTTGGCACGGTCGCTCGGTCACTCCGCAGTTGGTACGCACTTGGACTCGTTGTCGAGCTCGCATGGTCGGAATATTACACTGCTTTATGAATGAGTAACCATGTTAATGAGTACTTAATTAGGCTTGTGATTAAGAGCACAGCTAGAACGTCTGCTTTTAATGACATTACAGTAATATTCGGTCTGTGCTTTGTGTCATTTACCTGGAAAAAGCTCATTCTGCGAGTTCTTTACATGAGGCACTTTCCCGCGTGAATGTCTGACAACTCTTACACAAAATGTTCCATTAAAATAACGACGACCTAATTAAAAGAAAGCCATTGAGAAGACTGAAGGAAACGTGCATCGCCGTTATTCGTTCTAAAGATCCCATCGTCCTTCAAGGGAAAATCCAGCCTGAACAATCTGCATATCAACATGTGAGCTCCCATGGAGGAAATGATTTGTTTCATGATTAAAGTTGACCGTTTTTTTTTGCCTTAAACTTTTCACCAGCACGTTGGTCTAACCCAAGCTCACTCTCCTCATCTGCTCAAACAGAGAAGGTTCCAAAGCGTCAACATTCATGCTAACGCAACAGTCAGCGGCATCGAGCTCGTCATCTCGTTGATTGCCATCTGGCCGAGCCGAGCTGGAAGCTTCGAGTCCAATTCGTGCGTTCTTGACTGCTTCATCGCTGGATTTCTCATTAATAGGACAACGTCAGTGTTCTCAATTGGTGAGTGAGCGAGAGATGATTAGCTATTGTTCTTTCATTTTCTATGCTAGTGACCGTACTAGCGCACACTGCGTGTGATGTCAGCCCAACTCCTCAAAGAAATGCAGCACCAGTCGACAAACTGCTAAACACAACATAAATATTTCAATATAAACATATTTCAAGTTTTCCTCCAGTTTAAGTATTAATAAGTTTCCTATTAGCCGAATGCATTTTTTTGGTCCTTCGAAAATCTCTGTTCGGTTTTCTTTCATACATACACTAGGACGGAAACCCTCTGGCACTACAGCCAAGCTAACTTTTATATGATCCATTATAATGACATATAAAGATGCAGGAGTGAAAGCCACAGCATTTGTCTGCCTAACGCTGCCATACGTCAAAGACCTTATTTCAGCTTCGCTCAGTGTTCCTGAATTATCAACAGTAAAACCATAGCAACGTGTCTAAACTGGCCGTGCTGATTCACCAGAGGCAGTGTGCGTGGAGGAGTTGCTGCCTCCTACAACGTTCTTCATGCTGGCTGCTACAAGATTTTTGCTTTCCTCCCCCCCGCACTATAGCCCTCGTCACTCCTGGTCATCGTGATGATCAATCAAAAGCAAAATGGTGCGTTCGTTTAACGCGGATTACATCGTCTCTCTAAACGTCGACAACAAGGGTGGGAACTGAGGAATGGTTCTTTCGTTTGGCTTTAACGGAGTCCCATTAATCTGGAGTTGCTGTGCTGTAACACTCCATGCTGGTCACGCGACTCGAGATGAGACTGAAAAACACCTAGTAATTCCACATGACCACATCCTGCCTGTCCACCCAGGATCCATGGGTATGTAAAACCCATTTACAGCCATTAGGCTATAAATCAAACACCGTAGGAAATGATCGCAAGTAAATATTCCATAACTGACTGTGCAATAATGCGTCTTCTCCATGCCATATTATACAGTGAAGAGGTAGACCTGTAGGAGATGAACAGAAAGAACTACATTCTGTTTACATATAATAGTTGCAGTGTTACGTTGTGAGAAAACGAGAACATGGAGCGGTCAATCGTCAAAAAAAGTGAGCTGGGGCATATTTGTCTGTCAGATTTTTTGGAGACGTGATCCTACGCCGTTCCTATATACGCTGACCTTCAGACGTGCGCCGCGGCAGCGCTCACGCTCATCGTATCGATAAAAAGGTTACGACACCGGCAGAACGTTCTCGTTCGCTCTCTTTGGTAGCAATGGAACTTAACGGTTCGCCGGTGTGCATGTCGGGACGTGACGTGACGTTCCAAGACCGCTGATGTCAGTTCACGGTCTGGGAAACGTAAAATTGAGGTATCGTTCACCGTTACCGATGTAGGATTCTTCACCAATCGCAAGGCTGTTATTTATGTGCTGGGAGGAAACATGAAGGAAAAAGTCAAAACTGTAGTTAAATGGAACAAAGGCTAGACTTGCAGCAAATCTCTCGAGAAAGAAAACCCTCCTGTCTCAATAAAGTATGAGCACATTTTTCACACTTCTGCGTTTTCACAAAATAAAAGGGGGGGGGGCTGCCTGGCCAAATTCGGCCTCAAATTTATCAGCTTAACGTCGACGGCTGCCTCGTCTGTGCCAGAAGGTTGGGGATTTAAAAAAAGAAAGAAAAAGAAAGATATACACAAATCCTTGCTAAAGTTTGCCATTTCAGAGCCTAAAATGGTGGCTAATTAAAATGCGTTTTTGAGAATTGTAAGCTGTATAGTCTTTTCTTCTGTTCTCCTCCTGATCCCCGACCTTAAAAATCGCATTAATAGATGAATAAAGCGACGCTGTTTCTGCTGACTGGGGCTGCTTTGAAATTCAAAAGCTCTAATCGGTTATATATGTATGAGACAGCTCTTCACATACATACTTTAAAATGGGTCACCCCATCCGGAACCCGGGTTCCTCAAACTGATGACCGCACAGAAATCAGTTCCAGGACAAAAAAAAAAAAAAAAAAAAAAAAAAAAAAAAAAGTAGTAAAATAATAAAAATAATATAACACAGGGAAAGAAAATGCAGACAGAACTTTCTGAAGTGGAGGAAGAGCAGTGACTAACTTAAGACAAGAGCTTCCTCTGCCGCACTGAGCCAGATGTCCGGTGAATAATTGATGTTTTTGGCTCCTTGCTTTGCATCTGCCTGCCTAATCAGTGCCATTCAATAATGTGGCATGTTTATATGGCATCAGCATTTTAATCACTTGAAAGGCATTTTTTTTTTTTTGTGGTTTCTTAAGCAGGTTTGTGCGTTTGTTTCATAATGTTTTATCCCTGATGCATCTGCGTCCAGGATTATTTCAGGTTCTGAACCAGACACGGGGAATAAAATGCTGAACATGCACGGAATAATCAACAAAGCAACATTTCAGCTATATTAGACGGTTCGAGTCAACAAGGGGGCTTGGTGTTTTAATAGAGAGAAAGGCCTCGGTTCAATCTCCTTTCCCTCGAGACTCGGAATGTCACATTTGCATGCGAGGCTCGAGGTTGGACAGATTCATAATGTCTTGTAGTTTGGCAACAACTCAATGTCATCTAATTGTCGCTGGGCATCTGCCTTGGACCATCAAGCAGGCATCTTATAGTCGGTGTAAAATTGGTAAATTGAATTACCGTTCCTGCATTGCAAGCTTTTATGCTCGACTGTGCCTAATGCAAGATTAAATGCCGCTGGAGTGATGTTTTCTAGATTTCTCAACAGTTCCATTCCGAGCTATTCCAGACACTAATAACACAGAATGGCAGTTGAGATATGATACCAACACTTACTCCTTATGTAGCCCTAATGCCTCATTAAACAAATGTCCTGATTCATGGTTCTTTTTCTGTGGCAAAATGACTATTCAACATGCATCTTTCACAGAAAAATACAAGAATTTGGTGCGCAAGTTTTAAGAATACAAAAATATACATACACCCACTCAGATTATGAATGGAGTGGTGATGAAAATTCCAAAATGCTTTTTCCTGTTACTGGACTTGACTGATTACAGCTTCTCTGTGCACAACATAAAAATTCGACAGCCGTTTGTTCGACAGCACTCATTGGACTGCCCAACACACAATACAATGGCAAAGTCCAAGGAACTCAGTGCAGACCCGAGAAAGAGGATCACAGATTTAAACGACACAGAATGTCCCTTTTGACATTTAATGTACCCTTTTGAAAGCAGGTGGAAACCACAGCACTATAATTTCTCAAATCTGAAGGTGCTGATGAATTTTCTAACAGCACTGCTTGACAAATTAGGGTTTTTTTTTAAACAATATTAACACCTCGTTCCTGAATGTCATCATTTTTATAGCAGCAGCTCATTCACATGAGCTAAGGATAATAATAAAAAAAAAGTATTATTTTATTTAACAAAGAAAAATAAAAACCATTGATATGGTTTTCTGCAAGGAGATGTTTGTTTAGCATTTACAAAAGGAGTCTCCAGTGTCAGTGCTCGGTAAAGGTCAGTGAGAGCATTGGAAAGGCTTCAGACAGAGGCGTTTGCACTTTCCTGTTTCTCCAGAACATGACCAGCTGCATGTTTTTGTCTTCGAGAGAGAAGAAAAATTAGAAGGTGAGCATATGACTAATAACAGCTCCTATAATCGAAGTGATAACAGGAACTATACATTAACTAAATGTAACTATAATTGCTTTTTTTTTTTTTTTTTTCTTTTTTTTTTTAAAAAGCAATGTGCTGTTCTTTAATAAATCAGACATTTTAATCCTGTGGTCTAAGAGGAATATTTTTTTTTTTTATCGAGAAATGAGGTCTTTTAAGAAAATATTCCACTTATTGGTGCAGCGTAGTGCGATTCAGCATCACGTCATGCTTTATTCCTTCCTTAAACGGCTTGGGCGTGATAACGCCACGTCTGAAATCCACATCAAGCCCTTGAGGTTCTTTCACTGCTATCTCTCCCCCAAACTCCCTCACATGATTGTGAACATGGAAGAGCTGCAGTCGTCGTCATTAATGCTGATAGTGCAGCTGTGGCAAAACTAATGATTCTTTTACAGGCCCGGGAAGCAGCGGAAATGTCCCGGAGCATCACTAATTCCTTTGAAGAGCACATCCACTAAAACGATGAACATAATGGGAACAGGGAAGCTGAAAGGCACCTAGTACACGCACGCGCACACGCGCACACACACACACACACCGAGCCACTCCTGTTGAGACCTGACTTTCATCACAGTCAATCCGTGTATTTCAGAGGTGCAAACTCACACGCTGGCCTATTTTCGGGATGAAATTTTCGACTTTCTGCTCCTTTCGGTAACGCAACCTAGTCGGATAATGATGATTTGATGGACAGCGGAAAACCACTTATGTTTAAGATCAATGTCGATGCACTGTACTGGTGCTTCATATTAATGCAACGGCTGTTGGATCTAATCTGGCCACACCCCTTATCCTGTAATCACACCCTCATCACAGAGGACAAATTACATGCAATCGCATTAGTTATCACGTTTCATAATAATCGGGTCTCCATTATTTTGCGATGATCTAAGATTAAACTATGGAGAAGCTTCAGGGATCTCAACTCCTCCGGCGTTTATATGAACCATGAGCACAGCTGAGCTACGGCACTATAATTTGATGGAAATGTAAATAATGGCATAGAGATGATTATAATAACGATGCTGCAGTACAGGTTCTGCTTTATCTTATGTAAAATGTATTCTTTCGGCTAAGGCAGGTATTCACTGCCGTGTATTATTTAAGCAAAATCTATCATGAATCTTCGTGAGAGCAAAAATTATTTATCCATTCGCCTTCAGCCTGGTTGGGATCGTGGTCAATCTGTATCCTGTCCCTGTCGCAAGGTGAAAGGTAGGAATTCAGAGATGAACGTCCCATGGACACGCGCTAGCACACACTCGTCCACACCTTGGGGAATTTAGAATACCTGCATGTTTTCGGGAAGTGGAAAGGTAACCAGAGAACCTGGAAGAAACCCAATAGTAACCCAAATTCAGGATCCAACCAGGGACTTTAGAGCTCTGAGGCAACAACGCTGCATACTGCGCCACCGTGAAGACCCAGAATCAGATATTATTTTGAGATCAAAGATACCGGAAGCCATGCAGTCAAGCCACTCTTTCATCACAGAGACAAATAATTAAGAACTCTGTATAACATATGATGCTGTCCCTTAATTTTTAGCACTCATGAGAGAGAGAGAGAAAAAAAAAAGGTATGACTGTTGATAAGAACATGCAAAAAGTACAAGTTGATATCAGGAGTTCAGAAAAGCATATCATTCCAAATATTTTTATCATCATGATTTTTATCATGATATATATATATATATATATATATATATATATATATATAAATATACACACACATCATCTGAGCCATACTTTTTCCCTTTCTTTTTTCCATGCTTCAGACCAATACCATCTAGAGGTGATTCCGTCGAATTTACATCGGCTATCCGGTGGACATGGCCTGTGGGACCTGTCAGCCGGCTAAACGAGCGTGAAATCGCATCAAGCGCAACTGCGCCGTTATCCGCTCCACTTCTCCAACTGTTGCGTCTGGAGGTGAAGAACCAGCCCAGGAACACGGAAAAAAAAAAAAGTTAACTCGACGCAGCCTATAAACTTTTCATAAAATGAAAGGAGGACCTACAGGCCTGATATTTCACCGAGACTGATCAGAGTAACTGCAGTGACCTGGGTTGGTCTGGACACACAAAACGTATTCCACGGCTAATTCGGTCACAAAGGTCGACAGAATCATGCAATATATACTAATTAGGCTATACCTCTACACTTAACATGCGTAAATGCTTAGTAATAGCTCCCAGGGCCTGAACACAGACTGGAAGTCAACTAGGCCAAAAAAAACAACTCAATGTTTTGCCAAGGGTTAGTCAAAATCATCTAAAGATCACTATTTTAACCAATAATTTTTTTTTTAAAGGCGGAGGGTTCAATGATCAGTGTAATGAAATGGACAGGACAAGCTTTTTGGTCATGTCATGACAATGTAGCATTTTTTGGGGGGGCAAACAAAAGTTTGAAGTCTGTTGTGGGGTTAAAACAGTAAAATTATTTCTTCTGATAAGATATAATGGAATCTCTCTCTCACACACACACACACACACACACACACACTCCCCAGTAGTATTTTTGCTCAATATGTACCCTCGATAACAGATTTGCCCTTTTCTCCCCCCTTTTCATTTCAGTTTGCACGCAAGCTCACTCCGGCGTCACGTCCTGTCCTCTAAAGATCACTTCATGAGTCAGACCTTCTCCCTGAAGTTAAGGGATTTCTGCGTGTCAGCCTGCATTTCGACGTGTTATCAAATCTATTTGGATAGAATATTCCTCTGCAATGATCCTCTACTAGGCTACTTCCAAGTACAGGCTATTAGGATGCAAGTTTGGGAAGTGGCTCCAAATGGTAAGGGATGAGGGCAGCGCGCGCCTGACAGGCTTGCGTCTTTAAAAGTCATCTCCATCAGCCTGCGCAACAACAACAAAAAAAACCCGCATCCCGAAATAATAAATAAATAAATAAATAAATAATAGTAATCCAAATCATTCCAGGTTTAGGACTTACCGCTGGCGGCGGTGATGAGACCTGCGAAAATGAGCCAGACGTGCTCGAGCTTGCCCATGGCGGTGGCGTCCGCCGTTAATTCCGCCTTAATGCCGAGTTCTTGACGCCGGTTACAGCCGCGCATAGACATCCAGCTCGGGCGGGAAGACGGGGCGCTGCTTTAGCGCTCATATCAGCATCGGGAGAAAAGCGCCGGTGCGGTGCGCAGACACGAGCATGAGAGCATAGCGAGGAGGATCAGTCAGTCCGAACGGAACACACGGAATGAGCTGGAGGGAGGGAGAGAGAGAGAGAGAGAGAGAGGGAGAGAGAGAGAGAGAGAGAGACGCAGAGAGAAAGAGAAGAGGCGCTGCATGCGCAGGGATGCTGGACTCACCCATCACACAGCACCGTGCAGGGGAAGGGAACCGACACACAGCACTGCTCATCTCCTGAGTTCAACAAGAGCCCAGAATTACAAATGGCCTCTGGGAGCTGCCTTATACAACACCACCAGCAGCAAAAAGTCATCCTAAGAGCACAATGTCTTAGCAACCCTCAAACCGGAGAGAAATGTAAAGAGACCAGACTGGAGAATTCGAGACGCGCGCTGTCTATGAGCTTGACCATCTTAATTTATCGAGACGCTGCAAGCACGAGAAGGTCAAAAAACAGTCTCCCGATTTCAACCTTTCAACTACGCCTGAAGCCAAAACGAGCGATTAATGCTCATAACCAGGCCTACTGTACTCCAGCAGCTCTCGAAAATGGGGTCCAGAAGAGATGGCCAGCAGGAGTTCGGTGATTTTTCAAAGTCGTGTCCTAGTAATAAAACTCACAACCTGCTGTTTTTGTTTCTTGAGTTCTGGGAGTTGTTAGCCTGCTGGATCTTCAGCAGAAAGCTCAGACCTCAAGAACTCAGACATGAAAAGCCGAAGGGCTCCAACAAAGCAGCGAACATATTAAACGATGAGCCTAACATTTGAACAGCTGATGTTCTTTAATAAAAACTGTACTGCAAAAAGAAAGAAAGTTTGAGAACTCCTATTTTACATCTAGCCTGTTTTACAGATGCGTCCGAGGGAACAGTAAAAGGTGGGGGGGGGGGGGGTGTTTGGTTGATGCGAAAACCTCAGATCCGAGTGATCAGAAGAATCTAAACCCGCACCTTGCCTCGTCACTGGCGTGGTACGTTCAAGCATACACATTCTGTAATGCATCCTGAAAAGCTTTACCTTAAAAGCCAATTATGGTCCATTTACGCGACTTTTTTTTTTTTTTTTCCGAAGATAAGTTCTTCCAGGTGAAAAATGCATATTTTAAAGGCAGAAAAGATGTTCTCTTGAGAACTCCGTGACAAGAAAAAGTAGTTTCCTTTTTTTATCTGCAGAGAGTGTAGTGAAAGGAAATTACAAAGGAGAATGAAAATTTTCTGGGGCAAGGAGGCCCAGTGGACCTGTCTGGGGTCCCACAATTCATCCTTGCGCCCCTGGATGCATCAAATTGACCAAATTCAAGCAGCAGACTGGAAACGTTTTCTAAACATGCCTCCTCCAGCAACATTACTAATGTAGCATGTAAGCCCTGTTTAACAGAAAAAGACACAGGTTCTTCTATTTCTGTTTACACACCCCACTGTGTGCAAATGTACCTAATAATACACCACCACCACCACCACCGCTCTTCTCTCTTTATCTCTCACACACACACTCTCACTTTCTCACCAATATAATAAGGGGCAAAATGTGTTTATCAGATGGAGTCGGCACAGCTCTTTTTGGCTGGTCGACACATGAGAGTAAAATGGGAGTTTGCTGCCATCTGCTGAAAATGCCATCAAACAAAGCCGAATGTGTAGGTCTGGGACACTCAACCTGCTTAGCTCTGAACTATATCTTGTTTTACTGGCCACTGAGCTGATAATGGATAATGCATGGGCCCTAAAAATAGATCAGCCCAGCGCGTTGCTCCGATCTTGAAATTCTGCCTAACTAAACTCCAGCTGGATTTGCAGAATGAGCAGCTCATTTTACGCCTGCAAGCAAAACACCATCAAAGTCCACACCCAATCGATCGTTTCATACGGTTTACTTACGAGGTTTCAAATCATCTAAACGGATAAAAGGGGAAAAAGGACAAATTTTCATCGAGTGTTAAAAAACAAACACTTGTCTTGTACATTGTCACTTGGTCAAGAAAATGATGCCATTGCATATGTCAATAATTATTAATGAAATGCTTAGCTGTAAATTAAATTGCAATCATTTGGGGCTACAACCTTCCATTTACAGTATGTTCTGTATACAATTTTAGTATTTATTTATCCATTAAGCCATCTATCTAAAATGATTCATAATTAGTAATAACAGCTATTATTTCACAAAATCATGTTGTATTCTGAAGGCTGTAGCACGGTGTTTTTGTTCTGAAGGCTGTCGGGTTCTGTTTGTTTTGCTCTAAAGGTCGTAGTATTGTGGTTTTGTTCTTCACGCTGTAGTATTGTGCTTGTTTGTTTTATTCCGAAGGCGGTAGTATTGTGTTTGCTTGTTTTGTTCTGAACGCTGTAGTGTTGTGTTTTTTGCTCTAAAAGTATTCTGGTTTCATTTTAAAGTCTGAAGTATTGTTTCTTTTGTCCTGCATGCTGTAGTATTGTGTTTGCTTTGTTTTGAAGGTTGTAGTATTGTGTTTGGTTGTTTTGTTTTAAAGGCTGTAGTATTGTGCAAGGTTGTTCTTTTCTTAAGGCTCTAGTATTTCGTTTGGGTTTTTTTTTTTTTTGTTCTGAATGCTGTAGTACTGATTTGTTTTGTTCCGAAGGTTGTAGTTATGTAATTAGTTCTTTTGTTTTAAAGGCTGTAGTAATGGGTTTGGTTGTTTTGTTCTGAAGGCTGTAGTATTGCGTTGGCCTCAGTTTCGATTTGAAAAGGACATGTGGGTCATTCTTGAATGCCAACGATAAACATAGATTTAGTTATACGGTTATGGGTGCAATTGAAAAATCTCAACAATGTTCAGACGTAAATGAATAAAACGTTTTTATGGACCTGTAGAATCAAGCGATCTAGTCAGTCACAGATGGAGAACTGTAACACTATGGCTTTATTGTCAATATAATGTGCAACGGTGTACAAAAAAAAAAGCCATAAATCATATAGTCTTCGTTTGCGCATGTATGACAGTGCTGCATGCAAGGCGATAAAGTGGTGATGATGGCACTCCAAGCAGACAACACTTAAAGAGCTAACACAACCCGCAAGAAATGCCTTTAGCAGAAGGTAAGAATGCCGTTCACCACCCGCTAGTGGCTTTGTGTTTGTATACGTGAAGCTGGTGAAGAAATTACTTAGAAGTAATAGTTGTATAGTTTTATTATTTCAGCTCAGAGGACGGAGGTGTGGGAAAGAAAAAGAAAAAACACCACACACAAATTTACTTCTTCCATTTCCAGGTTTGATTGTTTCTTACCTGGTTTCATTCCTGATGTATTACAGACTTCAAGCCAAATAGAGACATGGTAAACATCCAGCAACACTGCGTACACACAGATTAAAATGTGTTTGACTATCAATGATCCACAGCTCGAGCTTCACCGGTAAATATCTGTTGAATTGACTGTGTCATGATCCACCAGCATGGCTAAAGACCTCCTAGATGAAGTGCCTGTCTCGGTTAGAAGCAAAACATCACACCCTCCTGCCTCAGCAGCATGCACTGTGTCTGCATTCATTATCAGGCTGTAGACCTCTAATGCTAATTAGGTGTTAGAAATAAGTTTGCTTCTGCTTCACACCATACCTATTTATTTCCTGACTTGGAAAATAAAAAAAAAAGAGATGTAAATGGTCTCATATGTAAAAACCGCTGCTCAGTGGGGGTTGCAACGACTGAAATTATAATAGTCACTCAACATTGAGTCACCTAAAAAAAAACAAAAAAAACAACAACATCTTGTAATTCGGTTCTAGAGACAACCATCCCTCCAACTGCATGCGAGACTGAGCTGTCGTCACTGACATTTTTGTTCTTTGAATCGGACAGTGTCGTGATTCGTTTTCTAATGACACAGGAGAAACATCTGATTGCCGAGTTCCCCTTCTTTCAGCTGGAACATCAATAGGTGCACCAGCAAATAGGTCATTTTTATTAGTAATTGTCCATTACTTATACAAGATCTTTCTAAAATGCGACACTGATTTGGGTGCTGCACCTTAAATAAAACATGATCGGGTTCTGGCAAAACCCCATTCTCAAGTGTGGTCTGAATTTTAAGAACAAAGTAAACATGTCCGTCTAGGTCTGCCCATCTTCCATAGTGCATTAACGTGACTGGTCACTTACAGAGTGCTTTGAAAAGAGCAGAATGCGTCTGCCTCTTTACAGGGTATGAGGAGAAGAGGCCGAGTTGAATAGGCTGCAGTGGCACTAAAAGAGATTGCATGAGTTTCTGAAGAGTTCTGGGGGAAAGAGGAGAAGGAAAAAAAAAAAAAAAAAAAAAAAGCACTCTGACATACATCAATACAATAACGTCTGCTGCGTAAAGAGGCAGAAGAAAGCCATGAACAGAGACACAGCAGTCAGTGTTATTTACATTTCACAAGAAGAGAAAAGAGAATCTCAGATCTCATGAAATTATGTACTTTTTAGAGGTCCTACTGAAATGTTATATTGCTGGGGTGACGCAAGATCTCCGGTGGACCTGGAGTAAAATGTGATGCCCTGCCAAATCAAATCATAGCATCACTCGGTGCCCTTCCCTGATCCATTGCAATATTTCACTAGTGATTTTTTTTCTCTTTGCTTCACATCAGGGTTATGCTCTCGGCCGTTTTATACAGCAGCCAGGCACAATGGATAGTCGAACCGGAGCTCTGCGCGCCGGTTCAATTCGAGCTTTGATGTTCTGAACTTCGAGGGCAAGACAAGAGTGGAAGGGGTTATTTATTTATTTTTATTTTTTTGAAAAGCCAAAAAACAGCACTATGATCAGGCTTCAAAAAAAAAAAAAAAAGAATCACTCAGTCGAACCTTAAGCAATAGGGGCCGGATGTAGTGCATCATGTGGAAGGTCTTATTAGTGAGGTTAGGATCCAGTTATTTTGTAAGGCCAAGTAGATTTTCAGCCCAAACTCCAGACAAATCTTGTACACACAATGGAGTGGACTTAAAAATCCATATAAAATGTTCTTTCCATCTGTCTATCCATCTATATCTATCCATCTATCTATCCATACACACTCGCACGTTTATCTATCCATCCGTCTATCCAACCATCTATCCATCCATCTGTCTGTCTAGCTAACTATCTGTAGCTAGCTATCTATCTATCTATCGCCTCAAATATTCAGATTTGTGTCTGTAATTACAAATAAACTTGAAAGGGGTGTGGCTGGACTCTTCTTTTTAACATTATTTAACATGAACGTTATCATTACCTTTAACTCTATACATTTCCTCAAGTATCTGCCAACAAACTTTTTTTGAACCAAGGGGCCCAAGCATATTCCAGAATGATGATGTCCTTGTGCACAAAGCGAGCTCCATGAAGTCTTGGTTAGCCAAGGCTGGAGTGGAAGAACATGTGTGGCCTGCATAAAGCCCTACTGAACACCTTTGGGATGAATTGGAATGCCAAGTCCTTGTCGGATCCAACTAACGCTCCCGTGGATGAATAAGAAAGAAATCCATCCATCCATTCTCTTCCGCTTATGCGGATATCGGGTCGCGGGGGCAGCAGCTTAAGCAAAGAGACCCAGACTTCCCTCTCCCCGGCCACTTCTTCTAGCTCGTCCGGGGGAATCCCAAGGCGTTCCCAGGCCAGCCGAAAGACATAGTCCCTCCAGCGTGTCCTGGGTCTTCCCCGGGAAGAAAAAAATCTCCATAGCCTAATGAAAAGCCATCCCAAAAACACGGAGGCTGTTGTAGCAGCAAAAGGGTGACCAACACCATATTAAGACGCATTGGTTTTGCAACGGGATGTCCAACTATCCCCTATGGGCGTGCCAGGTGTCCACATTCTTTTGCCCATGATTATATGACTTGGTCTTATTTCAGGGACGAAACCAATTCATTAACTTTGTCCATTACTAGTTGTAATAAATCATAAGAAAATACCTGGAGACGATTTTGTTAATGTTCTGGACTCTGAAAGGAGATTTGTTTGAAGCAAGGGAATTACTTCTGCACTATTATCATTGCAGCCTTCTGGAAAATGAATGTGTCGTGACACACCATTCATCTGAAAACGCCAAGACGACAACCTGTAACAACTTCATCTTTCAAACATAGCAAGGTAGTTAGCATCAAGCCCGTAGGGACCTGCCTTGGGGTAAATTTGACAGACCACTCTTAGGTAGGCATTAATGTTGTGAAATCAAAGATTATCCTAATTGCATTAGGTGAATTTCCTGATGTATATTCCAATGAAGAAGGGGAAAACATACCGATAACCATAAAAATGTACCCAGTTATGCAGGATAGGGATTGGCAGCTGTATTATCATGTTATGGTTGTAAAAGTGTCTTGTTTGTATTGCTAAGGTGAGTTACTAGCCATCAGTGACATCAAACTTAGTTCACAAGCTTATTTCCAAGACCACAGTGGCAACAGTAAACAGCTCCAATAGATTTAGGCGAGCATAAATCAAAGCATTTGGGAAAACAGCACTACATATTTATTTAAATGAGACATGTTCTCCTGTATTTTCACATTAAGGGTTAAATTAGCTGTGTGAGAAATGCAAGGACACGTGCGGCTGCAGAACTCATTTAGATGAATGGGCATGGGTGGGCGTCCATGTCCTTGCTGACTATCTATACCGTAAATAAATTAATGGCTGAATGACCGAGATTCTGCATCACAAATCCATATTAATTGGTCATCGAAACAGACAGTCCAGAGAAAATGGACCATTTTTTCCCACTGTGATTACAGAAGTAGTTTTTAAATTGCCATCATCAGGACCATTCTCCCCTTTCTTCCTCAATATCTGGCAGCAGGTATAAGATTTTGTTTCATTAAATCTAATGTGAGTCGGACCCACATTTCTTATGGCAAAACAACAACAAAAAAATCTTAATTTCGTACATTTTGAACACGGGAGTGGATAAAGCACCAATGTAAATCACTAACTAATTGTCAAGTCATCAGAAGTCTATTTAACAAAATGAGTACCAAGACATACAGTACAATAAGCCAATTTAAAGAAGTAGGTTTTCAATTTGGATGTAAACAGCTATTAAGCTAGTCTTCATAATGTTCTCTGGAGCACTATTCCAAAGATAAGGGCCAATGTAAACTAATTTTTGTTTTTAAATCACTAACCTGAGTTGTGACTGATCATCAGAGAGTAATAGTAGACCTGTCTCAGCTGACTCATTTTGGGCTGTAATGCTTCAGGAGTTCATCAACACACACAAAGTAAAAATGAAATCATTTAATATCATGACCAGGACATTGTAATCAATGTGGAAATGAAAAGAGCAGGAATAAGACCGAGATAACATGCCCTGATGTTATTTTTCTTAAAGAGGCAGCAGGGCAGCCCGGCAGCAACATGGTACAATATTCCAATCCAGACATTAGGGTTGGCATATTTCTTACTTAAACATGAGTATCGATTCATACACCTTCATCTAAGGTTTACACAAAGGATTTTTTAACAGCAGCTTTTGCCAAAAAAAAAAAAAAAGAAAAAGAAAAAGGAAAGCCATTAAGCACCAGGGCAAAATCAACAACCTTACTGTGTGTAGATTTCATATCAAAGCTACTGGAGATTGGTTTGAAAAGATGCATTTTTGTAGCTTCTGCCAGTTCCATCAATGCAGCCTACTGGGGTAAGTACGTGATGTGGCACATCAAAATGATTTTAGAAACCTTAAAAAAAAAAGTCCAACACATCTCAGATTCAGGTTTTGCCAAGTACGTGGAGATGTAGAGGAGGCATAGTAGAGGTATTACAGTAATCTTTAAATAAGGTGAACTCAAGTTATTAGCAATAGTTTGTTCAGCTGATATACTAAGAATACCAAGGGAATGTACTTGTGAGGCAATGCTACTGATTTCTTCTCCTATATTCATTCATCTGACAATAAGTCACAGCTTTTGGTTTTACAGAAAAGCTTCTAGGCAAAAACCAACAAGCTTATTGCAGGCAGACCTCGCACCTAATTTATGTTTCGTCAAAACCTATAAAGAGGACGTTTCTTCTTCTTGCAGTCTTCCATTTTGTGTAGCTGTGCTGCTCAATCAGAGTGAACAAAAAAAAAAATATATATATATATATACACATCATTGTGGATATAAAAGGGATAGTAATAGGTGACCTGAAATATAAGCTTGTTGGACACAATACTGTTCTTTTTGTTAGGCTCTGAAAAATTAGACTGGTAACTGTCAAAATGAACCAGACAAGATCCTGACTGTGTTTTTAAGCTTGCACTTAAGCCTAATATAAGCAAAACAAAAACCTAATCAACAATCTGAGCAAAGTAGGTAATTGATTATTTTGGCCAGCGCCGAATATGTACTGCGACACTTCTGGAAACCTGACTGGAATACATCATGCTTGTTTTTACTATTAAGAAAAGAACAAAACTATTGGGTGACAACATTCTCTAAAATCTAAGCCAGATAAGAACATAATATGGTTTCTTATGCAGTGACTTACATTTGAGAACACAGTCTTCGGTAAGTGTCGAGTTTACGTTTAATATGGCCTCCCTAGCCAATGATGTTAATTTCAAAAGTAACCCAAAGTCAAGTACACAAGTGGTTGGTTCCGAGGATAGCATCGAGGTACAGAACTAGTTATACCCAGCAGGACTAACCTCATCAAGACCTTCTTGGATTTATGGCACCTTCTAGGTTACCATCATTAGAGCATGGATGGAGTAGTAGATAATGGATTGCTGGCAGCCTGCTGCTAAATTTTCACCTTTATGGTCTCTATCTTTTACAGAAGTTGTCATAATGAGAAATCATTGGTGCTAATCGCTAACAGGTACTATCCGTCAATAACTACCATCAGGCCTTTGTCAATAACATTGTCTAGCCTAGATTGCTTTTCCCCATCATCTTCATTCACATTGGCTCTTCAATGTTTGAGGATGTACACTTGTTTTGGAGTTTTTCTTCACCCGAGAGACACCATTCAAGGTACAAATGGTCAATCTGGAGTCTATTACATGGTACACTGCATAGTTCACTTAGGCCTGGTGGCCATATATCCATCAATGCTGCAGCTGTGAATGATGTAAGCAGATTTTACTTACATAGGAAAGATCTAAAGCTGGAATTTGTAGAGATCTAAAATGCAAAACCGGTAAGACAACAATCAGATAGAGCTTCACTTGAATATTGATGTGAAAATTCTGAAATAGATCTAGGATCTTGGTAAAAATGTCTACAGGGGCATAGAAGCTATAATGACAAATGCTGCCCTCATTTTCACGAGGCTCATTTTCAGTCTCTATATAAAGAGTTTGAAAAAAAATGATCACTTTGCCAGTAGATTAGAAATCGAGATACAGTCAGGAAATTCTAGAAAGTCAAGAAATTAAGTTGATTGAATATTGCCACTAATATTCAGAACCTAGAAGGCCACTCGGAGAGTGCAGACCACTGCCAAGGACAACAGTCGACCAGGACATGCAAAGCTGCTACCACAACCATTTTATATATCTGGAGTCATCGTATTTCTACATTGGCTATGTTTTGTCACTACTGAACTTTACTGCCATTTACTAGATTTTAAGCTCTATGGCATCCAAATGCCATATCTCACAACGTTAGCAGAATTGATACAAATCTTGTAGCGCTCTCACGTGACTTGAATCGGCTCCAAAATTTTATGGGTTCTTCCTTGGCCCATGCTACACCCTGCCACCAAGTTTCTTGAAAATTGGTTAGGTACGTTTTGCACAATCCTGCTTACAGTCAGACAAACAAACAAACCACGGAAAAACATCACTTCCTTGGCATAGGTAACAAGAGTTCCAAAGCCCTACACGGGCACTGTTTTTTTTTTTTTTATAACGCCTAATACCACATCATAAATGCAACCTGTACCTCCAATCTCATCGCAAAAGCAAGCTTATAGAGGCCCTTGGATGAGATAGTCCTCACTGCAAAACTAAAAATCTAGGACTTGATCCTTCTCTGATGACCTTAACTACAACCCATGAGATGTTCTACAAAATAGAATACCACATTTACCCAACCTGAAACACACCAAGATGCATCTATTCCCTGGAGGTTTGACTCTGCGCAGGTAGGGAGAGCTGGATCAGGTCCAACGCAACCATGTGAACTTTTGGTACTGCAGCGAGGAGTACATATTCTAGACCCTAGTACATACTGGAAACACTCAGCTCTATTTAAGCATTCTGTGGATCAACATTTCTGCAGAAACACGGACATTAAATATTTAGTAACACAATGACAGCCAGCTTACAGCTGCAACCACTATAGTCTAATGGTTTGATAAGAAACATTTATCTCCGACTAAATGAGACCGCACATCCTGGTTGAACACTAAAGGTTTTCAAAGATCGCCTTTAAACTAATGGAAACTAATGATAAAAAATAAAGTGAATCCAAAACATATCCATGCCAATGGGTGTTTGGATGTGTTTAATGAAAGCAATATTGTAGAGGTCCATGAAGGTGTGAAAAATATACACCTGCGCCAATAAGCCTCCTACTGACAAATAAAGAACACGGTTTATTTTTTGAAAGAAAAAAAAAAAAAAGATGCACAAATAAGTAAAGAAACAAGTAAAGCTATCTTTGTGTCATTTTTTGAGGTGTTGTAGATATACATGTATTATTATTATTATTATTATTATTATTATTATTATTATTATTATTATAATGCCGGTATTATTAGGTTACTGCAAAACAACTACACGAATATATTCGTGAAACACCTCATGAGTATGCATCCTACAAAAACAACACAAGATGCTCTTTTGCATGCTGCAACCACAACAGAGATCACTGGGGATGAGAAGATTTGATCTTGCAAGGTTTTCCTTCTTGAATTCTAGCCAAGTGGGAGCTATTGCTTTCAGGTCCACTGAGAAATCACATGAAATTTGCAATTAACCATGAAAGCCTTTTGTAAATATTAGATTTCTGACATCTTAAGCTTTCGAATTTTATGTATGTTCCAAATTGAGAAGCTGGAACGTGTTTGTCTTCTTATTAGCGCCAGAGATGGTCTGCTCTTGCTGTGCTGACAATTTATCGCGCCATTCATTTCCTTTTACGGACTGCAGATTAATTCGGAACGACTGCTATTTCACATCATTAAGCATGAATAGTGCGGCTTCGTGCTGATATGTGAAAGGTAGAGGACACTGTATCGTGTTCTCTTTAGAAATATAAAAGGTTAGATCTTACAGCCTATCTGGTGAATATCTGCCGGTGTGGCATCACATGCAGGAACCTCAAGGACATTCCTTGGTCATAAAGAATGAGAAATCCTATATGATGATGTACAGAAAACACACAGTCTTAACTCTTTGTGTTATGGAAAACACAGTGAGCCATTCATGCTTTTATCTTCTAATTTTATCCTGTCAGTCAGGCTTCACAGCATCCTTTTCTGAGTGCAAGGGTTAGAAAGTCTTGCTGCACCACACTGTTTTATGGTGCTCAGCACATAGACCATCTATCTGATGGACTCAGAAACTACACAGTGTCTGTGAGGAAGGAAAAGCCTACACCTTGGATGTGTGCCAGTCCATCGCAGTCACCTGTTTCCTGTTAATCACTTGGTATATTTACAAAACACGGTCTTACTTTGGGAAGAAGCAACGAAGGAAAAAAAAAAGCGTGGAAGGGAGGTACGGAGGATTTAGACTTTGAGTTTGAATCCAAAAACATATTCTGTTTTAACATTGCAGATGCAGTGGCATTACAGCCAGAGGTTCCCCCAGTGTGTAAGTTAGGTTCTATGTAGAACCCTGTAACAGAGTCTTTCTCGATCAGGAAGGTTTCCAAACAGAACATTTTTGAAAGTTAAGAACCTTTAATTATCCAAGGAACCCATAACAAAACCAAATCAAGTCTGTGTCTTAAAAAAACAGGCTGCATGGTTTTACATTTGATGTATAATAATTCCATAATACGAAATGTTAGCTACACTGGCTCACATTCACAATGTGATCGAGAAGTCAAATTTTAGTTGTACGTAAAGAAAGTGAACGATATGGATCGGACATATACTTTTGGACGGGAACTAAAAGTAAGCAAAACTTTCTTTTAAAACACACATTGTGCAAAGTACAAACTGCTGAAAAGGACAGAAAACGGAACTATATTTTGGTGCCACATTTTTGTCGATTTGAATGTGTGTGTCTGGCGGCACGGTGGTGCAGCGGATAGCACTGTCGCCTCAAGAAGGTCCTGGGTTCGATCCCCGGGTCATCCAGGGTGCCTTTCATGCGTGGGTGCATGCATATCAGTCCGTTCGCTGAGTATTGAGCTGTCCGACGGCTTATGGGAAGAAACTGTTGCACAGCCGGGCAGCGAAGAATGCTCCGGTACCTGTTGCCAGATGGCAGGAGGGTGAAGAGTCTGTGTGAGGGGTTTGTGTGGTCATGCACAATGCTGGTGGCTTTGCGTATACAGCGTGTGTGGTAAATGTCTGTGATGAGGGAAGAGAGACCATCTAATATCACATCCAGACATCATTGTTTCTGATGCGGTTGTTTGATGCGTGCTTGTGAAGGAACCCGTCTTGTGTTAAACAGTATTCCGTAAACAGTCCATTGTGCGACTGACAAGAACGAGATGAAAAGAGAAAAGAAGCATGAAAATTGTATAAAACTGTGACAATGAAAACTGCTGACTGATTGTATGGGACTTTCAAAATGCTTTTAAACCATATTATATGTAGGCATGAGAGACTCTTATGTGTACGTGTAGGCGGTAGAGAATCTGAACCTAATAACTACCTCGAAACATTATCACGGAGTGCGAGAAGAATTGTAAATTAGCTTATTTATTTGTTCTGTACCGTCTGAATTCTTTTTTTTTTTTTTAATATATAGGAAAGTTCTTGGAATAAAACTTTTCAAACATCTTTATTCTCTGGCCAATTGTTGCTGCGAATATTTAACCTTGCGCTACACACTCGTACTCTCAGGCGACAAATTATGCTTTGCTTCCTAGTAACATCCCGGTTTGCATTTTTACGGTCAGGTGGCCTGACTCATCGTGGAACCAAGTGAAAATGATGTACTTGTGTTGAGCATAAAAACAACCAGCTTCTTTGTGTTCTTTTGTGTGTTGACCGATCAATACAAACATGTATTTGGAATAGAATATTATGCTTTCGGCAGTGTGGCACGGCACCACATCTCCAGGGTCCCAGGTTCAATCCAGAGCTGTGTGGAGCTTCATACGTGTTCCTTGTATATGCCTGGGTTTCTTCCAACTGCCCAAAAACATAGTAGGTGGATTGGCTGCACTAAATTGCCCCTAGGTGTGAACGTGTGCATGGTGTGCTGGAACGGAGTAGGCAACACTGGAGAAACCAGAAACAGTATGCTAGATTTTGAAAGTATCCCACCTCCTCCTTTGAGGCCTCCCTCTAAATCCACTCCTCCAAAACACATGAATGTGCACTTCCTGATTATTACTGGAGTTGGGAACGTCGTTGTTATATCCAACCACCTCCTGTTTCATTCACATGGAAGAAAACACATTATCGTAATGAATGGAAACAATGAACACGGCTATTGTTAGTACTCAACAACGCTCACGCTAGCTTTAGCATCATGTCTGCCTAGTCTTGTGGAAGACGACGCCGGTCACGTGCAGCGAGTGCACGGGCAGAACGTTGCATCCGATCATTTCATTCGGACCAAATGAAATAATTGGACGGGCTTTTCTTTTTGCCCCGTGACTGCCACAGATGACCCCTTTATTTTTTTTTTCCTTTTTATTTATTGTCAGAGCATTTGATTTATTCATTGCCGCCAGGGTGTAATGAAGTTCAAGAAATATAACAAAGTACTTCTAAAATAAATTGCCTTCCCTAGCTTTAAAACAAACTGGACAAAATCCTTCATTTCATCAGACCATGTAGGCAACAGAAAAGCAGCCTCACCGGTTTGCAAACGTACAAAATAGTGCACAATAGAATTGTCCACAATTTGCATATCATGTTCCCTCAGCTCCTCTGTAGCTCTAATTAAACTGCAGCAAGGGGGAAAAAACCTGCAGAATTGGGTGCTCTTGACAAATCAATTTCAATTCAAGCCTGCCCAACTGAGACACCTTCATCTCTTTAGCTAATAGATTCTTCCTTAAAAGATGCTCAGGCTTTTCATTATCGACCTCGATTCTGATCCTTTTTTTGATGGCATGGAGAAAGAATTTTCAATCCATGCGACCAGTAAAGTGGGAGTGGGTATTTCACACTTTCTGATAGTTTGATTAACTAGTTAAAACAAGGCCAAAACACTTGACTGATTTACTTTGTCATGCGGCAGAGGTTAATTGCCAAATTACAGCGATGTAATCTCGCCGAACTATTGATGGGCAGGATTCTGTCTTGAACCTCAGCCTCAGAGAACTGCTCAACACGTACCCGGTCATATCAGAATCTTCAAATCCCAAGAGGTTATTATGAAAACCCTGGAAATTCATATGCATCCATTATGGCTGAGCCAACAACTAATCTACTGAATACAGAAATGTAATTAGAGATTTTGTAATCTATATTAAATCTTAAGGAACGACTGTTTAAACTGTTGCAATGTTTAAACTATCATAGCCTGATTCAATTTGTACAGCAGAGAGTCTTTTCAAGGTCATCGTATCACCTGCCTAGTGCAATACTTCGATTTTCATAATTTATGGCTGGGTGAATGTGCATACATAATAGAATCTGAATAGTGGGATATAAATCCTGTAATATGAGCCTCAATTTATGATTAATTGTAGCATTTCCACTATTGCTTTTTTTCCACTTACAAACAAAATTTCCACTTGATTCAAAAGGAAAGGACTGGCAGCATTACAACACAATTCATATAGAATTTTATAAAAATGTCAGGAAAACTCCTTATTTTGACAACTTGTTCATCATTTTATGGTTTATGCCTTTGCCTTATGTACGCAGATGACTTAATACACCAAGATTCCCAATAGAAAGTATTAATTTGCAAGTGCAAGCAAAAAAACAACAAAAACAAACAAACAAAAAAAAGACCAGTCAGTGAGGTAGCAGAAACTTTGAGTGGCCAAATCAACAATTTGGAACAATCACAAAAAGATGGAATGCACTGGTGAACTCTACAACACCAAAAGGCCTGGAAGACCACAGAAATAATTAAAGTGGATGATTGTAGAATTCTTTCTTTAGTGAAAAAAAAAAAAAAAAAAAACCTTTTACAACATCTAACCAAATCAAGAACATACTCGAGGCGGTAGGAATATTACTCAAGTCAACAATCAAGAGACATTTTCATGAACGTAAACACAGGGGGTTTACCGTAAGATGCATACCACAAAACAGAAAGGCCAGATTAGATTTTGCTAGAATGCCTGCCCAATTCTGAAACAAGATTTTTTTAGACAGATGAAACCTAGATTAACTTGTAACAAAATGATGGGAAAAGAAGAGTTTGGAGAAGGAAAGAAAGGTTCATTATCCAATTCACAGCACATCCTCAGTCAAACGTGGTGGACATGGGCACGTATGGATGCCAGTGAAACTGGGTCGCTGGTGTTTATTGAGGAGGTAGTTGACTGCTAATGGAAGTAGCAAGATGAATTCTGAAGTGTATAGAGCTATACTTTCTGCTCAGATTCAGTCAAATGTTGCAAAACTGAAAGAACAGCACTTCACAGTACAGATGGATGATAATGACCCAAAACATACCGCAAAAGCAACCCAAGAGCTTCTTAATGAAAAAAAGAAAAAGCAATGTTCTTAAATGGCCGAGTCAGCCAACCCAATTGAGCATGTTTTTCACTTGGGGCCCAATTCTCCTGTGCACACAAGTCAAAAAACAAACAAACAAACAAAACGTGCAGCTCTACAGCTTTCAGTCTACTCATATTCTCCCCTTGACTAAAGTCTAAGACTTCTCTCTGCTTTGGGCAGAGCAAGCTCAAAATCTGTGTGTTTTAGTAAATACCATTTATGCACATTCTGCCCTTGTAACAAGTGCTTTTCATTGTCATTCAAGTGTCATTTGTTTTAAAATACAATAATATTTCTTGTAAACATGTATTGCATTGCTAAACAGTGAAAAAAAAAAAACATTTTCAACCACATCATTGTGCAAAAGCCTGGTAAATAATTAGTTCCATTAAAATAAAACATATTAGTTAACATAAGTAAAAGATTAGTACTATAGCTAAGATATGATAAATAGGACCAACCTTACATATACATATATATACACACACACATATATACATATACACACACACACACATATATATATATATTATATAGATAGATAGATATATATATATATATATATCTCATAGCCACGTTTCAATATTTTTTTCTTATGTCATGAACAGGCCTCCATACTTACTGGTCCTCATCAAATTGAATTTTTATTAATGAATCCCCATGCATCAAATACATCTTTATATACATAGGCCCAGCACACATGTTGCTTCATATGTATTTTTATTTTACTGGTTTACGTCATAGGCCTACATTGAAATGAATTCCTTCCTTTGAAGTGATTACGATAGCGCCGCATGGAAAAAGCATGGATTTTTGCATGGAAAAAGCGAAAGTCCACGGTTCCATGTTTTCCAGACAGCCGGACGGTGCAACTCGGTCTGCTTCTACCTTAAATAAATCAGGCCTTCATTCATGAGACCACATTAAACTTGAACTTAAGCATGGTGGGTGTGGCTGGAGCATGTAGGGGAGAATACACGTAACGGAAAAGCACGTAACTGAAAGTTATGCTTAATGTTAGTAATTGTAATTCCTAAACAGTTAATGTAATATTTTTTTCCTTGAACCAAATCACATCTTGATGGCTTCATTTCCACTGTGGTGGTGTACAGATGCAAAAGTACAAGAATTGCATCACCATTCAAATACTTATGGACCTGACTGTACGTGTCTACAAATACAGACACTAAGAGGAGATGCACCATTTGTATATTATTCACTTGTTTTTGCCAGGATGGTTGACAGGATCTAATCACTGGTCTCAGGGCCCCAGCGGTCAACAAATCTTGCAAATGTGCCCTCTTGGGTGCTCCTTATAGTGAAGAAAATGTGATGAAGTGCCCAAATGGCTGCCCTTAGAATGGAGGGGAAAAAAAATGTGTTATGAAATGCCCTTTAGGGTGGGTGTTCCTATGTGAGAGAAATCATGATGAAGTGCTCTCTGGGATGCCCTTCCAGTGAAGAATATGTGATGCATGATGAAGTGCCCTAATGGCTGCCCTTCTTTGGAGGACAAATTGCATACAATTCCGTATAGGCTCCCTTACATGCAAGAAAACGAGATGAGGCGCCCTGAAGGTGTGAGAAAATGTGCCCTCTAGGGTGTTTCTACAGGAAAATAAACATGAGTTAATGTCCTCCAGGTGCAACTGTGTTTTTCCCCATGATAGCACGTAGTATGTGCCCTTTATATTCTTTTGCCCCTGCGGCCAGTGTCCATTCCTGCATCCGATTAAGAATAGAGGTGTGCAAAGGAATGGAGACCCCGTGGGAAACAAATCATGCCAGGAGGAGGTTTTTACCTAGATGTGCTTGTGAGCAAGCGCTCGGATATGAAGCTCATGGGACTAACTAAGTCCATGTGCCGCAACACATTTAAAGCTTTTATTTATGACACGCTGCCAGTTCTACCTCCGAGTTTTTCCCATCCGGTGTTTTCATAGTGTTTCGTGGTGCATAGTAACAGGGTTCATATTAAATTTAATGTAAACAAAACACTTGATGTGAAAGCATTGCTGAGAAGGGGAATTTGGAACATTAAGGATACAGCATGCAGTATGATTAGCACATACACTATAGGGAAATATGTTGTGCTCCAAACAGAATTAATGATCTGTTGTGTGTCTTTCTCTGAGCTGTGTATGCAGCTCCCAAGGAGACTTCAGCGATAGGGTGATGCTTGATGCCGTTTTGGTCAGATCTGCTCTTTACACCTGTGGCAATTGGCAAATCTTAGAAAACAAGTGTCCATCTAGCATCCTAATAAGTGGGAAGCGTTAAACAAATTGGTTGTCTCTCTGAGAACAGAGTACGCTAGAACCCATAACCATCCAAAATCTTGATTTACTTGCTGTAATGATCGGATTATCTTAACTTATCTATACGTCCCATTCTATCCTTCAATAACGTCTACTTTCCTCCTGATCAATTTCGTCATTAGTATTCTGTGACGAGGATCAATCCAAGGAATTTCTTTTTTTTTTTTTTTTTTGAAATCCGTGATTTTACATACCAGTTGGCTTGTTCAATTTCCTAATGTATTTGCAAATATGAGACGTGTTGACAAGGGACTGGCAAATAGAACTAAAGGGGTTTTATGGAAAATGGTTCATGAATAGTAATGAGCAGTGCCTGTAAAGCACAGTTCATGTATCTGTAATGGATAAACGTTGGATATTGGGTCAGTTGGGGGAAATTTGAAATTGCCTGAGTGTTAGTAGACAGTGTTTGTCTTCTGAGAGGGAGGGGGATAGATATTCCCCCTTACTTTTAAGCTCCGTATGCTTTACAGCTTGACAAATCTTGGAGAACATGCACCACACTGAATGTGCTGCAAGGCATTTTAATTTAACCTTCAGATCCAAATTCTATAAAGTTTCCTTATTACCCTATGCAAGAAACCGAGATAAGTTGTGATGTACAATGTAATAGGCACACCTGCACACTTGCACTTTCAAGCGATTATCCAAATCAGCCGAAAGGTGTGGCCGATACAGTTCAAGAGCTTCGCTTAATGTTTACAGAACGGGATCTAAGGGACTTGACATGGCTGCTGATACCAGATGGGCTGGTTTGAGTATTATAGAAACTGCTGATCTTCTGGGATTTTCACATATGACAAACTTTAGAGTTCACAGAGCACAGAAAATGGTGCAAAATGAATGGTAAAAATCACACGTACACAGTGAGCAGCAACACTACAGGCAGAAGTGTCTTCTTGACGACAAAGGCCAGACTGCTTGGGCTGACAGGAAGGCTACATAAAGAACTTAGCCTAGCCTAGCAACACACCCAGCCCCCAACGCTCACCTGAATACTAACATAATATCCATCTATCAAACGATCACTAAATAACGCCTCGTTCTGCAGCTCATTAAAGACACTATACGTATATAGCACGATCATTCGCACCTTCACTGCACAGCACAGATCCTGCATATTCTGTCCCTGGCGCTCAGAGCCTTGTTAGCATTTAAATATTGTCGTTAGCACTTCGATTTTTCAACGGCATTCAACAATTTTGGTAGCAGTTAGGAATTTAGCACCTTGGTTAGCCTAGCATTAGCCTACGCCTCATGCGGTGTTGGAGGTGAAGTTGTAACTTGCAATTCCCCACCTATAATTGTTCAAAACCACCAGAAATGCCCCCTCTACTTGCAATTTCAACTTGTCAACATGGGGTAGTCTTCTCAACATCCAGTTCCTTTCCCGTTTACAAAGTGACGTGATATCGACAAACACACTGAACGGTGTAAAGAAGTCTCCCTTTACTTTTAAAGTAGTTTATAGTAGTCTTGTTTTTAGATCGTTTAATATACAGACACAGTACTATGTAAATCTATAATAGTGACCATATTAAAATCACTGTTTTCAGAAGATATTCATCATAAGTGTTATCCCAAATGTTAGCCAGTTAGCTGGTTTCTGAGCTACTTCTTGTAGCTGTACTACAATTTAAAGTCCACAACGTTGCGTGAATGTTTGAAGTTCGTTACAGTAGAACCGAACCCATAGCCACTCAGGTCTGTAACTGCAATGTAGCTTTTAATGAGCGTTTTACAAGGTGGGAAATGATCTCTTTACAACTTGCAACTTGTTTTGTTTTTTTAAGCCCCGTTGACGTTTATTGCTTCAACCATAACCTTTCATTGTCCTTCAGTGTCGTCAAGTCCATTCTGTTACAGGCTATGGTGAGTCAAGTAACCACTCTTTACAACTGTGAGCAGGAAAACATCAGAAAGCATGAACAGGAATCTCAGGCTACTACCGAGAACAGGCTCACCGAAATCTCTCTGGAATCTGAAAATTGGAAAAACACCACGTGATACTTTTCATCAAAAAAAAAAAAAAAAAAAAAAAATCTTCACAATTTAATTGCTTTAATATAGACCTGAATAATAAGGTGAGGTCTCCGAAGTAGTTGCCATCATGAAATTGAGGAATCATTTGCAACGTCGTTGTCAAGATTCCATTCAAACGAAAACCATTAGCGACAAGGCTGTATGAAATATTTTTCTCTCCTTTTTAAAATACTTCTGGTATTACACGGAGTTAACATAAAAAAACAACTGTTAAAAACCTCATTTGTTCTTTACCACTTTCAGCTGCAGAGATTAATGTACGGCAGCCCTTTAATCACTATAGCCAGCTAGACTAAACATGACAGCTGTAGGGCTCGGGGAAAAAATGAAAAAAAGAAAAAGAAAGAAATAACACTCGGCACAGCCTGCCTTCTGATCTCGCCCTCAAGAGTAGCTCTATTTATGGATTTTGAGGAGGATGAGATCTCATTTTATCACACCGGCACCTTGGGTGACAATACCACAGCAGGTAAACATCCATGCAATTATGGAAGGGGAGGTGCGATGAAATGAGGAGAATGCCAAATGGTGAGCACAATGTAACGCACTCCAGTCATTCATGGAACACGAACGATACCGGTGACTCACAACACGTCTTAAGGCAAGGTCTGAACAAAGCATGATGGCGGACGTGTTCACGAGAAACGGTGACCTTTCGAGAGGAAGTGTAGTTTGCCCTGTGTGGATCTGCAATATATGTAAAAGATTTCTAGATTATTTACTTCATTTAAAAACACTGTTCAATGTTACAGATTTCAATTAACATGCACAAGACAAATGTGTATTCATTTGCATTTTTAATTTGATATTCATTGTACTAGGACATTTATTTATACTGACACAACTAATTGGCACTTCTCTCCCTGAAGTAACCGCTGGCTATGCCACCTGAATACATTTGAGGCGTGTGTGGAAACTTTGAAACGCGTACCGGGTTGATTTAGATGCGAGGGCTTGCGGGCTAAACAGCTGAACCACAAAAGGCATGGCGAGTGATCACGCTCTTCACATTGCATGTTCTGTTTAATCAATCAAACGCGCATTTACATTTATGGAATTTGGCAGAAGCTCTTATCTGGAGAGACTTACATAAATGCTTTGTTGTGTACCTGGAAAACATGTCGCTGTGCTAGCGCAGACCGGCCGCCAAGCTAAAGCACAGCTAAAGAACAGTAAATACTTAACACGTCGAGTGCTGGTAGCGGTAGTGTTGGTCTCCTTACGTTACAGCAATTAATCCCAAATGTATAAAGGCCGTATGGCGTAGAAGGTCAGACTTTATTTACAGGGTACATACATGGAGCTTTTATCAACACAATGATGTTAACAATGCTGGAGATTTTATCAGGAATCATGGAAAAAAACTAAAATAAAACCACCATTGGGACATGGTAACAATAATCAGTGATGGGAGTGGTGCAGTGGTGTAACCAACCCAAGTGGTGGTAGCAGTGCAGTAGAGTTTTCCTATAACAGCAGCTGCAATTTGCCCCTTTTGTGAAGTAAAGACGACGAAACAAATCAAACAAACAAACAAAAAAAAAGGCAGCGAGCACACACAATTTGCCACATTATTGAGAAACCACGAAGCACAGCTCTTCTGTACTGAAGACTTTCCCATGGAGGTAAACTCTCACAGCACGGCAACACTACGGATTCGGTTCATAACTGTTAAATAAACATTTTCTCCATAGCAACCATTGTATGTTAGTCTTCGTTAATTAAAAAGTCTTTCTTAGATCATCCGTTTCCAAGACCATCCTGTTTCCAAGCTGTTACTATAGAAACAATAACGTAATAATGAATGAGCGCATCATTATGTATCTGTAGTCTGAATTATAGCAAGAACGGTCAGAGCTGCTCACCATCAGATTTGAGAACCCAACAGTGTTGTGGTAAGGTTTAGATCAAAATTATATGGCATGCCATGAGACGCGTTGCGGCACAGAACACTTATTCCATATGATTTTACTGAAGGTCCGTTTTGAAGATATATACAGTGATTCATATTAGTACTATACATGCAAATTTGATGGGCTCCGTAAATATGCGAACTTGTAGTAAAATGATGCTCCATCATAATTTTCAATGCATTCAATCCCATGGTCCTAGAAGAGGTAGAGCCAGCAAATACACCAACTATAAAGGAATGATAACAAATGGACACTTCATGAATGGTTGCTCAATAATTTATGAATGCATCATTAGTAAAAATAAACTAATAACCTGTAAGCCAACTTTAGAAACTGCAAAAACTGGCGAGTGAGGTTGCTTCTTTCTTTTCTCCTTCTCGTCAACACAATCGTCAAAACTCCCCGAATCCTCCAGCAGGAGTCATTGCTGGCTTCCTCCTGTGCCATAACCCTGACCCGTAACCAAATTACCCTCCTCAACTTTAGTACAATTCATCCAGAAAGTAATCACCCCCTAGTGATTATTTCTCCTTTCGCATTATTATATTCTACTTTTGCACCATTTACAGGTTTGAGCCGTCTCGGATTCGTCTTCACGATCAATGCACATTTTGATTTTGGCTATTTTTGCCTATTTTTCAAACCAAATTTTCACTAACTCTCCAAGACTAGATGGAGACATTGGTGGACAGCAATTTTCAGGTTACAGATACTAAAGTTACAGATTTTTAATTGGATTTAAGTCTGAGCTTTGACTCGGCGGTTCCAAAACAAAAACATACTTTTTTTCCTTTGTAGTTTTTGCCCTGCATTCTGGCTCACTGTCCTGTTGAGCGCTACATTTTCTCCCAAGACAGTTTTCTGGCAAACTGGAACAATTTTCTTGCATTTGGCTCTATCCAAAAATGTCCAATTATTCATGCTGAAAAGCAACGAGAGCGCATGATGCTACCACCGCTATACTAGACGGGATGAATTGTGCTATGTGGGTGTTAGGCTGTATTTGGTCCCTGCCAAGTAAAGCTTTGCTTTTAGATCAATTGTTACAAAATCATTTTCCAAAAGTTCTCAGATTTTGTCACATGCCTTTGAGCATGGTCCAGACATGCCTTAATGTTAAGCCTTTCTCAGAACTGACCTCCTCCTGGCCACTCTCCCAAAGAGCCCAGATATGTAAACAGTTGATATTTGCTGATATATGCACATGTTCTGCTAGTTTGGCCAGTGGGCCCTGTAAACCCTTCAGTATCATAGCTGGCCTCTGGGACGTTTCTCTGGCAACTGCCCTTCTTGCCCGTGCACTCTATTTGGAAGGATGGTCTGTGCCATATTTTTTCCACTTTGCTATAATGGATTTCACAGTGCTCTTAGGAAGGTTCAAAGCTTTGCTGGTCTTTTAATAATCTTCTCCAGCTTTTTTCCACTCAATAACTTCATCTGGAAGCTTCACAGGCAGTTCCTTGGACAGAAGGATTTAACCAATCTCAAAGTCCGTGATATTTATTGTGCAACCATACAACTGGACGCAGGATTTTTTTTTTTTTTTTTTTAAATGAACGCAGGTTTACATTACTGAACATATTTAGAGTGAGTGTTCAAGGAAATGAAATGCTAGTCCTAATTTAGACTGTTAAAAGAAAGAGGAGTGAATATACATCAATAGCTATTTTCTATATTTAAATAATTCTGAAGACAAACTGACATAATATTGCAATACAGGAGATGCGGTATATATTCTGTATACATTCCCCACTGTTATGTTGAGTGAATGGACATGGCTGACTAATGGACATGCATGTAAATACATAGCAGCTTGTAGTCTATTTAATATCAGCTCAGACCATGACGGACATGAATATTCCTGAAATGTAAAGAACAAAGTGTAAAAACCAAAATTCGACACACGTCAGCGGAGCTAGCTGTTAAACCGAGCTGCAGGATAAATTCAAAACTATGGTAACTGGGATCATCAGACCAGAGAGTAGGCCGAACGCGATGGCTTCCTGTTCCTTACATACGGTAGGCGTACTATATGGAAAATAATCCCTTCTACACCCTATGTAGTGCACTATATGGCCACGAGGAAGCCATCGCGTTCGGC
>JAQQZR010000038.1:23144055-23157698 GCA_030068235.1 Notoglanidium macrostoma | reverse complement strand
TATATGGAACATAATCCCTTCTACACCCTATGTAGTGCACTATATGGCCACGAGGAAGCCATCGCGTTCGGCCTACTCTCTGGTCTGATGATCCCAGTTACCATAGTTACCAGAGAAACAGCCATAAATAAGATTGGTGTTGTCAATCCCTCACCCCGCTTGCTATTTAGCTAGAGTAACGACCACCACCACCAGTATTATTAGAGCAACAAATTATTTACACTGTTTTCCTCAGATTTTTATCAGTGATTTCAAATCCGTGTCTGAAGGGTCATGTTGTTGATCCTTTGGTTTTATGGGATTCAAAAGTGGCTTTTATAAGACTGGAAAGAACTGCCAAGAGGCTGCCGAGTGGACAGACTTCAATATAAGGTCTTTGGTACAACTTCCATTTATAACTTCCAAAAGCAGCTTGGGGAGAACTTTTACTTCACGGAAATTCGGACTGATATAGCTGCATCACACACACTGCGCATTTTTTGCAGTGCACAAGCCCCATCAATAATGCAGACTTAGAGCACAATCCCTAAATTTTGTAGGATTAACTACAAAGCCACAGCAAACAGATTTTAATTTAGTTCACAGCTTTAAGGAGTGACTAGGGATAAGAGGTGTTTAATGAGCCCTGTTTTTTGTTTTACAGTCAAGATGGATGGTTTAAGCTGCAAATGTGGTTTCCATTCATACTGACCAATCGCACAAACGGGTAGAGTTCATTTGCTCATACTACATACTATTGACATTGTACCAGTAATGTCATGGATAATAAGGAAGTACGAGCTTACACAAGGAGGATACTTTACAGGGAAATATAGAATACATATCATCTCTGGGTTTTTTTTTTTGTCTTTTTTTAATAAGATGAAAACAGTGTGGTCATTTTAGTTGTTCAGTAGCCTTTCATATGAGGTGAGATGTGAAGCCATACAGGACATATATTTTTCAGTTTCATCTTGGCAGCTTTGAGAAGAACGGTGCATCTTTGATTATGCAGTCGGTCTGGAACTTCACAAAAAGGGCATATGCTTGGGTGAGGAATTACCAATCAGTGTGCAAGAAATCCTCTCCTAAACATTAACTCGGTCTAGTCTCACTGGCTAACGGTCATTTCCTTCAGCTAGGAGTTTAAAAATCCCCTTTGGAAGGAAACGACAATAATAATGTTGATCGGATTTTAGAAAATGCTCATACTTGGGAAATAAAATAAGAGAACAGAATTACACCCAAGATTTTAATTCAAAAAAGTCAGGGAGAAAAAACAGAAAAGCCCCCGTTTAGCGGTCTAGCTGAAGGAAAATCGATCGTCTGTGTTTATTGTTAGTCTTAGATTAGAATGATATATGTGTGTATATAATACAAGTCCATAAAAAAAAAAAGTTGTGCTTCCCCAATTTTAATAACCCCCAGCTTCCACTGGGGATCAGTATATTAGAGGTTTATTCACAGAACATTTCAGGCTCCCCTTAGAGAGATGACCGCAGAACCTGCAAGGCTTCTATATTCGGCTCCGTTTCATTTTCGCCCATTTCTGATCATCACTACGTCATTTTTAACAGTCAGTTAGTGTTGGGCAGCTTTGGTGGTCATCTGCAGGGACCATGAGTTATAAAAGGGTGAGAGTATTTCTTTTGAAAATAAAATGTCTTGCAGTTTCATCGTCACTGCAACCCTAAGTTCAGACATGAAGTGTTCAAGATCAATACAATTCAAGCTAGCCCACCTGATGTGAGTCACCATGAAGGTCAAGAAAACACAAAGTGATCTTGCAGTCAGCATATAAGGCAACAATATAGACATGCTACAAACCGCGTCTGCTGAACAGCCGATGTGAACAGGGAACCAAGGACACACTAATTCACACACTGGGCCAACATAACGTAGCTAACCCTGGCATGGTTCTCATAATTAGGGAAAAAAAACAAAAACCGAGAACCTGGAGTACAGACACGGTCTATAAAATATGCAGGTAGATCCTTAATGCTTACGAGCTGAATTACAACTAGTAGTATGAAATCAACCAAATAGCAGGACATTTTAGGCTGAAGTATGGCTGCATCTAACAGGAGATTAAGACTTGGCTCTAGCTTTATCAACAAGGTAATGTCCCCAAACGTATAGAAACCCTGATTAGAAAAAAAGTTATAAACATACTGATTCGTCTACAACACAGCCAGAGAACTCCATTCGAAGCCCAAATTCCTCAACAATTTCATTAAAATGTATTAAAAGAAGAATTATTTACCGTTCTGGCTGAAATATCGAATTTCACCCAGTCGAATGATCAGCTCTCTCACTGCAATGTTGCGCAGTTGGCCCGGCTTCTATGGGCTCCTGCAGCACGTTCAGTTTAGTGTGTTTTAATGGCAGCAAAAGT
Organism: Notoglanidium macrostoma; assembly: GCA_030068235.1. Lineage (NCBI taxonomy): Eukaryota > Metazoa > Chordata > Actinopteri > Siluriformes > Auchenoglanididae > Notoglanidium > Notoglanidium macrostoma. The sequence continues at coordinate 23,155,324 of JAQQZR010000038.1, read as the reverse complement.
TAATGCTCACGGGACAACAGGCTTTTAACGCGTCATTTTGGATTCTTCTCGGATAACCAACGGCCAATCATTGCAACGGTAATGAAGATGACCACCATCTCAAACTTAAACAGAACGAGTGCTCGGAGCTGCAGTAATGATCACTAACTGAATCCTTAACGGTTCTACCTAGTTCTTATTATTTGACCAGAATAACTGATAAATATTTGCAATAAATTCTGTTTGATTTACATTTGTTCCAGCTTCTCTTTTGTTCGTGTACAGGTCTAGCGAGCGGTCACTAAATCCTTCAGTGAAATTTAGCCACTTAGTTAGCAGTGTATCTGCTTTTCAGCATGACCTGGCTGACACTGCCAATTTGGTCGACCTGACCTTGGCCTTTTGATGCTCTTACTTGTGATGAGACTGAATTAAAAAGGAGGCCAGACTAATCGATGAACCAAACGGCCCCAGATGATCACAGCTGTGCTGATAGTTAGTACAACAGCATGACCGAGTATGATCTTGCTTTTATACAACAGTTCTATAATCAAGAAATTAATGTTGAGTAAATGATATTCCAGACACAATATGGCCAAAAAGGTCACAGTTGGATAGAGCATTGCGTATTGCCATGGCAACACACAGACTGACTGATAGCCCATATTACGTCTAGTAGAATGCTGATTGAAAAATCTAATTCAGTGGAACGGAAATAAAAGTGGTGTAAGAAGATATACGCATTAAGAATAGATTTAACCCCCCCAAAATAAACCAAAAAATAAAAAAATAAACCCACCACCAGCTACCAGTGCTCTACAAGCGTATGCAAGACAAGGCTCACTGCTTTATATACAAATATTAACTGCAGTGTTCAAAAGGTGCGCTACATCCGTACAGCACTTAGTATTCCCTCCTGCAGTGCATGTGTGTAATGCGTTACTGTTTGTTGCACCGGTTCCTTTTGGTAGTAATGATTTCAACAAGAAGTTCTAGGTCAAGTCTACCATGCTTTCAAAATCTTCTCAACATCTACTTTGAAAAATGGATAGTCGTCTCATATCCTTAGCCTTTCCTTGAAAATAAGGGTTTTCCAGTGAAAGCCCACCGTCTATGGCCGCCAGCCCTTCTTTGAAAAGATCAAAGTGGTTTCTGCAATTTTTTTTTTTACATTCAAAACATTAGCCTTTAATATTTCATGATGCCCTTTTCCACTTGAGCTTTTGATGCTTTGTCTAGCTTCAGACGAATAATATTTTGCTTCTGTATCTTCAGTTACTTCATTCAGAATGAAAATAAATAAATAATAATAATAATAAAAAAAAAGAAAGAAGTTAGATGCGTTTTCTTAAAGCTGTAGTGCGTCACCTTTTGGGATTTAGAAAACTGTCAGAAATATTGCTGTGAAGATTATTCTGATGACTGCGAGTCACAAATCAATACGCATTCGAATATTTTTCAAGTAGTGCTTATGGTTTTGAGGTCGACCTGCAATGATGTTCATAAAATCAGAAAAGGAATACTTCACAGGGTGGCTCACAGAAGGACAAAAACACCATGGTGCATGTTTTCGCTACTGAACTACATGTTCTCTACTTACTCGCAGGTACAATTTTCATAAATATAACTTGACTTTTGACCCTGTCAGATGAAAATAAAGGGAAAAAAATTGACATGAAGCCAGTTATCAGATTCACCATGAACAAAGGGGTACAAACAAATGTGGGCCCGACGAACAGCAAGCTAGCAAGCTAACAGGCTACGGGAACTAATATCTGCTGAACAATTAAAACGTCACACACATTACGTAGCTCAATCAGACTCTTCATCAAACAAATGTTCAGTTACCTAGTTCTCATAACATGATTCAAATAAGTAAATGACTTAAACTGTTTCCAATGTTTAAAAAGAAATACCTCACAACGTTCCTATGTTCCCCAATACTGACTGGTTGCTTAGGAAGTCCCGGCATGCTGAAGTGGATTTCCATCACCTTCACCCCTTATACTGTAGAAGCTGCAGCTTGGTTGAAGAATGTCTACAATACCAACGTACAACTGTTCAATACTTCTTACTGAAGACATTTAACACTGAAATGTGAACATGTTTAGCAAATAAAACACAGCGCACCAAGTCAATAGTAGCAAAGTAGCCATCAAACATTAGCTAGCTAGCTAGCTAGCTAATTAATTAGCTAGCTAGCTGTCTAATGAACAGTGACCAGACAAAATCAGAATGAGCAGGGTCATGGCTTTTATGCCATATTTGAAAAAGGAAGTTCACTGGTGGCTTTAAAAGACGAAGAAAAAAAACACACAAATGAAAAAAGTGCTATGGCAAATAAAGAAGAAGTGCAAATGCAGGCAATGTACAAAGCCATTTCTAAACTATACAGAGGATACAGAGATTCGGGTTGGAACAATTTCAGGTAGGCTAGCGATTTCATCAGGTCATGAGCGCATGTGGGAACAGAGTATCAAGGCTAGTGATAATTTAATTCTAAGGGTTTCTTCTGATATGCAGTCAGAATGCCAGGGAAATGGGATAGGAAATCTAAAGATTGAGAGAGGGAGAAATGGATTATGGAGTGGATAATGGCTGTACCAGGTAATAAGAAGAAAAAGAAGCGTATTGAAGATATCGTGGGCATCACGGTGACCTTTTCCCACCGCGCAAAGACTGAGAAACAAGGAAAATGCGGCTCCCTTTTCCACACTCTAACACAAATGGAGGAGCAAAATGGCGTCTCGGTTAAACCGGCTGAATTTCAAATGGCAGCGCATATAGTTTGTCAACATATGTAGGGCTGCTTTCTGGTCTTTTAAGCAGTTTTTGAGATTTTGAAATTTTCCTAGACCGTGTTTTTTGTTCTCCAAGTAGCTTATTTTAGTAACTGTAATGCGAGTGGTGTTTTTCAAACTGTGATTTTTCTTACTCTGTTATCTAGGTAACTTGTGCGAGCTTCTTTGCTAATGCTGAATGCTTAGATGGCTTTAGTTGCTAATCTCCAGTCTTTTTCCCTCCACTATGGTAGAGCCAGACATGAACGGACTTGGAAGACCAAGCCAGCAAAAAAAACAAAACAAAAAAACAAACAAACAAAAAAAAAAAGCCACACACTGTTAGCGAACTAGCTGGTGAATACTCACTGATTAAAACAGCTTCACAACAGGGTAATATTAGCTACAATTTACATCACACAAGTAACTTGACCGACCATCATGTTGTCTAGACCAGTGGTTCTTAAAGTGGGGAATGGGGAACCCCAGGGGTCCGTGAAGCATAGCCAGGGAGTGCATGACATGGTTTGTATTTACAATGGTATAGACAAAGAATAGACAATTACACAGCTCTAAAAAATATTGCTTAAAATGTTTACATAATTTTCATGAAATAAATCTATTCTGAGGAGGTCTGGGGAATTTGTTTTTCCAGTTAAAACGGGTCCCTGGCTACACAAAAAAAAGCACTGATCTAGACAACTAATTAGTAACCATTTAAAATATCTGACCACTAAAGAAAGAAAAAAAAAAAAAGCCTCGTCTCCCTTGACGTGCCAGAAACACATCGCTTTATAGTCATTTTAGCTTGGGTTGTTCTCTTAAATATGTTTACACACAGCTTCTGAACTATTTCTGCACCCGAATTGAGATGAAAAATTACAAAGGTTACCCACAGTTCCCTTTGTGCTCGCACAACCCTTTACTTGTCCGGTTTTTTTTTTTTATTTATTTTAATTTTACAACTACTGACAGGCCATGGTTCTTTTATCTGTTCATTTTTATGCTTATGCATATACACACACACACACACACACACGTGCCCATTCATAAATATTAGTAATATTAGTTCTAATATGTTATCGTTCCTACAGTAACAGCTTACACACAGGGATTTGTATGGGCAAATGCTTTACACGATCTAATAACGAGCAGATTTAGAAAAATATGTTGTTTAACAAAAACACCTAAAATAGTTAACAAGCTGTCTGTACGAAGATGTTTTCGTAACAATTAGAGGAGGAGTCTTGTGGGTCCTCGCTTTGGATTAGTAGGTTTTCTGCTGTTGTGAAGGCTTCAGGACAAAACAGTCTGCATTTTCCAATTTCTCAGTCACATGTCAAGTGGTGGTGTGGGTGGGCTGTTTTTTTTTTTGTTTTTTTTTTGGGATCTCGTTAACTTCAAGACAAAGACGAGAGAGACTTGTGATTACATAACAGAACCTTGTTTTGCAGACATTCCATAAAATTAAATGTCAGCATTTAAATAGCATGACATCATTAATTAATAAATGATCCCATTCCGGCATGAACACAGCGCTCCCCCATTCTGTTTTACTGCTTAGAAATTTAGGAATACGCTAATTCATAAAACGTTCATTTGAACAAATAACAAATCAACTCTCTTCAGTCTCCTGTCAAATGAACGCTTTAAGAAAGAAGAGGTAATCAATAGGCCCTTTGCCCTTATCTAAGCTCTTCAAAATGAATGGAAGGAGAATGGGGCGCAGAGAAACCTGGGGTGTTTCCCTGCAGTTAAATGGCTGATAAATGCATTTCAGTATTGATCTATTGCATGCTCACCTCAGGCAGGCCAGTGCCGCTGATGCATTCGGAGTCCTCTGGGAAATAAGAGACAGCGTGGGATGCTCCTGACAGCGGCCTTCAGGTCTGGAGACGTTGGCGAGACAGGCCGTCTACCTAAACTCATCAAGAAGTAGAAGATCAAAATGGGTCGGTCAAACTTTTTTTTGTATGTGCCAGGTACTTTGAGGTCAGCCGCATTGATCCTGGGCCTCGATCCCAGTCTCTTCGTCCAGCACTGCCAGGTTTGTTTCCACCCTCCCCCCTGCTGTGTTTTGGTGCCAGGCTGGGAAACTGGAAGCCCTCAGGAACACTTTATAATAAGCAGGTATAGAGGAGATTGCATTATGAGATCTGAGATGTGATGGACCGAAAGTGATTATCCTGCTCTCAAACCAGGAGGAGAGGCGAGCGGAAATTAAGTTAGGTTTAATTACCTTGGTTTTATTCACCGCTAACCTTGAGAAGGGGGAGGGCTCCATAGGCTGCTTAAGGCGATTAAGTAATAAGTTCTTGCGATGTACTTTGTAATGAATTTCTGAGATGGGTCATGTCCTTCAGATTTAATAAAAAGAAAAAAAAAAGAAAAAGAAACAAAATCAACGCATGCTTCAAAAAAAAAAAAAAACCTCCAAAAAACCTAACGTTACCGATTTAGGGGAATTTTTCCAAAACGGGTCTGAAAGGTTAAGGACTTGTCTCCATTATGAGCTCCTAATTCCAAACATGAGCTTGACTTGAATTGCCATTTCATGAGATTTAAAGCGTAGCTGTCTGGGTGCGTTTTAAAATTTGGATGACACTGTGACTGTGATGGACTCATTACCATTGCTCACGTCAACTACGCTACCCAGCTACTCTAATATCTCGGAGCTCCTGAACGGAAAAAAATTGAACTGACATTATTCAGATACAGATACATTTGGAGCGGTAAAGAAATACGGTCACAGGAAGTGGCACTGGTGTTACGCCACATACATAAAATTCCACAAATGCAGAACACAAATGTGACTATAGTGTAGAAAAGTGAATACAGTTCTTACCATCTATGCACAAAAGGCCTGCATTTCAACACCGATACAACCGCTTTGAATTGAATTCTATGATATTGTATGCAGGCTGGAGGTTTTTCATGACTTTCACCTCATGATTTACTGCTCTCTCTTTCCAAAAGCCTGAGAAATGAAGCGTCAGATTGTACGCTTCTAGCACTGACTGCTTTGACTCCATCACATTGTGTTGCTATAGGAGAGTCACACTCATTGCAAGAATAGTATTTGAGGGGAAAATATACAGAAAGTAGTTTCAAGCTCTGCTTCAGGGACTGTTGCACCTGGTGTTAATGGATGATAATCTGTTTAAGCAACAGAAGTGTGTCTAGCTTGCTGTTCATGACAAAAATCAATGGCAGAGTGGTGCATTTGGAGCACTCGCGGGTCACATTACAGAACACTCTTTCAGCCATGATTCAAAGTAGAATTTTTTCCCCTGTGTAAGCTGGATAATTAACGCATATACAACAAGCATCAGAATGCATGTGTTTAGAGATCATATTTAAATGCATAATCATTTGAGACCCGGTAAACAAAAAGAATTAGAGATTGGCAAAAAAAAAAAAAACAACCCACACATAAGTCTACTTCTGCATCTTGGAAAAATTTTCCTCCTCTGAAGTAAATACTTTCAAGTTATGTGATATCGAAGGCCAAGACAAAGCAGCCTCATAAAGCTATCCATTTCAATCTTTGACAGAGCACATTCGCATTTTGATGCAGCATTTTCTCTGGGAAAATAAATAAATAAATACAAATACAGGGCTGCTGAAATCCAAGATTAATGGGAGTGTATTTCTCATTAGAAATGTCTGTGCTCCTCATCCATGAAGTAGAATGTGAAGTGACTGGTCTGAAAATCAGAAAATATGTGACCAAGCCTTAACAAAAACTTTTCAACAGCAGGTTAAATGGTGTAAAAAGGTTCAGCAGGTTCAAAAGCTGTATAATGGAAAATACCTTTTTACTGTTTGGACAATAACCGGGAAAAAATTCCTCAATTTTCTACATCAGATTTTTCTTTACAGGGACCAGTGATGGTTATTTTTATTAACACACAGGGGTAAGACTACACCGTTTTTGGAAAATCGCTACCATCAAAAACAGCAACTCTATACTTGGTGAAGAGGATTGTGGGAAGGGTGAGCCGGCCCCTTTAAGCGTGAACTACAGTATATTCAGTATAGTTAAAAGTGAACCATGTTTAAGGAAATTACAATTATTCGCTCAGCTTTTAAACCTGCATATTTTCCCTTGACGTGAAAGCTACAAACAATCGTCCAACCCCCTGACTGATGGTGGGTGGATGTAGTGTAAATAGCTTCTGCCAACAAGGGCTGCTCTTTGTGCTTAGAGTGAACAAACACTAGCGTTTAATTTGCTTCCACAAGAAAGCGCTCTGGATATTACACCCAGCGAGTGTTTACTGAATGCCACCGATTTCCCATTGAGTGCTTAAAATGCGAGATTTACAGATCAAATAAGGTAAAGCTAGATCATAAACTTATATATATATATATATATATATATATATATATATATATTCATGCTGTATTGTACTTGCATTTTCATTCCATCCATCTACTTGTTCATCCATCCAACTTTGTATATCCATCTGTCCGTCAGTGCATCTGCCCCATATCAAAATATGCATCGTATAGATATGTCCTTCCATCCATCTGTCCATCCTTCCAGACATCATCCATCCATATATCTGCTTGTATGTCCACCCATTCCTATAGAGAGCTGTCCTTCTGTCCAACCATCAATCTTTGTTTGCTTGTCTGTCCATCCAGCTGTACAGATCAGTTCATCCAGCTACCCATCGGTCTATTTGTCCATCCATCCAGAGCTGACTTTCTTTCTATATAGTATATCTCTCTATAGCTCTATCTACAACTCTCGCTCTATGTCCATCCATACATTTGTAAATCTGTCTCACACGCTATCCATCAATCAATTCATAAATCTGTCTGGCCATCCAGCCAGCCATCTTATTTTTGATTGATCTCGCTCTGTATATCTGTTTGTCTGTCCATTCATCTGACCTTTTGTATTGATCTCTGTTCATCGTCTTTCCATTCTTCCATCCCGCTCATTAACTGTCTACAAATCCTTCTATCCATCTCTCATTCTACATATAGGATAACTGTCGGTCCATCCATCCTTTCCTCCATCCTTACCGACAGAGGTCTGTCTCTGACCACCCATCCATCTAGCTAGATACAAACATACAAATGACTAGACATTAAAAATAGACCAAGAAATCATGGAAATCTACTCTATCCATCTACATTCTACCACCCATCCATCCATGCCTCTCTCCATATATATCCTTCTACCCATCCATCTATCCATCCATCCATCCATCTGTCTGTCTAAATCCTTCCATTTATTTTTAGTGATCAGTCTGTCTCCATCCATCCATCCAGCCAGCCTCTGACCAGCCATCCAGCGACATGCAGGTAATAATACACACACAATCATAGACAAAGGGATTATGGCAAACTAATCTATCTTTCTGTCTAGCTACATCCATCCATCCAGTCAACCATCCATCTACTTATTGATCCGTCCATCCATCCATACATCTAGACAATTATGCAGGTGAAAAGACACACATTAATAAAGAAAGGAATAACTGCATATTCTAATGAGGAAAGAGGCGTACATCAGATAAATCATATGTTTTTAGTTTAGCGTGATCTGAGGAAGCTGAGGAAGGAACCGGAGTATACCAGCCGGTGTTTAGATCCTTACAGTACGGGGCTGTCTCAATTCATACAGATGCCAGTGAACCTTCATAAGCAACCTCAAGCTTGGACTGGCTGATGATCAACCTCACTTCAAACTTTAGCATGTAAATAAAACCAGCCAGTGAACCACATTTATAGCAAAACTTTCTTTTTAATAAAATTCAGTTATGCACATTAGGATAGCTCAGAAGCCTGCGCATTTTTTTCCGTACAATTATTCTCCTTGGAATTTTGCGCTTTGTTTATTTACGACGGTTGTCGATGAAGTAATCTGTGCATGCTGATGAGGAGATTAATCTCTTTTATCACACACCAACACAACTTTACCTCATTACCCATATCCAGGTACGGACACGTTTCCATATTAAAAGAGATTTGCTGCAACACCATGTTTATTTCAGAATGGAGTAAATAAGCAGAGAATGCTCCTGCTGAAACACATTACTTTTGAACATTTCTTATAAAAAACAAAAATAAAAATAAAAAGAGCCCTAATGGGTTAGGTGAACTGAATCACCTTGACACGTGAGGAAGCAAAGTGTGACTTGTGGTGAAGTTTGTCCTCCTCCCTTCTCCCTCATTAAGTCAGAAGCTTGGACAGTCAGTGGTCCGGCATATCAATAATTAATTGGCATGCATATTCAGTGAAAGAGTTCTGGACAGCTGCACAGGGACTGCAGACAGGGGCTGAGCGGGGGGGAAAAAAGATGATCATCTGCCGCTCAGGCTGGGCATAACCCTTCTGCCCTCCATGTCTACTTCTCTGCTTTGGTAATCCTTCATCCATTCCTTAGAAAATACCAGCTGATTTGAGGCTACTATAAAATGTTAGAGATGGGTCTTGAGGGTTACTCAAGATCATCTGTGCCGTGTTTCTAGCTGATGCATGCTGGAGGACTTGGAGCTGTAGGTCAGAATTAATTGTAAAGCACCTGCATGTCTGGCTTCTTGGGGAGCCTCAAGCTGAATGCCAACATGCGACCTGATCAAATCGGCTCATTTTCAAATAATACGAGGTATATGGGGAGCAGATATACAAGTCCTAAATTCATTTCAATGGCCAGGTATTATTATTATTATTATTATTGATTATTCAAATATACGTATAAAGAATCAGACGTCGCATGGATCTGCGGTTTGCTTAATGAATTTTTACGTATGTACTTTGATGCACATTTCAGTAAGGAACAAGTAAATGTTATAGAAAAGCAATCCATGTAAAGTGGAGCTACAGTTTCCATAAGAAAGTGGAAATTTTCCAAGACCATCACAGCCCAGAGCATTTTATTCCTCATCTACCACACAGATTTGCCAACGACTAAAATTTATCAATGAATAGCATTGCACTTTTTTTGGAATGAATGGCATTGCAGAATTTATATTATAATATTGAATCTTAAGGAATGTCTATGAAAAAGCTCCGGTTAACCCTTACTTTTACAGCAGCTACGACTAATGACCAAATAAAAGAAAAAAAGAAAACAAAGAAAAGCCCAACCCACAACAAAGATGCTACAAACTCCTCTATCCTGAGGACCGTCCTGTGTTGGAAAACTTCCTGATGATTACACACTACAGGGACGCCTTTCTTTTCATATCAATGATAAAAAGCTATGAGTCTTGAATCTCTATTATTAGCCTTCGATTTTATAGCCTCTCTGCCAAACAAGTCCCTGTCAAAGAGCTGTTACCATGGAAACAATAACGGATTAGAACAAGCATGTTTCCATAAACCTATTAAGTATTTTTCAGCTGGAAATACAGTCAGAGCCGTGCTGTTTCAGAAAACTCAACAACAGCTTGAGAAGTCAAAAGCACTGTGGTACCATTTTAATCAGCACTGAGGTTCAAGGATTGCATTCAGAAGAACCAAAGCAAACCATAACTTCTGTTTTGTTTTGTTTTTTGTAATTATTAATGATCATTTATCTTTAAAGCATTTAGAAGTTGCCCTATATCCCAAAGTGCCCATTTGGTCCTTTTCCTTCATCCCTTCAGTGTTTCTCTACAACAAAAGACAGAGCTGGTTGTTTTTGAAATGCTAGTCCTCTCCTCGTGCTCCTTACAAACAATGACAAAGTGGCTATTGCTCAAATACAGGTTGTTTCGCAGCTGTGCAGGAGTGCTTGGGGCAGATGGTGAGAGCTTTCACAGGTTGCTTTGTTCACTGTTAAGTAGCATATTAGCCACCCCACCCCCCCTCCTCTGCTGCAAGAACTGCAATATTGAGAGGACTAAAATGCACCACTAAAGATGGTCCTGCTCTCAGACCCGATAGGTCTGCTATCAGATCCTTGGGCCATGAAAATAAGTACTATTGTGTAAAGGCATCTTCAAGCACCTGGGCTTGCTTTCATTACTGAAGCCCACCTTCCCGCCAGGTTTACTGGATTACAGGTGGATGCCTGCACATGTGAACACAGGCAAGGGAGCATCTGCCAGTTGTTTAACACTCTTTGTTCCTTTGCAATACAATCAAAGGCATCAATAATCAAAGCATCATGAACTCTTTGGGAAATGAAAGAGTTCTGCCTCGATTTGTTTCTCCTTCACATCACGGTATGCTGCATTGCTCCAGCGCGCAAGTAAAAATGAAAGCCGAAATCGAGTGGGAGACTGATTACTTTGGTAATTTTATTGTTTTCTTGTTCAAGCTGCTACTTTCAGCTAGGCTTGTTTTCATTCAGGCCCTGCTGATGCCTGATATCTGCCTAAGAGTTGACATTATCTAATGAATTCAATCTTTTAAAATCTATTCATCTAGTGAATCTTGTGGCTTTTAATATATTTTATATATATATATATATATATATATATATATATATATACACACACACACACACACACACACACACAAATATATATATATATATATATATACACATACACACACACACACA
>JAQQZR010000038.1:23121796-23134132 GCA_030068235.1 Notoglanidium macrostoma | reverse complement strand
TAATGTTTTACAACGTAGAAAGCAAAAAAAATAAAGAAAAACCTATGAAAAAGAGTAGGCGTGTCCAAACATTTGACCGGTAGTGTGTGTGCTTTTTTCCCCCTGTATTACCATACCATGACTGTAAGTGTTGTGGTTGATTTTAATGTTTCTTCTGGATTATGACAGGGATTAAGACTCCAATTCAACCATGACCTCAAAAATCGTTCCTGCTGCAACTGTACTCAAAGGTACTTCTTACTCAAATGTATGTCTTTCTAGATGTCTAGGGATGAGTCTTGTTTTTATCTGTGTGTTCTCGTTTGTTTTGTTTTGTTTTTTGTTTCTTCTTCCATTCTACAGATGTTGTGGCGTACGTGGACGTGTGGTCCGCGAGTAAGACGGAGAATTACTCCGATCCCTTTATTCAGCAACTTCGGGATCTGGGTGCTCAAGTGAGGGAACTTGCTGAACCTTTTTGCACATGTTTTCATGTATGTTAAATCGTTAATTGATATGATTTTGCTATGCGATTCCAGGTGTGTAAAACATTCAACAAACAAGTCACCCATGTAGTGTTTAAACATGGTCATCAAGCCACATGGAATAAAGCGAAGAAAATGGGTGTGAAGATCGTGTCTGTCCACTGGGTGGCCAGGTACGTTTAAAAACTGACAAGCTGCAGTCAGTACTGGCTGAAGGTCTTTGGGTGCTATAATTTTAAAGCACATACACGGTGATGTAAACAGTGCCCTCACGTTACATAAAATAATTTATTAGTTTAATAGTTTGGGTCATACACTAAAGCCCTGCCGCATTAGCAGGGGTGAGTTACACTTTGCATGCTGGAAATGATATATCTAGTGGACACTTTTATTTAAAATATCTGTGATGATAAATCAGACAAGAGATTATTTATTTACTTATTATAAATATTTGTTAAGTACGTAACTAGAGATGCAGCATTGCAATAAGTACGCACTTTGGTAAATCATGAATTGGATTTCAAGCCAGTGTTGGACATATTAGACATTCTTGCTATTAAAGGCCACCACGATGTTTCTCCTGCGCAGGTGCAAAGAAAACAGCGAACACGCCGATGAAGACCTTTACCCCGCTCACCATGAGGAGTCCCAGCTTAATCAGATGAAAAAGAGAACAGTAAGCGGATCTGGAATGGTCTAGCCATTTCCTCCATCTGTTTTGGCATATATATTTATTGTATGGCTAGGTGCTCTGAAAACTAGGAATTATTGTTATATTCCAGTTCAACATGATATACAATTAGTTGTTCTTGGTTTGGTTTGGTTTTTTTCCGTTCCATAGCACCGGTGCATGCAACCCAGGGACGTTCCTCTAAACACCCCTAAGCGCTTGAAGAGAAAGCTGGACAAAATGATGGAAGAACTAGCCCGCTCGTCACCCGTAGGCAAGAAATGAACCTTTTAAGTTTTTTACATTTTGTATGAAAGATGCAGCAAACGAGTGGTCTCTTCTCATCTCCAATGAAAACGGAATGAGTCAGGACATACGAGTCTGGAATGACTGAGAGTTGCACAGGCATTCTGAGCACTCTTGTATGAACTGACATCCTGTGGAAGCCCCGCCCCCTTTCCCCTGATCTCACATTAGTAATCTTTTGACCAGTGCGCTCTAGGTGTGCAAGCATCAGGAGCTGGAAAAATTGCCCCAATTCATCATTCAACACAGACGCATTCGAACATGTTTGACCAGGGTTGCCAGGTCTGTCTCAGTAGGATCTGACATATGTATGCTTGTACAGTTACAGATACGGAGACCTCTCCGTTCATTATTGATGAGGAGAACGGGATAGTGTACAGTCCCTCTTCTAGAAGGGCTGACGCCATGGCTCAGCGGCTCAGGGAAATGAGAGCCCAGCGGGAGAATCTCTCTCCTACCTGTATGTCTACATGGGGTTTTTTTTTTTTTTTCCTTTTTAGATGTGTTTAATGTTATGCCTGGAGCATTTGATGTATTTATTTATTTTTTCCTCATACTTTGGGAATGGAGGGAGAATTTTCATACAGCTTTTCTTTTTACCAGCTTCTCAAATGCAAGGCTCTCCAGCGGATGATTCTGTAAGGCCATCTCTAGGGGACACACCTACAGACTTAAACATGCTGCTCCTGGGTGAGGCCATCTATCTCTCTTTTGTTTCTGTGTGTGCGATTTTCAATTAAAAATGAACATATGATGGAATCATGAATGAGAGCAGTAATCACGTATACTTGAATTATTATTTTTGTATTCTTAATAAGTTTTTTTTCTATTTCTATGTACGTAGATTCTGTTTTCTGTCATTTCTGTTTTGTCAACAGACAAAAGTTCACGGTTGTCGGTGTTGTTTGATTTGAATAATTTTGAATTCATACAGAGGAAGAAGAAGAGGCTTCAGATTGTTTGTCACGCACCAGCTACTGCTCAAGCAGTAAGAAAGGAGTGAAGGAACACCAGAAAAAACTATCAACAAAGAAGGCATCTAATAGATGTGATGAGACGTCCCATCTTGACGTAGATGAAGGCGCGAGGTTCAACTCTTTAGGAATTAAAAAAGTCCCATCACCAGGAAATAAAAGGCGACGCAGATCCTGTTCTGGAGTGATGAAACAGTCTTCTTTAGATTGTCACATGCACACAGTATCATCAGAAAAATCAGCATCACCGCTTTTATCTGAGCCTACAGCTAGAGCAACAAAAAAACCTAGACAGTCGAGAAAATCCCAAATCCGTTCCTCGCTAAGCAGGACGGAAACCAGAGTAAGCCAAATTCCACAAAGCACGAAAGATATAAAGACCAGCAGTGACTCGGATGATTGGGACAAAATACTTGTACCGAAATATGCTTGTTCACCTAAAAGCAGCGACCTCAAATTTCAGAAGATACTTAATAAAAAAAAGCAAGTGGAAGTGTCTGGTTCTCGTGACCACGCTCGTAACGATAACCACGACGACGACAGTGTGTTTGAGGACTACTTCACTTCAGCCAACGACGCACCAAAGCGGAAGGTCCTGCTGGTGCACTCGGCTTCTGAAACAGAGCGTCTACCTTCTTTTGACCTGGAGCCTCTGAACAGATCGAGACGCAAGAGCCATTCGCAGGAAAAGTGCAGCAGGAACAGAAAATCTAAAGCCTTAAACGATACAGGTATCATGGAGGCATCAAGCCCGCCAGAGGAAGAGTTGGCCACATATATGGGTGCATCTCTCCCAGGTCCTGAGGAGTCCAAATCTGAGAAGCCCAAGCAAGAGCCTGCTGCAAAGAAACAGAGGAGAACCAAGAAGAACTCGGTTCCTCTTTCAGAAAGTAAGAATGACAGAAAGCTATCGAAACATCCCTGAACTTACTTACGACACGGTTATGAATGTTATACAATACATAGTATTATCAACTGCACAAATATGATTTAAAATCAGGAGCATATCTTCTCGATCATTTCTGACAGTTTGTATTCCTAGCTGTTTCAGGATTTCTTTTTTTTTTTTTTTTGGATAATGTGACGCGATAAATTGCCTCTTGGTGCACACTGATTAGCCCATGTGTACATTGTTTAGAATAGTTACTAGTTTCTAATAAAACATTGAATTAATCTTGTGTGTTCTATATGATTGTGGATACGTTGTTTGAGAGCGCTTTTTGAAAGCACTCAGCTGCATAGATGCACCTGTGGTGTGGTGTTCTAGTCTAAAGAGGTTTTTTTTTTTTTTTTTGTTGTTTTGCGTATTTTCATTTGTAGGCACACACAGTAAAAACACCTCAGATGGGCTCACTGACTTGTGTAGCGACATGAACGCGAAACGGATTGTGCAAATGGATAAGTACATGAAGGTAAAGTAAGTCAAGCTCCCACCTTTTGTTTTTTAAATAAATAATAAATAAAGATGTAGTGCAGTTTCCCATTTCTTCATTCATCTTTTTCATTCATGCATGCGCAGGATTGTTCACAAATTGTTTGACATGCCTTATCTAAGCAATGGACAGCTGAAAGGGTAGTTTATCTGAAACGGTCAGCGAGGGAGGTTACACTTTGGCAGAGCTCCATTTGTTTATGAATGTAATCATGTGAAATGAGAGATTGTGAACGTGTGCTTTCTTACGTCCTGTTTCCTGACCAACACCCAAAAGTGTATAAAGATATTTATTTATACATATTTCAACTAAAGTGCGAGTTGGAATACGGGTTCCCCGTGTGTATGACTCGAGAGTGCTTTTTAAACTCTGCCCTTCCGTCCCTATGGAGCATTGCAGCATGGTTCAGAGACGGAGCGTAATAATTGGCTTTGAAGAAGTCACTGTTTTGCTTGGCTCTTTTGTTGCCTTCTTGACTTCCTGTGTGCGTTGTCTTAGCTTCTGGGACGTTGCACCTGGTTGAGTCCTCCTTTTGCACTCCGTCAGCCTTGAAGAAATGCGCTCTTGTTTGCCGAGTGGCACAAGGGGCTTTCATCTCTCTGTGATCTCTATTTGATTTTACTTATATGTGCCCTGTGTCCAAGAGCACATTCAGTCATGTCATAAGCAGGTCAGGAGTTCGACGGTTCCAGGGATTTCCATTGTACAGGGGTTTTGAGACGTGGCCGCTTGACGTCACCTAAAAGAAGACTAGTGTTGAATGGAGTACACTAGCAGGTATTTTGTTGGCTTGTATCAGCAGAGATCAAAGAGAAGGATTGGGTGACCTCACGCCGGCGCCCGATGTTGGGTGTGATAAGTGATGCAAGGGTTGAAATCTGTTCTTCAGAGAACAGAACCTCTCTTCTGGGATAGTCGAGCTTGCAAAAGGTTTATTAGGGATGACGCACAAGGCTCTTTCACTTATATCTAATCTTACAGGGTGGGTCCAGAGGAAGCTTATTAGCAATCGGCACAGAAATGCCTTTACTTTCATCCAAGAAAAAAAGGTACACTACGGTTAAATCCTAAAGACATGCTCACCCCATTCTTCTGGTAAACCAATCGTGGAAGGTGATGCACGCTTGCATTTTAAGACTTACTAATAATGTCTTTGAATCTTTCAAGATTTTGTAGCGTTACAACAAGGAATTAAAATGAACTGGTATTTTAACCATTTGTTGGTTACGTAACCATTATCCACACATCTCAGCTTGAGATGTTTCTCCATCAGCTTTGCACATGGGGATCCTAATATTTTTGTGTGTTTATGGTCATTAAAAGGTGTTGAAAGCAGTCTCAAGTGTCTTGCTGACTGGAACAGGTTTATTTCTACGATTGCCTTGTATTTGGCTTCATCCGTTTTCATTCCTCGACCCTGGCCGGTTTCCCAGTCCCCCAGTTCATGCTGAGGAAAAGCATCTCCACAAGAAGATGATGATGCTACCACCTCCATGCTTCTCTCTAGGCATGGTGTTTTCATGATATTGGGTTTCTGCCAAACACAGCACTTTGTGCTTGGGCCAGAAAGTTCAAGCTCGGCCTCTTCAAACCAGAAAACTATTTGTGCATGTTTGCTGAGTCTCCAACATCCCTTTTGGCAAAACCATATATATTTTTTTAATCTTCTTCTTGCTCACCTCTGTGCTTCACTGATTAATGCCCTCCATACCCAGTCACTGAAATTTAATGGACAAGATCCTCTAGGACGTGTAATGATGCTCAACAGCATGTTCAAAATTTATATAAAAAAAATTATAACCACACTATGATAGTTTTCCAGAACATGTATAGATAGCGCCATTGGTCTTTTTTTTTTTTTTTTTTTTTTTTTTTGGCAAACTATACTGAGTTTGTGTGGATTCATAACATAAACCTCCAGTTAAGTCCATTTTAATTCCCTGTTGTAACACTACAAAATGCAGAAAGGTTTAAGCGGTGAATACCTTTGCAAGGCACTTTATTATATACAGAAATAATAATTACTATAAAAGCAGTGGCCGGGTTGACGCGGTGATAATGTAACAGTACTGCTTAGAGAACAAGGGTTCGGGTAGAATCAAAATATTCGAAAATGTCTTGTTAGTTTCTGGAATCATTTTTACACTGAATTTGAGCACCACGACCCTTTTTCTTCTTGATAAAGATACTTCTGGTTGGATTTTTAAACCGTTCTCTGGACGCCCCAGTGCAGGTGCCTGTGATCATGCTCATCCTGACAGCTATCCTATGACCTCATGGCTGAGTCCGTGACTCATAAGACTGGTGGGGGAACTGAACCACAGCTGTGACGAGTGCAATATGACTTGTAGTGTCAAAACTGCAAGAAGTATAAAATTAAATCAGCGTAGACACCAAACCCAAACATGAACTCATTGTATGTTGCACTAAGGGGAAACGAGAAAACTGGCTTAATAGGACAAAAAGTGCTTTATTTAGAGTGGCTGCTCCCTGAGTACGTATGGAGGACGAGTGCCCTTTCACTTTGAATAGAGGCCTCGATCATATCAGAGTGCATGAACTGGCCACCATGCACGCTGTGTCATACCCGAAAGTATTTCCTTCATTTGTACTTGGGCGTATTGGAAACGCGCTTTTAAAGGAGTTCACACCAGCGCTCGGGTTCGTGCTGTTTTGCATTGTAATGCTGGTGGGAGATGTATCTTCTGTTACAAAACATGTCAAGGAGTCTGCTAATCGAACAGCCTAAAAGCGACTTAGTACTTTCTCCATAAACAGGAACGTTTTTGTTTTTAAGGCGATCATTACTGATTTCTGGGTTTCTCTCCAGAGATACCAGCAGTTGTGTTCAGCAGAGCAATGTAAAGGAAACGCGTAAAAGTCTTAATGAACGATGACTGAAGTCCACTGCTGTTCTTCCTGACTTAAGAAAGTGCGTTTTTGCGGTAACGTCGGCCCCAGGATTGAGGGGGGGAAAAGAGGCTTGTGAAGGAATGACTGTTCATATCTGCTGTAACACACGAGATAACAGGAACAAACTTGTCTCAAGGGCGTTCTGCAACGTTTAATGAAGCTATAAACACCCCGTCATTTTTTTTTTTTTTTTTTTCCCATTCCTTACTCATGCCATAAATTGTTCTAGTGTTGTCAAGCATCAGTGGCAATAATGGACTAGATTATGATTGTAGGTAAAGGCGATCTTTGAACAACAATTCTTGCATAGCTTGTTGAAACATTCTTGTTAGATTCAGCATCCATGAAGGGGAAAAAAAGAAGAAGAAAGGATTATTTCACTCTGAAGATTACATCCTTTTGCTGAATGCTGGTGATCATATAGGCACTGACCCAGAAGTGAAAGGACTGCTTAGTCACATCACTAAAAGTAGAACAATATACCAACATTCAGTAATTTTTTCAGCAGTGTTTTTGTAAGAAGACTTTCTAGGTCAAATGACGACTGAAGAATGGGCCAAGAACAACAACACAAAAAAGAAAAGGCTTAGCGTTTCAAGATCTTGAGTTATAGCCACAGCTCTGACGGCACGTGAGCTTTCTTTCGTAACCCCGACCCAGATTAAAGCAGAATTCTGCTTTGTAATTGTTTCACTGATCCACGGTTTTGCTCAAACTTGTACATTTAAACGCTAGTTTGCTAAATAATTGAACAGAATTCAGAAACGTCTTGATCAAATGGAAGTCATGATTGCTGGTCATGTTTTGCATGCAGTTCCGTCAGGTTCGAGCACATGTGTGTCTAGGAGGCACGTCTTTGCACCTGGCTGCAGAGTTGTCAATAACCATATCTATAAACATGTTATGTATTATGGAAATGTTTTGGCTTCTCCATGTGTTGATGGAGCTGAACCCCCCCAACTTCCTGTGGTGGGAGCAGAGAGGAAGCAGTGTGTGAGTGTGTTTGTATGTGTGTGTGTGTGTGCCTCTCAGTCGTGCTCGCACCGAGGACCTGCCATGGTGGGGCCAGAGTACAGGGGGCGGATGAAGCCGAGGTACACGCTGCCGTCCCTTAAACAACACGCTAACTGCTTTTTCCCTTCTTCATGGCCTTGGACTTGTGTTTCCTCTCCTCTCACCAAATACGCAGATACATCCGGCATGTGTTTCTCATGCGAGTGTGGGATCTGCCGTGTTGTTTACCGTGTCGCCTACCAGAACATCCCTAATCAGAAAGATAGCTCATTATCATATTATCCATGTGCCGAATTCTTGGCCCTTAATGTTCTGACGTGATTACTGGTTGATGTTTACAGAACCCTAATTTTAATGTTTTGTTTTTTCCTTTTCAGAAGAATAGAACATTAGTAATGACTAGCATGCCAACTGAGTAAGTATGTTCAGCTAGCTTCCAATCTATCATATGATGTTAATATGTTAATTGGATTAATTGATCAACCTTATAATCACTGCTTTGTTGAATCCTTTAATCAGAAAGCAGCTGGGTTTCCATTGCAGTTTTAGATTGAAGCAATATTTAAAAAATGTTGAGAAAACGCAATTGCGAATGGTCTGAGTGATCTGTGATTAAAGCTGGGTTTCCTCCCCCTGCAACGGCTAGCGCTTCCGTTTGCTTCTCTTGACACGTCATGTGAGTTAAATGCAAAAAACGTGTTCTCGTTTCCAAAATAATGGAACCACGTGAATTTCCAAAAAAGAAAAAAAAAAAAAAAAAAGGTTTTATGAGGTGGTTTTTCAAACCAAAAAAAAAACTTTTTTTCAGTATTTGAGAGTATTTTTAAAATTCAGAACCATTAGTGATTTTTTACTTTACAATTTCAAGTTGCGGGTTAACGGAAACACGGCAACAGAAGATTAATCGTCTATAACGGCAGCTCTGAAAGTAGTTCTGTCTACGATTCAAATGATGGTTTCGTATTAATGCGCTTGTTCAGTTTTAGTTCTTTGTGACGGATAATCTTTATTCCAGTTCTTCCGTAAATGTTTCGGCACATTTTTGTTTTCGTTCTCTTGACTTCTGTTGCTCCGCTGAGTCCATTGAAAAGAGTAGATTTGTGAGTTTGTCTCATCTGTAAATCAGCTGACCTTCACTTGGAAACTAAATTGTCTCATGGCCGTTCCACAACGTTAGATGTACTGATAAATGGTTAAAAAGCATGACTTGTCATCGATTAATTTTTAGCAATAAATTGCATTCCTTGGAGGATTACCGTGGAACAAGAAGAATGAAACGTTTGAGGATGTGCTGTCATAGGAAGATAATCCGGCTCTTTGTGTATAATAGTATAGCAACTTGTATTCTTTTACCGCACTAACACCAAGCACGACCTGTCTTGTTAGGAAACAGCAGATGGTCCTACAGGTGGTGAACACTCTGGGAGGCTTCACTCTGGTTGACGCGGTGTGTGACAGCACGACGCATGTAGTGTCCGGGAGTCCACGACGAACTCTTAATATCCTATTGGGCATCGCACGAGGATGCTGGATTCTCTCCTTTGAATGGGTATGTGAGTCTGTTAATACTTAAAGCCTAAAACGTCAACCTCCATATTATAATATAAGGTTTTGAGAGTTAACTAAAAATCCTATGTGAATGACTTTTGCTAGAAACGGGTGTAGAACCCAGTCTAATGTGCTGTTGTAGTTCATTTGCCTCAAGGTTTGTGCATTCTGAGATACTGTTCTGCTCATCACGGGTGTAAAGTATGCTTATTTGAGGTACCATAGCCTTCCTGCCAAATCAAACCAGTCTGGCCAACTTCCTTTCACCTCTCTCATCAACACCACCTTTCTGCAGGCGGAACTGATGCTCACAGGATGTGTTTTTTGTTTTGTCTTACCATTCTGAATAAACTCTGGAGACTGGTGTGGAATTCCTAGATCGGCAGATTCTGAAAGACGCATTTTCCAAAACATACACGTTTCTGCAATTCTCCCAAACAGCTTCTTAGTACGGAACCATTTGCCAAGTTGCTTTAAAATACCTTTTGAACAAAAATTTGTGGAACTTAAATTTGCCAGTCTATGACGCATTTAAAAAAATCAAGGTCAAACTTAAAAAAACTTGGATTTTCTCATAGATCTTATGGTGTCTGGAGCACCGGCAGTGGGTTCCAGAGGAGCCGTATGAACTATCCGATCACTTTCCTGCTGCACCGGTAAGCTGAATCAAAATTTATTTCAAGTGCCCGCATATATTTAACTACATATTACTTAATCGCAGAGATGAAGTGTGGTGTGTTTACTCGCACATGCATTAATCACACACGTTAGTCTGCTATTAACACAGCTTGCAATGTGAAGTTTACACTATCACTTACACACTCCCTGTGTTATTAGGAGCTTTTGCTGAGTAAATATTAGCCTGAATCGTTTCAATACTGACCAGTGCAGTATCCTGTATTTCATCATAAACGTATCTTTCAAGTCTTTTTTAGCTTCTACAAAGAATGTAGTACAAAGTACATTTACTAGATCTGACCCCGATGGAAACCTAAAGAAATAAAGAAGTGACTGATTATTTTTTGTTTATCTGGCACAGCTTGAAAAGAGTGCTGTATGACGCAATGTGAATAAAAGCTGAGGGTTTTCAAAGACAACTTGGCTGAAATGTAGACATCCTGCTAGGAGGATAGTAAAAGGTTAGAAAATAGGTGCAGTAGGGTTCCTGTTTGTTTTTGCCTGCCCTGAAATGGGCTTTTGTAAGAAAGATACACATGTCAGTGTTCTGGAGTCCACTTTCATTAGTTTTTGTGAGCTATGCCAAGATTGCTCCTCCGTCACAGCCTTAAGCCATGATGTGATTCTGAATCTCTCTGATAGTGGCACGGATTGCATCGTTTGGTCTCCAGCACATAAGCGAACGTACTAATCTATACTCTGTGGAATATATAGGAATTGCTAACTTTTTACACCTTGGTTACTGTAAGTGCTTGGACATATACACCTAATCATAAAATAAAACTGACTAAATTCAGACGTTCAGGGTGGACTGGCAGCTCTGCATGCTCATGTACCGTGTCTCATGGTGAGGTCATATTTGTATTAGATGGTTTTTTTTTTTTTTTTCCTTCACCTTTCATCATTCCATCATTCTGGTACACTTTAACTTTACAATTGAACAATGTAACAAAAACAACATCGACTCCCTGCACTGTGCTTGTAGCGTTGTGAATTCTGTTGTAGCCAGTGAAAGAGTGTTTCAGCGCCTCGGGTTCAATACCACATCATTATCCAATCCCAATCCAACAGCCGGCTCAGAGAGGTCTTGATTTCAGAAGCCTGTTTTTGGCTATTAAAGTGCACAAATAAAAAGCAGATTTGGGTTATTCCATGTCAAACCAACCAATGGCCCAGGTGCTTCGCTCTGGATGAAAAAAATTCTGGATGAGTCAACCAGGTGTTAATCAGGAGACACCCTGTCTTTTTTATTTTTTTATAATTTTTTTTATTTTAACGCAAGATCGATACTTTCCAAGATACAGCCAGGGAGGGAGTGTCCGTAACTCAAGAACTAAACCACCAAACAGGCTTGGACTTTGCATGCTGGTACATTAATTGGTATAGTATGTGGTGAATTTAAAACATTTGGTCCAGATGACCCTGCATGGTCAAAAGAGCCTCTTGAAATTGACCAAAATTGAATTTAAGTTTTTGGCTTAGCTATGTTTTGCCTCAGAAACGCATATTTGTAACACAGACGTTTGATTTAAAAAAAAAAAAGTAGGCTTTCTGAAAAAAAGCAATAAACTGAAAAGACCACGAAAAAGAAAATAAACAGCAGACCTCTCAAATCCAAAAAAATCGTTTTGGATTTAATTTTCAGAGCGCCGTGACGGTATGTGCAGTTCATTTTAAAATATTCTTCCTTTATTCAACATTGTCCCTTCTTCCTTAAGACACACAGCTTACTTTATATTGAAAGTGTAACAGAACGATGGAATGATGAAAGGTGAAGGAAAAAAAAGCATCTAATACAAATATGACCTCGCCATGAGACACGGTACATGAGCATGCAGAGCTGCCAGTCCACCCTGAACGTCTGAATTTAGTCAGGCATTAACAGTTTTATTTAAGATTAGGTGTATATGTCCACACACTTACAGTACCCAAGGGAAAAGGTGTAAAAAGTTAGCAATTCCTGTATATTCCACAGAGTATAGATTAGAGTACGTTTTTTTTTTCAGGCTTTCTGAAAAAAGCAATAAACAGAATAGACCACAAAAAATGAAAATAAACAGCAGACCTCTCCAATACAAAAAAATCGTTTTGGATTTCATTTTCAGAGCGCCGTAACGGTATGTGCAGATAATTTTTTTAATATTCTTCCTTTATTCAACATTGTCCCTTCTTCCTTAAGACACACAGCTTACTTTTCTTATGCAGATCTTTGTTTATTTCCATCCTAAACATAGGCTGAATCATTAAACATATATGTAAGGGTGGTGTGGTGGTTAGCACTGTCGCCTCACAGCAAGAAGGTCCTGGGTTCGATCCCCGGGTCACCCAGGGTGCCT
>JAQQZR010000038.1:23099495-23121696 GCA_030068235.1 Notoglanidium macrostoma | reverse complement strand
AAGAGAAACAACAGTCCATCATTATCCAGTCTCTTTTAAAGTCATAAAAATAAAGAAAAAAACTGAATTAGAAGGTGACCCCAAACTTTTGACTGGTAGTGTATGTGTCTGGGGACGATTAGATGTGGTTCCACAAACCTTCCAGCTACATATTATTGGCTCAGTTGTACTGACAGGGATGTTTAAGGTCTGTGCTGTAGCTTTGTAGCTTCAAGTGTTGCTGAATAATCTCATCTCAGCAAGGTTCTTCGGATACGCCATAATTGCTACTTGATGTGTGAAATCTTCCCAACCAATGGCATTGACCTTTACTTCATTCAGTTTTATGTAATCTTTATATTCATATATTTTTTTAAATCATTTCCAAATACTTTAAAATTTCCAGCCTAATTGTTACCTGATTTTTTCTTTAGTTTTTTGTTTTTTTTAAACTTCAATTTCTCATGTTGAGCTACAACATCCACAGACTCCTGCACGTTATGTAAAAATAGCTGCGGTTTGCATATTAGATTATTTAACATACATGTCAAATGTCTTCATTTCACATGAATAGTGCGGAGAGCTAAAATAACCTTGCCAAAAAAATAAATAAATAATAATAATAATAAAAAGCTTTCTCCCAGATTGCACTATACAGCACAGAATTATCATTAAACTCACAAAGTGTTAAACATTACTTCATTTTTAATGACATTTTGACAAACAAATGTACACCTTGTTAAGTACATTAAGTATGTATAATACAAACAAATAAATATTAAACAGCTTTTAATAAGTAAAACTTGTTAAACGATGTTACTTCAGACATGTAATTAAGAATTTTTTTAAATGCCAATTTTCATGGTGCGATAAAATACATGATGGCTTTAATAAAGAAATTTTTGATAAAATGTGATTGTTGGAAAAAAAAAAGAATAAATTTCATTAAAGTTTAAACTAAAACTTTTTTCCCAATAAGAAAGTATATGTAATATAAAACAAAATAAATAAATAGAAAGTCTCAGCCTCAGCAGTATAAAGAGTAGTTACAACCTATTGGTGATAAATGCAGTCCTTTTGGCACCTTAGCTGAAGATTTGGTATTGCTATTAATGGCCTTCTAATAAATCACATTAAAAAAGCAGTATCGGAAATCCAAAAACTCAGTATTCTGAGTGTATAACTTTGTAAAAAAAAAAAAAAATGGATAATTCATATTCAAGTGAACTATCCAACTATGGATAGTTCTCTGTGAAATAAACAGTAATGTGCAGTCTTTTTCTTAGAAGTGAACATTCATGTCATGTGCACCTGTTATGCTACAACTTATTTTTAGATGGCCAAGCACAGGGCGCGCATAATTGTATTGATTTGGTATAAATCCCGAAAAAAACCTAGGGTTCGGGTTAACTATTGACTCTTTTCTCAAGTGGCCATAAAGGTTCCTGATCAGGCAAATCGTGTGCAAAATATAGTAGTTTCTTTTTAAAATGTGTGGGAAAATATATTAAAAAAAATTGCAAATAGTACTAAAATAACAAAACATGCAAATCGCTAAACAGCTGTAAACAAAAGGACGTCTTTTCCGTTTGCTTTTTTAGTGTAAGGACCCTTCTACGTCATTCACTCTCCTTTACCTTTGTACCATAGTTTCATTTTCTATGTCAACCTTATAAAAGTAAGTGTTGTATATTAACAAGAACTTCAGAAATATTTCTAAACAAATCTTACATTTGACCACATTACGTTGTTTGCGTAGGGAATAGTGGCAACCCTATCAAACGTTCAGTCTGTAGGCGCACGCCCGTCGTCGTGCTGCGTCCTCATACTTGGACTTAATTTTTACGTGTTTATCACCTATTCTTACCGATTTAATACTTTGTATTAAATGTGTAAGTTTCTTCTTTGCAGGCTTTTCTTGCAAGTGCTTTCTTCTTTGCAGGCTTTTCTTGCTCAACATGTAGATAGAGGTCAAACATTTACATCCCTCAAAAAGTAAATTCCCAAATAGCGTTTTGGAAAAGGTTGTTGCCTCACTCCTGCCCCGTTTTCCCCTCAGAAATCCACCGGTCTTATCATCATAGTTGTTGCTTTTAGGGAATATCCAGAGCCTTTCCAGTAGTACCATTTGATACCATTGAAGCGACTGGTGTGCTGCCCGTGCTGATAGTATACACCGTTGAGATTGGAAGGCCCGCAGGCGTCGAACCACCAGCCTGTGAAAATAAACCGAACGACTTTCTTAGATTATCAGAACACGTATTTGAGCCTGTGTTAAGCGCTCATGGCCTTGGTCATGTCGACTCTTCCCATCATCCAACAACTACCAGCTGAGGTGGATGACGGCTAACACGTACTTCCTCCAAGCTAGCCAATCGCATCTTTTGGAACTGCTGCTCATGCTCAGTAACACCTGCGCTGTCTGCCCTCTTCCTCATACATGAGCTCACGGACACCGATGATTGGTTAGTATTGCTGTGATTGACAGGGAAGAAGGAGTCTGCCGTCCCTACCAAACAGACCACATGGCCAATTGTGCTCTTTTGGACTCGTGATCTCTGGACAATAGGATGAGAGCTTTTAAATTTTGAATGTTTAAACATTTATAGCTACGTTTCATGTTGAGGAATGTCCGTGAGACAAGGTATTTCCTGTTATCACCTTTTGTCAAACAGTCATTCCCTCTCTTATCACTCACTCTCTCTCTCTCTTCAAGTTATGAATAAGACAAAAAAAAAGCAGACTGTCATGTTGGCAAGTAACTGGAAAGCACTTCCTGATGGTTACAAATGCTGACACTGGAGACTCCTTCCATTAAAGTAAACACACCTCTCTTTACAGAAAACGCTCTTTTGTTTACCCAAATTCTCTGAACATTTGTACACGTCTTTCCAGTAATAATACACGTACAATTTTAACACCGTTGTCTTTTCATCTGTTGAGTCAGTTAGTATAGATTTATATCTGATGCTTTTATATCTACGGGTTTCAGTAATGAACTAACGTGCTTGTCTGTGAGACACAGAATTTGAGTAACTGTAGCTAGGATGTGTTAAGCTTGTTCGGACCTCGTAGCAACAGCTGAGTTAGCGGTTTGTTGTAAACACCCGCAAGGTAGAAAGCTTCGCAAGTCTGCAGTTCCCAGACTATTACTGTCAGCTTTCACAAGGGCCCAATTCCCAAATGAGCTGAACAGTGATTAGCTCCCAGCTAATTTTGCTGGTGAGTCATGACCCCAGACACAAAAAATGCAAGAAGATGGAGACGTTCAGAAGGAGGAGGTGTAGCAATGAGCTGCGCTGGACATGCGTGCATGTGTGTGGGTATACGTATTGAAGAATCGAAAACAACCTGCTTACCTCCTGTGGTTAGCTGCGAACACTTGCAAATACATTTGTCATTGTCTGCATCCTTTGTGCTAAAATCACTTCCTGGCTGGGCAAGGCTGCTGATTTTACCCGCAGTTCCACTGTAGTCTTTAAGGTGTATCCTGTGCAATTGGAAATGCAGAAATACACAATGTCAGAAGGAAGCCTGTAATTATTGTACGGAGAAGTGACGGGAACGGTGTGAACACGCAGGTCAGGCGTTCTGTTCTCTCTCTGTGTGAGCTAGCTGTGGAGGATACACACATGTGATTTAGCTTTAAACACGGCACACTGTTAACCCATTAATCTAAGTACCGCAGCTAATGCATGAAATCTGCTTCTATACTGGGACTGACCAACACTGTTCTCTGTGTCTGTCTCCATCTCTCACTCTCTTTCATTCTTTCACGCACCCTCTTCTATCTCTGTCTGTTTCACACCCTGTCTTTTGCACTTTCCATCTGTCTGTCTGTATATCTTTCTCTCTCATTCTCTTTATCCCTTTACTTTCTCAATA
This sequence comes from Notoglanidium macrostoma, assembly GCA_030068235.1. Lineage (NCBI taxonomy): Eukaryota > Metazoa > Chordata > Actinopteri > Siluriformes > Auchenoglanididae > Notoglanidium > Notoglanidium macrostoma. Next base: position 23,117,832 of record JAQQZR010000038.1, on the reverse strand, counting down.
TCTCATGTCATATCTCTCTTCTTCTCCCTTCTTTCTTTCTTACACAAACACTTTGTGTCTTTCTTTTTATTTTCATCTCTTTCTTTATATCTCCTGTTTATGGTTAAAACTGTATAATTACTTTTGATAAGATATAATGGAGTCTCTCTCTCTCTCTCTCACCCACCCACCCACACACCAGAGTCTGTCTATCTTTCTTGCCCTCTTAAACACTCAATCTCTCAATCACTTTCCCTTCTGTCTTTCCTTCACACACAACACATTCTCTCTGTCTTTTTTTCCCCCCTCTTTCTATGTCTTTCTTTCTCTCACACACTCCTCTGTCTATTTCTCTCTCCCTCACTCTCTGGCTCTCCCTACTTCCGTCTGTTTTCAGCATGTGAAACGGACAACAGGAAACCCACGCTGTTGTCCAGTTTGTCCGGCTTTCCAGCATTGTTAAAGTATGAAAACTTGGGCAGTGTTTGCCTTCAGCTTATTATTGTCGTGGGGTCAAACGGCAAGGGTTAAGATAGCTGGCTTTGCTTTCGAGGGAGCGTGATAAGAGTTCAGAGACAGCTCTGGGCTGTTGTCGTCCTGTTTCTGTATCTCATAGGCCATAACCATTTCCAGATGACAAAATATTTACTTTGGAACAATGACAAGTGTGTGGCACCGCTTCTGAAATTTTGTGGCAACGTGAGTATAAAAGTACAACTGCGTATTTACTCTTGCTTATGTAATTAATCATGACACCAAGGTAATATTTATTGTTCACATTACAGATCATAATAAGCTCTATTGTAACTGGGATTTGTTATGCTATCCATACATGTGCATACTAGGGGTGTGACACAGTAACTGTACAGTGCTCCATATATCCACATATGTATTTTTTTTTAAAAAGCAAATTAAGTTAGTTCTCTTTCCCAGAATATAAGCAAAACATTAGCCTACTTTAAAGCACAACAACCCTGACCAGGCAGCTACTAAGGATGTATGAATAAATGCTTTACATTCACATTAACCAGTGTGGCCCTTCTTTGTCCTGCCTAATGTTGGCTAATTTAATCATGCATTGCTACATATTATTTCACATTAATGAAGTCAAAATATTCTTTGCACAAAGCAGTTGAGAGCATGTGAGATGGAGGAAAGGGGGCGGGGCTTAAGTGTTGCAAAGGTCGTCAGGTCTGGTAATATTTTGTAATCGGAATAAACGTCACTAGATATCATGGCAGGGATGATAATATTGTTATATCGGACAGCTTCGTGCGTACGGACTGTCTAGCCGTGGTGTGTTTCTCACCTGTACTTCTGCTCTTCACTGCTCAGAGAGAATTCATCATACTGAGAGAAAGCGTTGTTCCCGTCCCAGTCTGTAAGCTCTATCCGCAGCACGTACTGCTGCTCGGTAGTCAGCTTGGAGATGTACTCGTTACCCAGCCAGTGTTCACCTGAAGCGTCTCCGAACCCCTTTCAATTAAGAAAAGCATGAATATGTTTTACACTTCAGTAAGCTCATTTGTTCCTTCAAGCACTAACTTCATCGCTCCTTCATTGTGACCAGTATCGGTATCTCTGCTTCTTTCTTTTGTGCTGAAAACCGTCTGTCTCTTCCAAAGCTTACCATTTTGTATTCTTTCCACGTCTGATCAAAGTCAACAAGGCCACTGAATCGCTTCTGCACTATTGTCCATCCACCTGCCTCTGTTTCCATGTCACAGTACGCCTGGAAAGAGAAACAGTGTTGTCTAGTAACATAAAGCATGCGCATGTCATACTTCCTGTCACATTTTACTAACTTCACTTCACTTTACAGTGTCTGTTAAACTGCTGTTAATTTGCCAAACTTAAATGATTTCCCATGAAAAGTATCTTAGGAGCGAGCTCAGACTGCACAGGCATGTGAAAACTAACTACCTTGGAAAAACAGCCCGAGACTTGCATTCTCTGGACGCAGTACTTCCCGCAAAGTCACTGGAAGTTTCTCCTGTTGTTACTCAAATCACAAACCTCAAACTGTGAAATAGTTTGAGATCTTTTTCATTCCTCCTTTCCTTCTTTCTTTCTTTAACACGGTCTTTGTCTGTATTTTTGTCTTTCGCTCTGACACTCATTCTTTTGCTCTCCCTCATTTATGACCTCTTCTTTCTCTCTCGCACATTCTTTCTTTCTTTGCCCTCATCTTTCGTTCCCTTACTCTCTGTCTTTCCTTTCTCTCACCGACCTTCTATCACTCTTTCTATTTCTCTGTTCCCTCTTTCTTTCTTGCTTACACACACTTGCGCTCCCTCTCTTCTCCCTTTCCCTTTACTTCTGTCCGTTTTTCATTTTGAAACGGGAAACAAGACTCCTTCATACCTTTATTTGTTCTTTCGTGTCGGGGATTGTTAGGGTGTAGACTCCACTTTCTTTGTTTCCAGACTTGAAGATGGCAGCACAGTCTTTGTACTGAGAGGGCGTGTCCTGCATCATCTCTGATTTATCTGCTCGGAGAAAAAAAACCAATAGTGGATTGGAGCACATGATGTCACTCATTGTATGTGATTATCAAGTGCTTTAACGGGCCTCTTACGCCATCTTTGCTGATCTTTGTCGAAATCTATAGCGATCGTAATTATCCTCTTATTTTATGACCTAAATCACCCAGCGAAACAGTTTGCGCCATCCGCTGCCCGAACACTTGCTCATGGCAGTGCATAATGTTATTCTGGCCACTTGTTTTTTCCTCCCCTGTTCCCCTGTGTGATGTTTGGCTGCGATGCTGCGGCGCTCACTCACAGGTGGGGATCTTCATGCTTTGCATGAGGCTGTTGACCATCTCCGCCAGCTCATGCTGCTGTTGCTGCAGGACCGAGTTCTCCTCAGAGGTGCGCTGCAGTTGCTGCTTCAGTTCCTCAATGACGCCTGACTGCTTCTCCACCAGCTTCTTCAGCTGCTCCTTCTCCTCCTGCAGACTCTTCAGCTCCTCCTGCCTTTGGCCCTCCATGACCTCCACACGCTTTTCCAGGAAGCTAAAAACAAATCTCATCATCAGCACTACTGTGAAGATTTTAACTTCTCTATTCATTGCCTGACTTCGTAGAGAACTAGGTGGAGCATATTATAATATGTTGATAATAGGCTTTGCTTCTCTAAGTTCTCTAACCACATCCTTCAGAAGCTGAGAAAACAAAAGTGGTACCAAATTACTATTCCAGGCATAGACATGATGAGCATGTGGTCAAAATCATGATGATTTTCTGTTAAAACAGAGATGTGAGTTAATTATTTAATGTTAATAATTAATTTAATTAATTATTTAATTTTATAATACTATTATAAAATGAATAAATAAAAATAAAACTTTTTTTCTTCTTCCTTTGCAGTTTTTAATGATTTTTTTTATAAAGCTTTTTATTTGTATGATTCAAACTTTAGAAAACTTTTAAAAATCTTTTTGAAAGTCAGTTTTAAGAATTCAAAACAAACAAAATAAAAATAGCAAAGTTACAAAATCTTTAAAAATTCATTTTAATGATCCCAAAACTTACAATTGATTACTTTACAAAACTTCGATTGTAAAGTTTCAGTACTTTAACAAACTTTTGTAAAGTTTGTAATGTTAAAAAAAAAATTTTACAATTTTTTTTTTTTTTTTTTTTTTTTTTTTTTTTTTAAAGACTTCAGGTGTTACGAAACTTTTTTTGAATGAGAGTCAACATTTCATGAATCTTTTTTAAAACATTAGTCAAGACATTGAAGATTCTAACCCTATAAAGTTTCAATACTTTATCAATCTTGCAGCTGTTTTTGATCAGTGTTAACATAATAGAAACAAACAAAAATGATTAAATGATTGCAACATACATGCAATATATCAGTATATTAGGAAATCATTTATCATGATACCAATATATCCTCATATTACCCAGCCCTAATCATCATTACACAATGCCAAATCTGAGATTTTGGAAGTTTTATCAGACACTATAAATTTGAACTCTTCTGAATAAATAGTTCCGTCACTTCAATGTACTTCTGTGTAAAAAGAACAATTTCTCACCTGTTTTTGTTGGTGAGTTTAGTTATTTCGTTTGTCTGCAGGATAATGTCTTTTTCCAGTTTATTCGTCGAGATTGAATTCTCAAGAAGCTGTCGTTCAAGTCGCGTTGTTTGGTTTATAACCTAAAGATGAAAAAAAACAGTGTCCACAGAGGTTGTTTCAGAAGAGCTTTCACTTTCCCATCCTAGTGCCTGCAGCTTTGCATAATTAAAGCCTTCAGATCTTTCCAGATCTCTTTTTTTTTTTTTTTCTTCCACTCCACTTCACTTTAAACTTTGTACACTTTGTGCACAAAGATTCTATCTTCTTGTGAATGATATGACGTGAATACATAAAACCTGCAGGCGTCCTCGTTGGACAAAATATGAGCCACAATAAGGTAATGAATTTTGACAATTGCACTTTTCCCCTAGAATAATCTGTCACAACCAATTCTCACTGCGCTCAAATGGGCTGGAGTGGATAATACATGCCCGGGAATAGGTTTAGACGTTGATTGGTTATGGATGAGCATGTGGGCATGAAGGAGCCCTTAATTGCGTGTAAGGAGTGTTCACACATCACTTGGCACCAAAGCACAAGTCCTTTGTGGGGGGGAGAAGTCGGTACAGGAAACAAAAACAGGACAATCAAAATTTTAATAGAGGAAAGGGGACATGGGGACTAGAAGGACTGAAAGGCGGCGTGTACACCAGCCTCATTACTGAATTCTCCAGCTGAGCTCTCATTTGATTTTGAGCGTTCATGAACTGAACGCTCAAGTTAAAATCTGATCAGCATCGTGAATGAGAGTGATTCTGACGTGTTTCTATCGAACGCTCACCTGCGCTTCGACGCTGGTGAGCTTTCGCGTCTGCTCGGCCGTGTGAATCAGGAGGTTGGTGCCGATCTCGATCATGGCCGCCGTGTGGTTCTGCACGGTGTCGTGCTGAAGTTGGACCATGTCTTGCTTCAGGTTCTCCTGGATGTAGCTCTCCAGCTGTGGAAGGCAGCAGATGCAGGATATGTGGTTCAGGTTTACAAGCAAAGCTTCTTGTTTGTAGACTACATTACATGGCACAAGAACAGTTTGTACCAACTACAAATTTTAACACAATTATTTATTGAACGCCACTTTGCGTGTTACCTAAAAACACCCTTACAGTTGATGATCACTGTACCACGGCCTCTCATGGCTTATTGCTTTCTTTCTAAATACGGAGTTACATTTATTGATAGACTTCAACCCCCTCAAACATCTTGCACATAGTGAAATTGGCATGGCCGAACGTGCTACATAAGAGTAAGACTCGCTCAGGATTATGTCAAGTCTGCTCAGATGTTTTCCAACTATATTACAGACCCAGAGCTCATTGATGAGTTTTAAATGGAACTTGTCATAACAAGGTCATGACCCCTTTCAAGTAGACCCAAAAGGGCTAAATGTATCTAGACTTTCAGAATGCATAATAGCCTGAGCCTTACAGAAATATGTACTCTTGGCAGGCTTGTCGGCTGCTGGAAGCCAACTTTCTTTAGCTTGTTGAAGCTTTTTCTGTAAACTTCATAAGCCGGCACTGTTCGCACAGGTGGTCTTGTTAGCACGAGCGTCTGAAGACAGGTTGTGGTTAACCATAAATATTCAAAACATTGCTGGATAGCGCGGAGGAAATTGTACTGAAATTCAGCCTCGTATCAAGTGTATGTTATGATGAGTGTTGTCGTTTTTTTTTCCTGGCTTTAAACGCTTCAGGAAAATTTTGGTTTTGTTTGTTTAACCACTTTAGTTTGATCACAGCTCATATGGGAGGTCGGATTCAACGTATTAATATTTAATAAGTATTTGAAACTTGGCTACATTGTTACTTTAAGTCATGTGTGTTCAAGCACAACGTTTTCGATGTCATAGCTATAAAGGCCGGGAGCCAAGAGAGCAAAAATTGGCCGTGCTCTCAGGGTGGAACGGATGCCATTACTGTCTCCTCTGTCAATCACAGAATCACGAGCCAGTCATGGGCTAGTTCTTTGAGCTCGTGTATGTGGAAGAGGGCAGATGGCGCGTTCTTCTCATTGTCTTACTCTGCCCTTTGATGCAGACTGAGAAACAGTTGAAAAAACACTTCCTGTCTACAGCACACCCCAAACAGATACAGATATTGGAATTGCTTCACACCACTAACGTATAAATATAATTTTCTAAAATAGTTTCATTTTCTTTGGAGAGTAAGCAAACGTATTTTTTTCTTCTCCTTACAACAGTGCAAATAAAAAAAGAAAAAAGAAAAAAAAAAAAAACCACTTCACGTAAGTTGTAAAAACAAATGAATCAAAACACAAATTAGTTTGGATCCCACTGGAAGCACTAGCCTGGTTCTTTCCTGCGTGGAGTTCCTGAACAGCAGACGGACCGGCACTCAAACAAACAGGATGGGCATGAGTGACGAGTTGCATCCTCAATGAAAACGTTTCTATAACGTGACAGGGGAGGAAAACATCATGCCATGCTCTGCCAAATGTTTTCCCGGAGTTTATTTGCTTTATTGCTATACCGGAAGTCTTATACTACTGCGGTTAGGGTATATTTAACGTTTTCTCACTGATGAATGCCAAATGTGACAACTTTGATAATCGGCACTAATTTTGTTTGTCTTCCTTTCTGCACTTCCATCTTGTGGAGAGTGTTGGTGTGCCATCGGAACTGCAGGCAGAACATTTCGCTGACAGCTGACGGTCCAATCAGCTGTGTGATTTCCACAAGCTTGTTTGTTCTGTCTGTTTACTTAAAACAGTGGCACATCATGTTAGCGTCATGGCCCAGGGTCATGTCCTGGCTGCTAATGAAGCAAATATGCCAAACACGTGAGATTCTGTAGCATGACCTCATGACACGCCGGGGTCCGATGCTTTCCTCTGACCTTCGCTTGTAGACCTCGAAAGTGCCACTTAGAGGAAGAGCCTTTCCTCTGAGTGCACAGACAATGTCATATAATGTCAGACTGCTACAGACTGAACGGAAACCATGCCATAAAATCTGTTTACTTTGTTTTTTGACCCGTCGTGAACTCTGTACAATGCTGTTGTGCCGGAATTTAATGCTGATGTTCAAGAGAAATGTAGACATGAGTACAATTTGGCAAGCGCAAACTCTGGGTCAGTTTTGTTGCCTGGGATTATACACCTGACTCACGGTGTATTTTCAGAACATCCTGTGTATTACCATAAAAGCAACTTCGCACTGCACACAATGAACATTTTCCTCCTTTTGTATTTTCTCGTTTCGTACTTCACAAGCTTTCTGTCATGCACTTTTTTCCTTTCACTTGGAACTTCACATTCAAGCGAACACACAACTTTATTATTATTATTTTATTTTTTTGGTTAAAAATATTACTATTATTGGTCAATCTGTAAAAAGACGGTAGTTCTCAGTATGAGGTCACGGCCTATTTACAAAGTTGTCTGGTGTTTCTTGAGCTTCGATAGTTTTTAGTTTGTTGAGTGGCCGTTTGAATGGAACGGGTTTAATGCAAGCTTCAATAACACCAGAATTAAAGGTTTAAAAAAAAAAAACATGTACGTATATACACAATGAACCTAATATTTGGATAGCTGGATTATTTTTCCTTCATATGTTCAAAATGATATGGAAATACATGACTGCAAAACGTTATGTTGATTCGCTGTGTTCTGTCGAACCCAACTTACTGTCCTGGTTACAGGAAATATTCTTGGTGTAATTAAGGTGTAGAGAGAGACTAAAGGAGTTTTTGTGTAATTTCTCAGTTAATCTAAGTATTTAAGATGATTGATGTAATCCATTTATAGGAAAAGCTTTTCTCATTCCGTCTATCGTATCAATACACACAATAGGTTTGAAACTTGAGTAGTTGAGTCTGTGATTTTTGGCGTTACTTATGCTGTTTCTTGGTTTCATTGCGCTACTTCTACTCCATGTTTTGTTTGGACATATAAAACAAATAAAAAAAAAATGGAACTGTTACAGCAAAAATGTCCATGAGAAAATGTGCACATGCACCTGTTCTGGTCTTATAGGAGGATCAGTATACACATCTATGGAAGGACTTTTTTTTTTTTTTTTTGCACGTAGTTTCATAGCCATTTTTTTGCCATCAATTAAATGACATGCACTTGATGTTCCTTTCTAAGCTTCCATGATGAGCCGTTTAGTCATGAGACAGGTTTTTTTTTTTTTTTAATCTTCTGACCTGGTCCTGCATCAGGTGTAGTGTGACACCTGTCTTGGTCTTCCTCTCATCATCATATAACTACTGAAATGCCTGAGGACATTATTAGTGATGGATGAACATGTACCTTGAGCAGCCACTGAGTGTTGTTCTCCATGATGTTCTCCAAATGCTCCAGCCTCTGTAGCGACTCCTCGTATTCAGCCGGATCGTCTTTCTGCTCCAGGTTGCCGTAGTTACTCGGGGGGCATGTCTCCTGCTCGGGCAGAAGAAACGTGTAGCTGCACGGCCCGTTCTGAATCTGATACTGCCTCTTCTCGGCTACATAGCCTTCCCCAATGGTGAAACACAAGCTTAAAATGAAGATCCCAGCATTCAGCATCTTGTTTTCTTTTCTTTTTTAACTGATGTCCTTTTTTTTTTTTTTTAATCTTTAAGTGGTTTGCCTTGCACGTCCCCACGTGTCAAATTCTCCAGAGCCTAAAATGCTGCTGCACCAGTGCCCCTGTTCAGGATTCTCTCAGCTCTTCTTGTGAGCCTCATTTATAATGAAAGGCAGGGGTGGAGACAAAGATCAGCGTGCAATAGTAGAAGCGTCACTCAGCAGCTCCCAAATCCTCAGCTGTGTCTCACACACTGTGTCTTGCGTGAGCCGCAGCGCTCCTCTGACCGCGGGACTTGAGAGCGAGACCCCTCCTTCTTAGACAGGAGCAGGGGACGCTAATTAAACACTTCCCGTCGGATGGTCCCTCTCAGCTGCCTCCTCTGCCACAGAGAAAGTCTGTGTGGACAGGAGGGGAGAGGACAGGACGACAATGGCGGGATTAGTGTTTTTCTTCGAGACGGCCACGCTAAAAAAGCCCTTCAGGATGCAGCTGTGTTTCTCAAACTTTTCAGCTTCAACAATGTTAGAGCATGAGCAAATTTGTATTTATTTTTTTTTTACTTTTTTTTCTTCTTAAGATACCCCCCCCACACACACGCACTCAAAAAACAAAAAAGAAAAACTAACCCTAACCCTCCCTTAAAGCCATCATAATAAATGTGGTGGAAAAGACATGTTTGACTTGTCGTATCATCTTGATGGGTTTCTTTTTTTTCCCAAAACAATTAATCTCAAAAAAGCACTAGCTTCCATTTCCTGTCTTGTCTGCCGTATCTGGAAGTCGTTAAAAGAGAAGAGCTGAAAAGCAGCGTATCTGGCTTCAGTTCGGGAGTCATTACTAAAACCTTCATCATTCCTGATCTCCATTAATCCCGCAGCTCAAAACATTCATCCCAAGTTCTCATAGATGTTGGTGGAATTACATTTGCATTGTAAATCATGTTTTCAGAGGCTTCTGACTTTGGTGCCGTTCAACTGTCATGTTTAGACGTGTATTATGCAATGAAACATAGCGGGGTGTGATGCCATAGGAAAATAATCAACTACGGGACAGCGTGATGCGGCCTGACGTGAAGCACAGTCCCTGTCACCACCCAGAAGGTGATTATTTTCCTATAACAGCCTGTCCTGAAGTGTTTTATTCCTCTTAGACCATGCTGGCAAGAATTCCAGTGTTTGTCAAAGAATGAAGCTCTAAGAATGAACTCTTTATTCGTTTATATTGGCCTTTAATATTGTGGACCATCCATGAAACAAGTCAGTTATTTAATAGCAGCTATAAACAGTAGACAGGTTTCCATTAACACGCTTAATGCGCAATTTGAAATTGCAAACTACAAAACAAGTAACGGTGCATGTCCACGTGGTGGTGCATGTCTGGCAGAAAAGAGCTGGCTTCATTCGAGCGCTTCATTAAAAAACACTGCGTGTCAGTTTTGTTTCTATAACAACAATGTCTGGAAAACATATTACCACTTACTACCATATGAATGGTTGCCTGAAAAGGATCGACAGCATGATTGGTTGCCTGAAAAAGGGGAGAAAAAGCATGATACACTCGCATGAGGTGATTTTTCACATGATTCGACAAGGCAGTCTTTTGCAGAATGGAAAGGAACCATATTTTTCGCATTTAAGTCACATGACATGCAGTGGACGCAATCAAAATCAGCGTGCCAATGCTTATCAGGTAATGCAGATCCATCGCCTTTATAACAGGAATGACGATCGCGAGAGGAGAAAACCCAACTCTAATCACATGACATCACCTAATGGAAACATTTGCAGTTGTGTTTTGTCAACTTTTATTTTTTATTCACTCCTACATTGTGCAAAACTTCTGTCGAAACCTGCCTAGTCTTTCCCCCTCCTCCTCTTTTTTTTTCTCCTGTCTTGTTGTAGTTAACATGACAAAAAATTGTTACATTATGATTCCCAAGACTTTCCCGTGTTAGAAAATTTACATTTAAAGCTTTACGTAGCGTGCTGAAGTTTAAAAATTCATTTTTTATTTTTGTAAAAAAAAAAAAAGCATCTAAATGTTAAACTGTGTTTAAACTGCAATACTAAAGACATTCTAAAAGTGCATAGCAAGTCAAGGGTTACAAACCAATAGATAGTTCCTTTCTATTCTCAGTGATGAGACGTCACCTATAAAGCCAGTGTGACGGATGCGGAAAGCAGGTGTCACAGAAAGGAAATCATTCCGCTCAGAGGATGTTTTGTCCTTAACCTCGTGGGGGTCTCTTCAGAACAGACATCACTGGCTTTAATCGTCACTTCCATGAACACCTGAGAGGACATTTCTGTGATCAACACGGGCACTTTTTCCATCTGATCAACGTCAGGAAAAGTTCGTTCACGAGTACATTTTGTGCTTCAGTATATGTTCATGTTGTCTTTTTTTTCTTCACTTAAACGTATTTCAGAGGTGTGTAAAGGTTTACAGCAGACAGCATGACAGCGTGAGTGCTAAAACAGAAATGAAATACATCTTCAAATAAACAAACACTGGAATTTATAAGTTTTGCAGGACTGGAAGTGGAAGTGTGCAGAAATAATGCTGGTGTCACAGAGGCACACATGTTGCAGCTCAGGTGCTTGCTCTGAATCATCTTCCTCCGACGTGAGCGTGGGAGGCTTGTGTTTGCCTCAGCCGTTTCATGTCGAAAGGAAGCTGGACGAGGAAGGAAGTGACCCAATGTCCTCCTTTTTCTTAAAGAGTTTACAACATTCAAATTTCTGTCCATTTAATCCGGATGAGGGGATTCATAATCGTCAGGGTCAGAAATCTATATTTTTTCCTGTTGTTTAACTGGAGACTGCAGTTTCACTAGAACAGCTCATTCATTCAGTTGACCTTTGCCTCTGAAATCATGTTTCTTAATGAAGGATTTGATTGAGCTGAACATTGTCCTTATTGTTTTTACATCAATTTGGACTCTAACAGGTAATAAGTAGCACTGTGATTGGTTGGTTACTATATAAATCTTTGTCAAGATATTATGTTTTCACACTACTGCTCAGCAAACTCCATGAATGATGATTCAAAACCTGTTTTTAAACTCCAGTTTAAAAATAGCACTCTGTCAGCCTAAATTCCACAGAGTTTAAAATGGTGCTGGTGTATTTGCTAAGCGGAGCAGACTGTCCCTTTCAGCAATGCGACTGACCCATGATGGTCATGGAGCACGTCCTGAACGCCCTCGGCGGCGGCGTGAATGCCAGCTCAAGCTGGCTGCGACCATTCACGGCCTTCAAACTGGAGCCAAGGGAGCTCAAACGAGGCGCAGATGATGCCATTGTGCGAGATCTTTGATGTATTACCCCCATCAGCTGCAAAGCGAGGGCTTCGGTTGCCTGAGTCACAAGACCTCTGTACTGCACACACACGGCACAATGCGGTTCCCATCATGCAGTGTACGATATGCAAAGTCTGTTTTGTTTCAAAGTCCAAGTTAGTAAATTGTTCTCATTATTGTGAAAAAGTGGCTTTGTGCTCCCGTCTAACCCAGTCATGCGTGTTTTAATTCGGAATGATGGTTTTTGTAACGTGTTTCAGATAAAACAACACCAGAAGCCCTGTGAACTTCATGATGATGTTAGTATTTTCCAGAATGCAGACGTAGTGACAAACCTGTGCTAAGCTCTTATCATCTGTGACTGTTGGCACACCTGAACAAATATTATGACAGTCAATGTTTGTGCATGCTTGTACTTCATTAGTGTGCCTGTTGTACTCTGTAGGCTTTGATTTAAAGCGGAGATCAGGTTTATACAAATGTTAGTAAATGGGACCTTTTTCGTTACCTAGGTTTTTAGTTCTTTACTGGAAGGAACATGCTGGGAATATTTGCATGTTAGGCATTAGGTAGTCTCGTAAGCCAGACTTTTATCATTTACTACAGAGTCGGGTACATTTCATTAAGTTCACAGAAGGATACAATTTGTCTGACATGGCCGATGACCAGTCACAAAGCATTTCCTGTAGATCATCTCTTTAATTCACTGTTAATTGCTTAATAAAGCAAGACTCTTTAATAGGGGTGTATCTGTATTCAGATTTTAATATGGGCATGGTGGAGGTATTTTTTTCTTTGTTTATGTACCCAGAAACACTCCAAAGAAAAGAAAAACCCAGGCCTGCTGAAAACAAGAATGTGAATTTCCATTCGCATACCATAACAACAAATAACTCCTTAACTACTACAGTTCTTCCACCTCAGCTACATCACTCCAGTTAATAATAATTGGACTCCTCCAGATTGGAACTTTCTGGCAATCTTTCTATCTAATATGGCTAAGTAAGCTGGCTAACGTCACTACATGTCCAAAAGTATGAATCACTCCATGCATGGGTCTTCTCCATGCTGTTACCACAAAGTCTGAAGCACACAATTGTCTAGAACATCTTTCTTTTCTTTAACATTATGATCATGCTTCTAAAGAACTAAAGGTCCTAGCCCGAATTGTTTTACAGCCTGACGAGGCCGTTGTGCCAAACGCGAGGTCCATAAAGCCATGGTTTGTAGTGGAAGAACTCGCAGAGCCCTGACCTCAGCAGAAAGGTTTGCTAGAGATATTATAAGGATCTGCTAAGAAGCTGAGACGCAGTGCTGCTTTGGGTCAAAATGGGGTCCATTTCACTATAATGCCTTCCTTTTAAAACTGAAGGAGGAAGCTTGTTTAACAACTCTGAAACACGTGAAAACATTCTTTTGTGAATTTCAGGCAAGGTTATATTGCAGAATAACAGAATGTGGTTTTATTTTGGAGCTCAGTGAGGCAGTGTTTAGGTCAGGATACTGGACCAAACCACTAATGGTAGCCAAAAAAAATGCCTTCTATTTGTGTCTGTGTCTTTTTGGAACGAAGTATCCATTCATTCTGAAGAACCTATTCTTTTTTTTTTACATCCCTACTCTTAATAACTTTTAAATATGTTATTCCATGAACTTTTTGCAGTCCAGTGACTATATCTTACACAAAAAAAGCTCATTGTGTTGGTGATTTTTTTTTCTCATTGGAAACCGGCACATGAAAGCTAAACAATCTGATTGTAGCCTTCAAGATCCTGCAGCTTGTGGCCAGAACAGCGTACATCAGATACAAGACGCTCTGTATTTCCGTAGACTAGGAGTAACGCAATGTTGAGTTTTTTTCTAGAGAGATGAAATCGTCAACTTGCATCAAACAGCGTAATTTGACACGGTTATTATTTGGGTACTAGTGTTAATAGCAACCTTTCTCTGCCGTTTCCTGCAGATCTGCAGATTGCAGCAGCATCTTTCAGCCGGAGAGCATCAGCAGGATCTGTTCCGTGATCAGTCACTCATGTTCGTGTCATCGCTGTCTCAGCCGCCCTGCCACAGTCTCACGGAGCTCATTCAGCTGTGCGGCGGTGCTGTGTGCCGGAGCGTACGACAGGCCGGGATCTGCATTGGGGAATACAAGGGCAAAAAGCCTGAAGGGATCAAATGCCTATCAGAACAGTGGATTTTAGGTATGATGTGTCTCGTACATATCTTACTGGTTATATTCTGAGATATAAAGATCTAAAAGTGTTGAGGGTGTATTCTTGGTGGTATGTTAAAGCTTTTTTTTCTCCCATTCTTGGCCAGATTGTGTGACTCATCATGTGCTGCTCCCATATGACAACTACATTCTGGAGTAAACAGACAGTGTGCAATGAGGACTTTTTCCTGTGAATGTGTGACGTATAACATATGCACCATGAGTATGTTTGTAGGTTGTGTGTTTTTGGTTATTTGATGTTTATCCTGTTGTCTTTATTGTGTATTAGTTACTGTTTAATAAACCTCTTAAATAAAATAAGTCATGATTCAGTTCAAACCCAGGGATTGATTTCAATTCTTTTATTTATGAGAATGGAAATCAGAGCTGAGCTTGGGTACTTTCATTTAATGGCAATGTACATCATAGCACAGCATAGAGGTGGTGATGATTTAAAGCAGAAGGCTTCAGCAAGACGTACGTTCATTTTGATTTGCCTGAACCTGCACATACTGATAGCTCTCCAGAGGTGCAAAAGATGAGCATCATTGTACTTTACTACCTTTAATTATTTTCTTTATGTAACATGATTTTTAACAACAAAAAAAGAGAGGAAATTCAACACCATTGTTTCCTTCCCCAGGAGTGGTCGACCAAGAGCAAGGCGTGTAATAGTCCACAAGGTCACAAAGGAACCCAGGGTAACTTCTAAGCAATTAAAGGCCCCTTTCTCATTGGCTGATTTAATGTTCATGAGCCCACCAACAGGAGAACAATGAACAACAATGGTGTGCAAGGCTGCGGAGAAGAGCAGACGAAAGCCACTGCTCTTCAAACAGAACACTGCAGCCTTGTCTACAGTCCGCTAAAGATCACATGGAAGGCTATTGGAAAAGTTTTGTGGATGGATGAGACCAAAGTAGAACTTTTTTGGTTTAAATGAGAAGCGTTATGATTGGAGAAAGAAAAATGGTGCATTCCAGCATAAGAGCCTTATCCCATCTGTGAAACATGGGGGTGGGAGCATCATGGTTCGGGCCTGTTTTGCTGCATTTGGGACAGGACGGCTTTGCATCATTGATGGAACAATGAATTCTGAATTATACCAGCGAATCCTAAAGGAAAATGTCAGAACATCTGTCCCTGAACTGAATCTCAAAAGTAAGTGGATCATGGAGGGACGAAACAATTCTTCACACTCGTGCACCACGCCAGTATACATCAACTGAATGGACTCACTCAAATTTTATTTGCATTTTAATCACATTTCATGTAAAGCATCCAGTCAAATTAATTAGTGTAAGGATCATGTCAATTTATCATCTGCTGTGACCTACGTAATTTCATCAGTTACAAACCTTAAACAATAGTTACAAACCGTAAAGCATCTCTAAAATGGCAGGTCTCGTGAAGTGTTCCCTGTATGTAGTGGTACCTACCAAAAGTGGCTTACGTAAGGACAAGTGGTGAACCCGCAATAGGGTCATGGGTGCCAAAGGCTCACTGATGTGCGTGGTGAGTGAAGGCTGACCCTTCTGGTCCGATCCCACAGAAGAGCTACTGTAGCAATGTAGCGTCATGCTTTATGCCCGTTACAGCTGAACAAGAGACAAACGATATGAAAGAATGAATTAACGCTCCTCTGTCCTTCACCTCTTGCCTCCCCACATCTTACTTACCAGCATTATTACGTTAATGTGAGGTTCTAGACGCAGCCCGAGCCTGCTGGCGGTTTCCTTTCACGTGCAGCTGTAGATTCGAAAAGAGGGGCGTGCCTTTGGTCAAATTCCAAATGCCTTCCTGCTCCGTATACAAGTGCACTACTTGTGAAGTGTTCTAAAAAGTTCCATATTTACTTTCTTGCTGTATTTATTAGTCTGGCAGAAAAGTATGAATTTAGATCGGGGTATAGCGTAATGTGCATCGCTTTGTTCTAGAGTATAAAATAACGGCTTGTGCCCCCTAGCTGCACAGTAGAGGGGTATTTGGGACGCAGCCCTTACCGTAGCAACTGCTACGCCAAGAGCAGGCCCTTCCACCAATGAGCGAGCGTGATATTAGCGAGTAGCTGACGTCACCGGTGCAATATGGGGTCCGTGTTGCGAGTGTAGCGTGACTTTGGTCAAGGGATAGTAGACAAGTAGATTTGAAAGATTTTTTTTTTTTAAACTCGTTTGCGCCTCTGGGCTTGAGTATAGCGACATTTAAAGGTGCACGATTTGTTGTTATTTTGACACCTTGCTATGTGAGTTTGAAGCGCAACTCCGTAGCATATTAACGTTAGCCTTACCTTTGACAGACGGCGGTAGAAAGTGCAGTGCGAGTCCATACAGGATTTTACGGTAACCACCAAGCGGTTGGGGGGAAATTACAGAACTGAGATGGTCCTTGGTTTGTATGGTGTATTTACAGTAAAAATCGGTTGTTATCGCTAAACAAACTTGAAAACACGATTTCTGTTCTTGGGGGGAGAAAGACGTTCATGTGTAGTTATTAATAAGAAAGTCAAGTGTGCTGGTAAACTTTTCTAGCGCCGATTAAATCAAACGCCTTGTGATTACCGTAAAGCCTAGTGTATATTAGCACTCTAGCGGCTTTGACAGGAGCATGCTTCTGCCCTGAGCGTCTGGCAAGTACATTTTCTTATGTGTTCGTCAGGGCTTTGAGGGTATATTATATTTTTGCAATATAGTTTTCTATTCTGCACAATGACAGGGTTAAGCTGAAACTGTGTACGTTTTCAGAACAGCTTGGTTTGAGCTGCATGATCTCGCTTCCGCACACTGTGTAAACCCGCTCAGTGCCTTTTCAAACGACGTGTTAAGTTCATTACGAGCGGTAGTTTTTGTTTGTTTGACTGTGTGTGTGCCATATTCGCCATGCTGCTGTCGCTGATCGTGCACACGTACTCTCTGCGCTACTGCATCCCGGCCGCGGTCATGCTCGGCACTGCGCCGGCGTACCTGCTGTCCTGGGGCGCGTGGAGATTCCTCTCCACTGTCCTACCGGCCAGACTGTACCACACCGTGGATGATCACATCTACACCGTCTACCAGAGCATGGTCCTGTACTTCTTCGAAAATTACACAGGGGTTGAGGTCAGTTTACTCACCCTATCTTTCCAAACACATGTCTATATCCTTTCCCACATTACTGACCTCACCTGCAGCCCCCCCCCCCCTTTTTTTTTAAATAAACATTGTACAACTGTCAATTATTAGTTTAGTAGATTAGTTTGCCTATATCTGACCAGTCTAAGGGTTGCACGATATATCGTTATAATACTAATGCATATAACCCCAAACCAATATTATCATTGTGTTCTGTTCATTTCCAGGTAAGTAACTGATCCAGGCATTGGCATTACTTAAGATTACTCATACTACATAGTTGAATCTGATTTTGCAATAAGTGGTGATGAATTTCCTATAACAGCACCTCTGACAGTAGTGACAGGATTATATAGTAACAGCTCATTCACAGGGACTTGTATGCCAAATAATCTGTGTAATCTAAGGCTAATAATAAACAGATTTAGTCTTTTTAGTTATGTCATTAACTCATGATTAATATGGTTTAATTTTCCAGAAGGAAACTTTTAACCTATATGACATTTTATAGAAGGAGTCTCCAGTGTCAGTCAGTCAGACAGCGTGGCTGTTGTATCTCAGTAGAACACATTCCAATGTTTTATTCCTCTCCTACCAAAGCGATTTATCAGTGATGACAATTTTTATCTGAACATTTTCATACATTTTACCATTTGTAGTTAATGTTTAATATTGTGGGACGTCCTCTAGACAAGTTAGTTCCTGCTATCCTTTACATTATAGCAGCTAGAAACTCTCGTTCTCGCACGAGGGACCGTACTGACTGTTACGAAACACTGGCACCTGAGACTCTTTCCATAAATGTTAAATAAATAATATAATATAATCATACCAGTAAACATGTCTTGTTCAATAGCAGCATGTTTTCTCTGTCAGACATAGATTATGTGGAGAGTCTGCCGTACCAGTTAATGTGAACGAGCTGTTACTATAGAAACGATACTAACCGTACTGTTGTATAAAAGTATTCAACCACTTTTTGACCGATCAGATATGAGAACTCAAGAGTGCTATGGTGGAATAACAAAATATCTGCTCAGTCCATCTCACACACACACACACACACACACACACACACACACACACACACACACACACACACACACACACACACACA
>JAQQZR010000038.1:23083302-23098256 GCA_030068235.1 Notoglanidium macrostoma | reverse complement strand
CACACACACACACACACACACACACACACACACACACACACACACACACACACACACACACACACACACACTTGTCTCTCTGTGTGTAATGTAGACTAGGTTGAATGACCTGCAGAACAAGTTCAGTTGTCTTGCAACACAGTTAAACATTCCCAGAGCGTTGTCATAAAGGTGTGAGCTGTAATAGTCTGATAAGATGAAATGCTTCTAGAAACCTTCAGTAACTATGACACAGAGCTATGATTCTCTTTATCTCATCATCAATAGTGCTGTCATATAGGTGGGCGTGATGAGAGCAGGAAGTGCAAAGTTCTTTCACCTGGTTTAGTGTTAATCCTTCCATTGAAAGTGGAAAAAGTGGGTTTAAATGCTGTGTATGTATTAAAGTACAATTTGGATTAACTTTATTAACAAATATAAACCACATCAGCAGGGTTTTGTACTACAACGGTCAATAATGGCAATGAAAGAAGACCTTATGATTAGATTTTCAAAATTAGCCAAATAGTATAGTTTTTTGGTGGTGTTAACTGTAAGTTCGTATAGGACAAAGAGGTGTTTCTCAAACCTGGTCCTGGATTTGCAATAAAGTGTGCGTTGTCTTCTAATTAACTCACTTCAACCTCAAGAAGGACATCTTAGAGTCAGTTGCGCTTTAGCAGGAAGCCCAGTGGGTGGTGTGTATAATTACCAGAAACACAAGCTGTGAAACCTAAGGATCTTTTAATAGAATGACCGATAGTTTAATTGAATTATAAAACATTTGTATATACAATTAAATTGGACTAGAGTAAACCGATTGACGCCAATATGAGGAACGTTTAATAGTCAGTCAGTTCGATACAGTATTTTAGGACTGCTTGAGACCACATATGGTGTAGCCATTACCTAGTTCAAGAACACAAGCAGAGGTTCATATTGGAAAGTAATAACACTTTGCTTCTGGAAAATCACTGTGCTCCAATAAACTGTATGTATAATGAGCACATATCAAATGTCACACCTGGTGTGTTCACGGCCCACTCTTTTTATAAGCAGATGATGATATCACTCACACCCTTGAGAATAACGGAAGTGAAAAGCTCCTAATGCTGATGTTAATATCTTCATGTGTATTATTTGTTTCGTTTTGGCAGATGTAGTGTTTTTCTTCCTGCGTTCTCATGTAGAGTTCTTTATTAATCACTCAGATTATTATTTATGGAGACGTACCAAAGAAGAAGGAGAATGTTGTCTATCTCGCCAACCATCAATCCACGGGTAAGTCTTGGTGCAGAGCCATACTGCATATTTGTGGTCGGCCTACATAGACCATCAATAACCTATACATTCTGTGTATGAAATTCTAGGATTGATTGAGTGAGCGTCTCCTTTTATATATTTTTTCCATGCTATAGCGGATTGGATCATTGCTGACATGCTAGCAATTCGCCAGAATGCGCTCGGCCACGTTAGATATGTGTTAAAAGATGGTCTGAAGTGGCTTCCGTTGTACGGCTGGTATTTCTCTCAGGTATAATGTGCTTGCTTGTGATGTTTCATCTTCTGTAAATGCTGTTTGGTAAGCAAAATTGGCATAAGGGACATCATTTATTTTTTATTTTTAAGCATGGCGGCGTATACGTGAAGCGGAGCGCCAAGTTTAACGAAAAGGCCATGAGAAGGAAACTCTGCTCTCAGGTGGACTTAGGAACGCCAGTGAGTACGCAATACTGTACAGGATTTCCTGATTAAAACCAGGTCATTACACTAAACAGGCAGGGGTGCGAGTCACCCTCTTTCAGAGGAT
Source organism: Notoglanidium macrostoma (assembly GCA_030068235.1). Lineage (NCBI taxonomy): Eukaryota > Metazoa > Chordata > Actinopteri > Siluriformes > Auchenoglanididae > Notoglanidium > Notoglanidium macrostoma. The sequence continues at coordinate 23,096,467 of JAQQZR010000038.1, read as the reverse complement.
ATGATCAAAAGTAAATAAAATACAACACATGGTTCTTTAGTGTGTCTACAGACAACAAAAATCATTTTTCTTTTTGATGCAAACCAGGCCTTGGCCTGTAAGTCTGTGTATGTGTTGTAGCCTGTCGGACTCATTTTCTGATTCGAACCTGTGACGATGTAGTGTGCCAACATGTGGTACGATACTGCCTTTTAAACAAAATGTTCAACAGGCTGCATAATAAAGCAGGCTGTTCATCATAAAATACCGCTGAGTAAACATACTAAATATTGAAAGTTAATTAAACATGCAATATATTCAGCTCTTTTTGTGTGGTTTTTCAAATGTAGTGTAAAGAGAATTGGAAACCCACACACACGTCAGTGAAAGCCTGACCAGAGAGCTAATGTTTAATTTTGTTACATTCTTTTATAACGCTCAACCTTTTAATCAATTGATGATGGAAACCTTAGACACATGTTCAGGCAGTGCTTATTTTTGCTGTAGTGAACATGTATCGCACTGAGACACCGCTTTATCGTATCGAATCGAAAGTGTATCTCTACACGTCTACTAAATGGCGCTCTTGGGTACTTGATTTGCTTATTTTGAATAAACCTAGAATTGAGATCTCCAAACTGATAGTTGATTCATTTTGACACTTAAATTTTCTTTCTTGGGTAAAATGTCCTGAACGTTTAATATGATTTCTCTGACGTTTCTGTGACTGACCAGGGGGGAAAAAAATGGGTTTATTGCCAAATAACTTTTTCCCATGACATTATTTGTGATCCCATGACAGTTGATATTGTGGAGCAAAGCCTTTTAATTCGGAGTCTTCTGTCACTATAATACTGGGCATTTCCAAGCGATGGCTTTAATTCCTCAGAGGCTTTGATTTATGCTTCTATAAAAAATTGTTTCGGATATATAAACATCCATTGCTTCTGACACATAAACATCCCTAACGTTTGTGCTCTGGTCCACTATTTTCTCCACAGATGTATCTTGTTATATTCCCTGAGGGAACCCGCTACAACCCTGAATTTACAGATGTGATCAAGGCCAGTCAGGCTTTTGCTGCAAAAGAAGGTACTTGTCTCTCTGTGCCACATTGGTATGTTTCCACATCATCAGTTTGCCTTCAGTGGTCTTGTTCATCACTCCTTGGGGCAAAGCATTCTTAGTTATATGAATTTGAATTTGATTAGATATTAGATGGATAAGGTTTTGTATTGCTGATTAGACCGAGCCGCAGTAGGATTATATAGTTGTAGGGATAAGTGAATTATGATGTGTCTGATATTCCAGGGTGTGCTAGAAACATTCTTGAATTAAAATCTTGTTTTTGGCTTGTCAATGGTTTACGTTAAACAAAATAAATCACCTAGCACACTGGTAAAGGATAATTATCTATGTTTTCCTAACCTACATGATGCTATTAAATTTAGTAAAAAAAGAAAAGATTGCAAAAGACAAACCTCCTGGCCCTTCCCGTCTTCTGTTTGAGTTGATTCTGTTTATTTCCTCATGCGGTAAGCAACCTTCATGCCATTTTTGAGGACACTGAAAAGATGCAATCACCTCTAAGCTTCACTGGAATTAATTTTCCTCTTAATTTTTTTTGACTTGGATCTGATTATAGCCTGCTGAATGCATACATTAAGAGCGTATATTGGAGTAAAAGAACTTCCAAGGGTCATAAGGTGTCATGAGCTCAGCACAGAATTCATTTTAAGGACATGAAGGCAGATACACTATGGCCGAAAGTTTGTGGACACTTGACCATCACGCCCACATGCTTTTTGAACATCCCATTCCTTTACTGTTATAATCAGCTCCACTCTTTGGGGAAGACTTTCCACTAGATTTTGGATCTTTGCTGTGCTCATTCAGCCACAGGAGCGTTAGTGAAGTAAGGCAGTGGTGTTGGGTGAGGAGGTCTGAGGCGCAGTCGACGTTTCAGTTCATCTCAAAGGTGTTCAGTGGGGTTGAGGTCAGGGCTCCGGGCAGGACACTCGAGTTGTCCAACTCTAATCTTGGCAGATCATGGAGCTTACTTTATGTACAGGTGCATTGGCATGCTGGAACATGTTTGGAGCTTTTAGATCCAGTGAAAGGAAATTGCAATGCTACAGCATATAAAGATATCCTATACAGTTGTGTCCTTCAAACTTTGTTTCCCCACATAAGGGTGTGATGGTCAGGTGTCCACAAACTTTTGATCACATAGTGCACATCACAGGCCGCACTTTGAGAGCTATGGCTGTAGGGAGTAAGCTCCGTTCCTACAAGGATGTCCATGTTGGCTATCAGTCTTTATTTAGATCTGGTATCAGTGTCATATCAAATGCTTTAAAAGAGGGATCAGTGCATCTCTAGAAGTGAACATTTGTTTGTATGGCTCTCATAGGGCTTTCTGTACTAAAACACATTCTCACGCCAAGAATGAAAGCATCACATGTAGCAATCGAGTCCATGAAGGAGCACCTGGATGCAGTTTACGATGTCACAGTGGCTTACGAAGGCACACTGACCGCAGACGGGAAAAGACGCGCTGCCCCTTCAATGCCAGGTACAGTGACAATTTTCACAAATTTGTAGCACAGCCGGAAAAATTCCTATTAAACTGTTACATGTAGTATTGCACAGACGATGTAGATAATTCGGTGGTATAACGCACCCAGGTGATCTAATCTAAATGTTAAGTTAGTTTGTAACTCTTCAAAATGATCTAAAGATCTGAAAAGGGCAGATTGCCCATCAGTGGTTGTTAATTCCAAGTACAGTCAGGTTCCTAGAATACATAAATATGGATTTCCTGTTGCTTCCTATAAACAGGAAGTTATGCCGTGCTATCTTCCCGTGCCTTGGTGTTCCCAAAAACATTAAAGCCATCACTTGTTATGCAAAAAACATCCTGTTTTTGGAGAAGAATAAACAGCAATGGCATTTAAGTTATGTTATTCATACATCTAACATTCTTCACATGTTAATCAAGTGTTTCAGTCATTGCATAAGGGTGAGTGAGATAATATTTCAGTTTATTTTTGTTTGAAATTTAGATTTCCTGATCGGTCCTCAGCAGGTGTGCACGTGTGCATTGTATTTCTAATGTTGCTTGTATTGTATCGTATTGCTGCTTTTGCCTTCGAGTATTTGTCAGAACATTTACATTATGCTCAGCTTGGATCGTGTATATTCTATCCATCAGGACATTCGATTAGAAGCTCATTATTGTTGTTTCACCACATGTGAATTATTTTTGACTGTACCTCAGATACCATTGTGCTGCAAGGTTTTAAATTATATCCCTTGGTTACATAACTTGTTCAAACATTCCTGATATCTTTAGCTTGATGGAAAGGGGAATGTGTCCAGTTCATTCTCAATGAATGAAGTTATGGTGTAATTTTGTAAAGCAGAGAGGGAAAATACTGAACTGAACTATTCAGCCCATTTTTTGTTACGGTTCTTCTAAGCCGAGTGATTCTTAAAATAGGCAGAAACAGTCTGAAATGCTAGATTTGGGAGTCTAATTGATAATATGCTTAAAACTGCAACTTGAAAGGGCTAGGCCTATAATTAGGTCATTATACACATACAGTGAATTTATATCACATTTTAATATTTTGTTTGTTCTGTATTTTAATAAATCTTTTGCACATGCAGCAACTTCACAATATTATTACACTAGAATCACCTAATACCCAAAACAGTTTGTTCTTTTTTTTTTTAGCACTCTTCCATTCTTTTTTTTATAGAACTGAAGTAGATTATTCCAGTCTTCATGACTGAGTAGCTGAATATGTCCAATATTGAGCAAATGATCTATGTAGATTTTGAGTAAAAAAGTATTTGGTCATATTGTACAGTAGGTTTTTGTTAAAATGATATAGGCTTTTTTTAAATTTACTGTTAAGTAGCTGGTTAAAATATAGTATATGGCAAAAAAAAAAAAAAGTATGCAGGCACCTAACCATTACAATCTTAGTGTGTGTGCTCCGTAGTTGTTCCTCCCTTTGCCGTTATAATAACCTCCACTGTTCTGGGGAAGCTTTCCACTAGGTTTTGAAACGTGGCTGTGCACATTCACCCCCAAGAGCATTAGTGAGGTCAGGCAATGAGGTTCCAGCTCATCCAACAGATCTTCAGTAGGGCTGAGGTCAGGGCTCTGTGCAGGACTCTCAAGTTCTTCCAATCCAAATTTGGCAAATCATGTCTTCATTGATCTCGCGTTGTACACAGGGGCTTTGTCATGCTAGGAAAGGTTTGGGCCCCTTAGCACCAGTGAAGGAAATTTTAATGCTACAGCATACAAAGAACTTGTGTGTGTGTGTGTGTTGGTCAGACTTTTGGTTATATAGTGTAAACTCACTGTCCACTTTAATAGGAACACCATGTTTGTCCAGTGGTGAGTGAGTGAGTGCAATATATCTATGCAGCTTTATGTTTTCAAGATTTCTCTTATTGTGTGATGTAAGAATATAACATTTCCTACACAATCTTACACTGCCATGATGTCATGACATTTACTCTGATCATATTATATTAATAATTGTGCAGGTTTGCCAATTAATTCTTGACCTTGCTCTTTTAAATAATAATAATAATAATTTAAATAATAAAAATGCATGAGCTTTTACTTGTGGTTTAAATTTTATATTAAATACTATGTTAAATACCTTTTACACATGCACCGCAACCTTGTGATAAACCCACCAGTTATGATTGTATTGGACTGTGTTTAAGCTAGCCGACCAACCACGGTTAATCATGCTGCACATCAGATTTAAGTAGTGCGCAATGCTAAAATCCCAGACAGTCTGCAGAAGAAAACAGGTCACTCAATGATTTGCAAATTATGTAATAGACAAGCAATCACAGATGAGCTTTGAAATCTTTAGAAACACCTAAAAAGAGATCAAGCTGAGTTTTCATTGTCACCGCCAGCAAGCAGTTCCCGACCTATTCTGTACATGCACAAAGCAGCCAGAGGTGGTGAGACTGGGGCAGGAAGTCTTGATTAAATTGTGCAAACATATTTTTAAAAAGTCTAGTCTAAAGATTGTATTTGTTCATAATTAGTTGTCCTACAGAATGTTGCTGCAGCGGTCATGACCGAGCAGTTTAAACCTATTGGCACTCAACAGCGCCACTCCATGGCTTTAAGTTTTTTTTTTAATGTATTAAATCAAGTTGTTTTTTTTTTTCATTATAAATCAGAGACTAGAGGAAAAATCTATCCCACAAGCCTAAATAGGCATTTACTTGTTTGCTGTATTTATAACTGATATGCTGCAACATTGTCTTGTTTCTTGTTAACAGAGTTCCTTTGTAAAGAATGCCCCAGGGTGCACATCTACTTTGAGCGCCTGGACACGAGGGAGATCCCTCCGGAGCCGGGATTTTTCCGCAGGTGGCTTCATGGTAGATTTGAGATTAAGGATAAGTAAGTATTTTTCGTTCCTTTGCTCAATCTCGCCATGCATTCCAGCAGATTACCTCTCTTTACACCCAATTTTAGTGACTGTGGTTTGCAAAATGACATTCTAAGAAAACACATTACCTTATTTTAGGTTGCTGACTTCATTCTACGAGTCTGAGGACCCCAACGAAAAATGCAAGTTTCCAGGAGAAGGTCAAAGGTCACCGCTCAGTCTCAAAAAGACGCTGCCTCCACTGTTGGTGTTGAGCGGCCTCACTTTGTCAGCGCTGTTAACCGAGTCAGGTAGAAAACTCTACGTGAAAACATGGATCTATGGGACTCTTTTGGGATGGCTGTGGGTTCATGTACGACCATGAGGTAAAAGAAACCGCTGCCATCCTGCCAGCTGGCATCAGTATGAGGAGACCGGTGCTGGTTAGATGCTTGTGTTTTCAGCTAGCCATGCTGTCACATTTTGGAGTGTTTTTTCCCCCTCGTATTAGGGCCGAAAGGTGTTTGCTGGAGGATGACTACATCTCTCTATTCACTGCATCCTTTGTTTGCTTGGTTTTCCATTCTCAGTGTCATGTCATTACGTTCATTATCTTACTATTCTGAAATGGAAATAAAAAAAAGAAGAGCAGAACATTAAATGGGGTTGACATGCTTATGAAAAGGTTGGCTAAGATATTTTTACTGTGTTCAGCTTTCCACACAAACATTCATGTTATTATTAATTAACACTTTTTTTTTTTTTTTTTAAGTGTATTCATTTATGATTGGGCTTGGTTGAGATTATGTAATTTGTTTTTGTGTAATTGAACTTTTTGTAATCCTGTTTTTGCATGACATTTTGGTTTGTTTACACATCACGTGTGCTTTATCTCTATTTCTTTGATTGGTAAGTTGGTTTGTTTGTTTGTTTTTCTTTGCACAATTGATTGTCTCATACAGTATTGCCAAACATCAGGATGCAGGAGCAATATATTGTTACTAAGTATCTACATAATAAATATATATTTGCAGTAAAATGCAACAGCATTTCACTGTACTCTGCCTTTAACATGCAAAATTAACCCTGTTACCTCAGTTGCGTTTGCATTATTATTATTATTATTGTTCACAAAACTGGTGGTTATGCGTATATGCATGTGTGAATATTTTTTGCAGATAACTTTAAAATAGTTTAACACCACACTCATAATTGTCACGTTTTGGTTTCTCCTAATGCAAAAAAAAAAAAAAAAGAACCTGCATTTGGAGATGATACATATTAATTCCATGATTTAGTCGATGCCATTTGATATATAGGCAATACAGTGAGTGCCTTTTACATGTAGAAATTCTGCTCAGCTGCTCTGGGATGTTTTTTGGGGGTAGGGGGTGGGGTTTACCAGTATTATGCAATTTTGGGTCACAAACCCCAAAAGACCACTTACCACCTACATCTCCGCATTAACACTTAATCTGTTCCCAGTAGTCTCATTTTAAAAGTCCATGAAAATATGTATCTGTTTAGGCTTCTATTGACATTTAACAAGCATTCTAATAAAAAATAATGGGAACATAATCACGGACCACTTAAGGAAAGATCTCTGCACCTGCTTATTCATGCAAAGATCCACTGCGCTAATCATGTGGCAGCACAGCAATGCATAAACTCATGCAGGATAAGAGCTTCAGTTACTGTTCACCTCCAACATCAGAATGGGTCAAAAATCTCAGTGACTTTAACCAACATTTTTCTAACTTTCATCTGTCCAATTTCAGTGATCCTGTGCACATTGTGGCCTCAGATTCCTGTTCTTGGCTACCAGGAGTGAAATTCGATGTGTTCTCCTGCTGTTGTAGCCTCTAGCCTTGGGGTGATGTGCATTCTGAGATGCTTTTCTGCTCACCACGGTTCTGAAGAGTGGTTATTAGATTTACCATAGCCTTTCTGTTAGCCTGAACCAGTTTGCCCATTCTCCTCTCAACTCTGTGATCAGCAAAGCATTTATACCCATAAAACTGTGTTACTTCCATATGACTGGCTGATCGCATGAACCAGCAGGAGTGCAGGTGGTCCTATTAAAGTGTTCGGTTTTGTACATTTTCAAGTAAACTACTGCCAGGTTGTGAATTAAAACTTAACACTTTCTTCAAACAATGTAACAAGGAAATGTGTCAGCAAGAAGAACATGGTGTCTATGCAGCACAGTGCTCTAAGCACTTTGCCGCTTGGCCACAAAATGTTTCAACGATGACCAATTACCGACCCGGCACCCTTCGTCACCTGATTTAAACCTAACATGTCAGTTCTTCTCATGCACGAAGTTTACAGTTTCTATGTATGGGAGGTTCATGAAAGTTATTAAGAACAAAGGGTGCCTGTACAAATGTTCTGACAAGTGAAAAAAATTATTTGTTAATAATTTGAACCCATTTCCTAATAATTGTGAACACTGCAAATTGAGATTTTTTTCATCATGTCGCCAAGAGGAAAGCCAGTAATTATCTGTTGTGCACATAGCATAGCTTCTGTTTGGCCAATGAATTATATTATATCTACTATATCTATTATTTTTAATAAGATGCTATTTTTATCCATGAATTATTTGGCTTGAACAATATCCTACCTGAACGCAGTATTCCGATATGTAAATATGAGAACAGGTGTGCGTCAATAACAATTTCATCAAAACTCAGATTTATATAATTTTGTTCAATTTTATTACTAAGTTGAATCCAAGATGTAGCCAATTTATTCCTCTATATCGCAAAAAAAGAAAACTCTACCTCTAAATGTCTATTCACAGATTGTGTAATATGTATTATGTAGTGGTGTGCAGTACGAATGCTTCCTTCCAATTCTAAAAATTGGTAGTTTTACCCCGAAGTCAGATAAAGTCTTTCAACTTGGCATCTATATTGTAACAGTTTGTAAAATGTCTTAAAAGAACTCTGATGGCGAAAAAAAAGCCCTATAATTTACCTGATGAAATGAAATGTTTGGGTTGTGAAGCTCCTAAATGTTTTATGTTGACCTGAGTGGAGAATTGCACTAATTGCACTGCTGTTTTATTGTTTCATTTAAATCTGTTTAATTTGCCTGTTTATGATTGATGACTGCTTGGATGAGGTTTTAGCTGGGCTTATTATATGTTATTGGGACTTTTTATTATTTTGATTTACCAAATAATATCACTGCAGCAAACAGCAATATTCTTATCAGTAGTACTTTACATTAAAGTTATATCCAACAGGCCACTGGTTCTGAAAGTGATCGGGCCATTACGTGAATAGTTCAGCAAAACTTTTCAGATTTCAAATATTACTTGACCATCACTGAAGTAAAAAAAAGTATAAAAGTATCTGATCATTCCCCTGAATAGAAAACTCTGTTGTGATATTTTTGAAGGAATGTCTGTTTGGTTTAGATCAAATCTTCCTATAACTAGTATGTTTGCAGAAACTACAAGCCAACGTTTCTTGAAATGACCGTTTGTCTAACAAACTCATAGAAAACAGAAGAGTTGCTGATGATCTAAGTGCTGATTGAATGTTGAATGTATACTGATGGGAAAATGAACAGGAATTCCATTCCTTATTACATAAATAACAACAATAAACAAATGAAAAACAATAACAGGAAAAGGAATCAGGATGACAACAGGAAAAGTGTGAACGTTAACCGGTGACCGGTGTGAACAAATGAGTCAGTCAATGTGGATATTGTGAGATGTCCGAAATATTCTTTCAAAGGAACCTGATGATGTTGTTGGTCATTAGTGAGCATTATCGTCTCCTGATACGATCCGGTAAATTCCACGAATTATTTCCAGTAACGGCCAGGAAAGGACAGACGGATATCACAGACATGGAGTTTTGAGGAAGTTCCTTCACGTGACATGTTGCGTATCAGACACCAAGTTTGTACTCTCACTGTGATCTCATTGTGAAAATATTTAACCAAATATGTACAATGGCAAACAAAACCTTAAGTAATCAGTCTCTACTGTTGCCGCTAGGGCTTCAAAAGTACACCGTCTCTAACTGTTGTTTTCGCATTCTAATCCTATTTCTTTTTTCCATCAGTATAACATTGTGGTACTCACTATCTTGTGTATAAGAAAGCAAACATTACCTGTTTATGTTAACATTAGAGGCCTGTACATTACTGATAACTGCCTCTCTGCCCCTTTTCATCTCTTTCATTGTTATCGGACTATAAACTCATACCCAGACGAGAACATCACAGAATTTGGTGCTGCTTTTATGCCTAATCTTTAAATACTTGTTGCGACAGTATTACTGCAATAGCCATATTACTGTAACAGCGTTTCTTCAAGACACAAATTGTAGCATCAGCGAAAGGCCATATTTGAAATGTATGACATTTTGTCATTGCTTTTGAAATAATAAAACCATGCAATAAATGGAATTTCTAACGCCATAAGTTTTCTGTGTCACGTGATTCTCCTGTCCTTTTCTAAAAAGCTGTGCATATATTGATATGCTGTGTGCAGTAAGAAGCTTCGACTTTTTATAATCTGCAATATATACTGTAGATTTACAATTTAGAATTTAGAATAGTATATAATATAATCTTGATTTTTTTTTTTTAAGTGTTTTTTTAAATGCTTGTACTTGTGTGAAGAACAGTGAAGCATGGTTGTGGTAGCGTCTTGTTGTCAGGGCCTAGGAAACTGGTAAGGGTTAAGGGAAGCGGGGTGGTGCCAAACACAGGGCAATTATAAAGAAAGCCTGTTGTGGTCTAATAGACACTTGAGACAGGGCCAGATGTTTACCTTCTAACAGGCCAATGACTTGCATACTGCCAAAGCCACACTGGGGGGTTCAAAATTAACAACATTAAATGTCTTGGAATAGTCCAGTCAAAGTCCAAACCTCAATCCAATTGAGAATATGATGTTTACAATGGTCTCCATGGAAACTGAAACAGCTTGAGAAAATTTTAGGATCCAGATATGTAAGACTGATTCCAGCTGTTAGTGTAGCTAATGATGGTTGTACCACATATTGGTTCAGTGATGAATACTTATATAACCAACAAATTTATATGACAATATCATACACACAAATTGTCTATTATTCAGTGATGAAAACATGCAGGAAGAGATCCCAAGTGTGGCAATATTATGAACTCATACCAGCAAATAACATTATTCAATACAACATTATTCAATTATAACAAGATTCAAAATTTCATTGTCATTGATATGCATGATAAAAAATATGATACTCATTTCAAACAGTACAAAACACATTCAGCATTGTAATTTGAGCGTTAAAGAGCTTCGACTCTTGGTCTGCCCTAAGCAGCTGATATATAATATTATTACATCTTCCATGCTGAGGCACTTCAGGGCAAAACAGCACGGTTCTTATTTCTCAGCCGAACAAATGTGAACAAACCCAAATTTGTCATCGCTGCTTACAACAGTATTAAAACCAGAATACTTATTTTAAAGACTTATTTAGCCTATAAACCATTCAACTGCATGTAATCTATTTGACTACATTTTGATTACACATCTGCTGCAAAGCAAACTCAATTAAATTATTGTCCTTTCCAGGAGATAAAAAAGGCAAGCTGGATGACACCCATGTCAGTTTTATTGTAAGGGATTCTCAGCCTTTAATCAGTTGCTGGAAAATTACTTCCTGCATATACTCTCCCAACCATTCAAGTTATTAAAGTCGTGCCAAATAAAAAATATGCTGAATAAATGGTGAAAACCAAGGAAGAGTTTGAGATGGCAGACTGTGTGAACCTGAGTGCAGGTAGGAGGACTTGCTTTTCAGTGTTTCAGTATTGTCAGTGGCAAAAAGAAAACTCACTAGTGTGCAACATTAATAAAGACACAATTTCCAGTTCAGAGCACACATCTCCACATCTTAAACACCGGCACAGCCTGAACCCGATGCAGCAAGTGCATGCTCTCCAGGTAAAAGAAAATAGTTCGATTTGAATGATTAACTTTATTAATATTATGCAACATGATTAAATTAATAGCCTGAATATATATTCTCTCTTTATCAAACTGTGGAAACCTCTTGGCAGTGATGCTGACAATGCTAGAAAGTCAATAAAATGGCACAGTTGATGCAAGTCTACAAGCACAAAGATATTTTGACTCCTTTAGAAAGGTCTGAAGATTCATTGGTCTATGAATTGCCTATATTTGCCTATATCAAGGCAGTTTCTGGTCACCACAGTCTCCTCAGTGATTGTAATGTAAGCATTATTGAGCAGCATGTACAGTGAGCCTACATGCAGTGATCCTTGCCTGCAGAACATCCTCTTCACCAGCAGAGGTCACCCTCATGCACTAAACATTAAATGCGTCACAAACCATTTTTCAGTACAAGCTTCAGAAGGGTTCATCTTGCCATTACTACCTGAACAACACTTCTTTTCATGTTTCCTTCACCTGGGATAACTGATTCTTAAGGTTCTTAAGGTTTACCTTCCTATTCCTCCAGTTTAAATTCCTGCCCTTCAGCATCTCCTTTAGCACCCCAGGTATTTTTTAAGAGGTATGCAACAAGCAGCCTTTTGTTGTCTGATCTGATGGCCAGTTCTCTCATGATACAGTCAAATTTGAGCAACTAGTTCAAAACCAACCGAGGAGTACGCTATCCCAAATGTATCAACAGTTCTCTCTCACAATGTGGCACTCAGACTTGCATTGAACATTGGGAAAAGCCAAACACCCAAGCAGGCTGCCTAGTCTATAACCACAATAGAGGCTTTTTTCCACCCACATGTACGAAAATGAAAAAAAACAAAAAAACAAGCATAGAAAGTGATGATTCAGGATATGCATGTTGATATATTAATGCACATTATAAACTCTGCATATACAGTACAATATGTGTGAATGTGCCAGTAGCAGGCATTGAAGTGCCAATCTGCTGTTATAAGGCTATGAGATTAGAAATAGGGGGAGTGCTGCGACCTGATTGTATGCATGAAGAATTTAGGTAAAATGAACTGTTGACTGGATGGTGGATGTTAATACAGGGAGACTGAGAGTCTTTACAGACTGCTATAAAGCCTGATTGACCTGTGTGCAAGACACAGAAGTGTAAATGTGCTGAGGAAGATGGATAGGTGTAACCCATTATTCCACTTGAGTGTTTAGCTCACAGCAACATGTTAAAATTGTGAGGAAAAAAATATCTATCTGTGTTCTCCTGAGACACTGAATTTGGCTATTGTATGGACTTCAAATTCACTCACAGTTGGCTCATTACTTTGGGAACAGTTTTACAGTGGACCTTTATCCAAAAACCTTGATATATCAGCCAAGATAACATTTACCCTAGTTTCCCTGCAATTTTACCACCATGCAGTCAAGATTAGGCAATTCAAAAAGGTAAATATTTGAATCCTCTGAGGCCAGCTGCCCTGCAAATTCAAGCGCACATAAAAAGTGATTTCTTTTTTAATCACATATTGCATCTTTTGAACCCCACACCCCCGATTTGCTCTTCTTTCTCTTTCCTTTCCCTTCTGTTTTCCAGATTGCCATCTGGCACTAATGCTCTGCAAAAATATTTAATGATTTAATAATTCACTAGAGTAAATATTAGATAATTATATGTTTTGTGCACTTTTTCAAGTCAAGTCAAGTGGCTTTTATTGTCATTTCAACTATATACATGTAATACTGTTTACAGTGAAACGAGACAGCGTTTCTCCAGGACCAAGGTGCTACATACAAGACAACACAAAAGTACAAGAATATG
>JAQQZR010000038.1:23043184-23065813 GCA_030068235.1 Notoglanidium macrostoma | reverse complement strand
TGTGTGTGTGTGTGTGTGTGTGTGTGTGTGTGTGTGTGTGTGTGTGTGTGTGTGTGTGTGTGTGTGTGTGACATTTCCATCACATAATACAACTCTGATAGTAGGAGGGGTTTCTTTAGAGGTGACTACAGATATAAACATGTATTAAAGTACTCTATGACAAGTGTGTCAGTATTTTAATATTTAATGTAGGTCACTATGTAGGTTGTACAGCTCCATTGATTTCTACCCTGAGTAAAGTGCAAGCAAAGTAAATAGGAAGTCATTTGTGATTTGCCATTTTAGTTTTTAAACTGGTTTGTCACCTGTAGACAAACTAAACCTCCTACCCAATATGTTTTTAAAGCAGTAAGAAAACCAAATTGTTCCAATATTGTTTGTCTCTTAACATGGCACTTTTTTTTCCTATAAACATGTTTGAGACAACAGCGGAGGGAAAAAAAAGAGCTTTTCTGTAAAATATACAGCCGAGAGACAGAAAAATCGATGTGTTTTGTCCGAGCTGTATATAGATGACATTAGAATTAAATTTGACCTTGATCATGGAAATAATAATAGCAACTACACATGTATGGTCTCAAGCCATTTAGATCAAATTGGCTCATGTGTTTCAATCGTTTCCAGGCCGTGGCTGTACGACTTGTGCAGAGGCATCGAGTTTGAGCCAGTGAAACCCAGGCAGCTTCCCAAATCCATCGGCTGTAGCAAGAACTTCCAGGGAAAGTCCGCTCTGGCTACAAAAACTCAGGTAATAATAGAGTTTGAGTTATTATGTGTAAGAATGCTTATCCATCATTATACTGTAGTATATATTATTATATATATATATATCCAAGGTTCAGCACTGGCTACACCAGCTGGCCCTTGAGCTGGAGGAGAGACTGAATAAAGATAAAGAGATGGTAAGTGTTAAAAGCTGTTCATGCTGTTCTGTTTTTTTGTTTTTGTTTTTTTCTTCTGCGATGATGTACAGAAATTCTTTGTCGTTAACTCTGTAGAACGGCCGGGTCGCTAAGCTGCTGACTGTGGGGGTCCGCCAGGCTGGAGGGAAAAAGCCCAACAGTTTCTCTCGCTGCTTTGCTCTAGCGCGCTATGAGGCCTCAAAGATTTCCTCCGACAGCTTTGCCATCATCAAGAGCCTTAACGCTGCTGGTAGCCATCAGGAAGCCTGGTGAGTCAGGTTTAATGTGGTTTTGGACTCTTCATCCCATTAGACCACTTAACCTTGTGTGACCTCAAGCACTCATCCAAGGACACTGGAGTAATCCTGCTGTCTCGGTATGAAGTCATCACCGGATATCATATCCTGTTTCTGCAGGATTTATGTATTTCATACAATAGATAAAATGATGAGTTTACATAAAATGAGCGGTAAGTGTAGCAGGTGAGTGCTTTTAACAGTGGGCAGGTTTTCTTTAAAGGAGAATGTATGAAGTTAAAAACATATTAGCATTGCTGTATTAATAAGACAAATCAACATGTAGTGAATTAAAAGCATGGTAAAATGTCCCATGTATGATGACGTCAAGGCTGTATTTATGTTGTGTAAAAAATAAAAGGATGTACTGCATGAAGTGGTGTTTTACAGAGTGAAGAGTGGAGTAAAACTAATCTATATATGCCATTACAACTAAAATTCTTCATGTAGCAATATACTAGACTGCTGTTAGGTGTTTATTTCAGTGTTTGCCATCTCAGTCATATGAGTGTTTTGTTTTGTTTTAATTCCTCTGCACGGAGTCAGGGAGACATTATGCTTTCGGGTTGTCCATCAGTCTGAGAGTCTCATTAGTGCATTATCTCAAGACCGAGTGTCTGAATGCTTATTGGATTGAAATGAAATTATCATTGTAACCAGCAGATGAACTGATTAGATTTTGGAATTGATCGAAACAGGTTCAAGGTCACAGCAAGGTCAAATGTCTGAAATCGTGTTCCTTGTGGCGGCACATACTCAAGTTCATTTTTAAATTCTTTTTATTCTGTGATATTACACTTGAAAATACTTTCTGCTTCTTCAGTCCAGGAATCGAACACGTCTCTGAATACATGTAACTTTCCCCATTTACATTTCGACATTGACAACTTTCATTGATGGTTATTTTAGGTTTTGTTGGAAATCTGAGGCATCTTGTGTTTAATTATTTGTTTTCTTTGTCTTCTAGGTCTCCTGCTCTTACCTGTCTCCATTTATCTGCCAGTAAGTTCAGTGAGACCTCATCAGGAGAAATCACCAGTTTCCTCAGCAGTGATGTAGCGCCAACCCAATCACGTCCAAAACCGAAGGAGCCAGCCTCAACGACACCCAAGAAACCTGGCAGGATCCAGGCCTTATTCCAGAAAGCTGCTGAAAAGAAAAAGAGAGAAGCAGAAGAAAGTTGTATAGAAAAGGAACTCCTCAACTTGTGTTCCCCTGAGAAGCTTCCACACAGTACAGCCAGTACGGTTCCTCAGAAAGCACCAGTGGTTTCAAATCAGTCACTTTCCTCTTTTTTTCAAAGAAAGGCTTTTGAGAAAACCTCTGACAGGTTCCCTGAAGAGAAGCACACCAAAGAAAGCTCTGAGGACAAATCTCAGACGGAATGGTTTCTACAGGGTTCGTCATCTAGTGTTGATGAGACGAATCGCGCAGAGAAAGATCGCAAAGAGGACTTTCACACCTGCGAACGCTGCGGACAGGAAGTGTTGATGTGGGAGATGCCAGAACACACTGACTACCACTATGCACTCGATCTGCAGAACTCCCTCTCCTCCTCTTCATCACCACCATCATCATTTTCTGCCTCAGTCGTGGCTGAAACAGTGTCATCACGTGGAAAGAGCAGACCCAAAACTCAGGCTGGACCTCAGGCAAAGAGAGCAAGGCCCATGGACAACACCAGCACTCTGCATTCCTTCTTCAAGAAAACTTAATTTTTTAAAAACATGGACGCTCCTCTTAATCAGACTATTTTACATTATATTATTCAGTGTGATCACTGACTGGGATTTCATTTCCAACTTCACCCTGTCTTCAGAATTAAAACAAAAAAAAAAAACAGAACACAAATATGCATCATAATATTCTATATTTCCTAAATCATGTTTGTGTCTGGCTTACAAATATGAACATACTATAAATGTACAATCTCTCAAGTAGAAAACTGTTAAGCATTTAAGCTTGAGAAACATAAGTTAATTAAGAATTGTCGCTTCCTAATGATGAGTTTAATAAATAGTACTGTCTTATGGATGATGAGTGTGATGCCCAGTAACCCCCACAGGAGGGCAGCACAGTATAACTACCTAAAAAGCTTTCGTCGAGTAACGTTAATTGCTCATGTTAACTGGAGCAATATATGAGAAGATATTTGCAAGTTAGTGATGTAACCCAGTACAAATAAGTTATTCCGAATGATAGAACAGATACAAATAGGAGATCAGGGTTGCAATGGTTTACATTAGTTTGTTTGTATTTTGGTAAATAACATTATACAAATTGTGAAAAAATGATGTGCTTAATGAGTAGGATTTAAAAAAAACAAACAAAAAAAACAGGCCTAAGCACATCTTTTGTTGAGCCCAGTTCTGAACTAGAGTGATGTAGCTGAGGTTGAAGAACTGTCAGAGCTTGAATTCGAAGATAATGGCGTTGTGGTACAGCCCTATAGTGTGTGTATTACAAGTTTTAAAGTAAACATCTCAGAATTGCAGATGGGTAACGCATTTACTATCCAAACTAACCAACATTTAACTTTACTTTCACATTTCTGGGTCTTTGGAAGTGATTCCAAAGAAGAGCTTGTGATTTGAATCGAATAGGTTTACTCCAAACTTTAATACCACATTAGCTGTTAGTGATGCACCAAAGTAGAAAGGGTTTGTACAGTAATTTGTAATTGTCCTGCACCAAACTTTTGTCATCTTTTGTGAGTTGAGTAAGATTTGTTTTGCATTTGCATGACAACAGGAGCTGTATGACGTCCCTGTGATTCATGGTGATGGGATGGGATTGCAGCTTCTTACATCAGCTTTCAGTTTCAGTGAACAAGGTTGACAACCCATTTCATCATGCACACCTTTTAGACACCCAAAGGTTTGTGGACACTTGACCATCACAACCATACTTGCTTGTGGAACATCTCATTTCAGATTTCTTCTTCTCTCTTTGCTGTTATTATAACCTCCGCTCTTCAGGGAATGATTTCCACTAGATTGTGGAACATGGCTCTGGGGATTTATGCTCATTCAGCTACAGGTGAGGAAGACTGGGGTGAAGTCAACATTCTAGTTCATCCCAAAGGTGTTCGGTGTGGTTGAGGTCAGGGCTCTGTAGACACTAGAGTTCTTCCACTCCAACTCAGCAAACCACATGTAGCTCACTTTGTGCACAGGCACATTATCATGCTAGAATGTGTTTGGGCTGCTAAGTTCCAGCAAAAGGACCTTGTAATGCTACAGAATAAAGTGATATCCTATACATTTATGTGCCTTAACTTTGTGGAAACAGTATAGGTCAGGTGGCCACAAACCTTTGGCCATGTAGCGAACATGCAAACCATTCAGAGTATTGGGAGGGATAAACCCTTCTTTATACTATACACCTATTAAAGACACAGCACTAAAGGAACCAATCATGAACATTTTATTTTTATATATACACCATAAATATACAAACATTTTGTTGTTTGTTTGTTTTTTTTTACAATAAATTCACCAAACAGTAAAGCTAAAAGTCTAAAATTCTTTTAAAAATAAGATGGAAAACAATTGTTTTTTTCCAGCATCTCTTTTTACGGCAAGCCCAGAAAAGGGACATCGATATCAGGTGTTAAAAACAGATAATTGAATAAAACTAGAAAGAACTAAATAAGTAAACTTTTGTTTATTACATTTTATTACATCTTTCCATTTTGGTTTAAATACATTTGTTTTTCTTACTTCTAAAATTGCACAAAAAACACAATGAACAACATACTAAAGGCGTTATGTGCCTTAATGCGGTACATTAGAGAACTTGACATGCATAAACTGGTTGTTATGGACAGACACATCATCAGGGTTTAGAAACTAATGTATCAACCCTCTTTATGTATGTAATAGTAAAGGTTTAGCACCAAGTTCAAAAAGCTACAAAATTGTGAACGGTTTGACATTCAACTTAGCAAAAAGGAGCTTGTCGGACACAAGGCACTACAGAAAAGCACCTCGATTTAACGTTGTGACATCAGTAACCTAAAGAAAACGATAAGATAGTTACGATAAATCAGTGACCCAACAGATCAGGGGGGGGAAAAACCTCGCCTGAGGCCTGCAGTACGTTTTGCATAATCAGTAAAAGAGCAGTGGAGATGCTCTGAGGGAGACTGCTCAAGTTGAGGTCTACTGCACTTGATCTAGGGTCTACGTTAAGAAGGAACATGCAACACTTCCTGAGCAACTAAAGCACTTGAGTGTAGGCAAGAACATCAACATGGTTCTACTACATACAGGACGAAACTGATTTTGTCATATGAAGTGGTATTCAGTGACAGTGAAGCACAAAGGACCACATAATGGTAAGGCAGTGTGAGACACATTCAGCGTGTCTCATTGAGCTGAAACATTCGACCCTGTAAAGCCTGAGCCTGCCACTACATTAAAGTGCCTCGTTTTACAGAAGACAACAGAGACCGTTAGCAGGTTTAAGCCAATATTCCTGGCATTTCATTTGAAAAGTTGGTTGACAAGATAGTGTTAAAACTCTGTCACCATTGTAGCTGCCATTAAAATGCTTAACACCTTACATCTTAGTACACTCGTGAAGACAAAGGATTAGATTTGGATACTTATGAGAAGGAACTCTCATTCAGAATGCCTTCCAGGGTCCTAAAGTCTGTTGCTTTTAATTATTAAGGTAGGGGTTTCTACTACCTTTCCTGGAGCTCTACCAAGCTGCAGAGTTTAGTTCCAACACACCTGGTGCTACTTGTGTGTGTTAGTATGTGAAATTAGGCCTGGGACATGATTCTTAAAGGATGACGAAGCATGCTCATGCTTTTACTGCTTGTATATTGTGGCAAATGAGTGCGAACTGTTTGTGCAAGAAGCGCATTAGAAGCCTTTAAAGGGAAATGTCAACCAACCCAATGCTGATGAGGTAAATAACACAGGCCTGGCAGCATTAGGGTTCAACCTTCATTTACCTTTTAGCCAGTCAGTAGTTTTGACATTTGCTTTAAAAAAAAACCCCAAATGGCTAGGTGTCCACCCATATTGACAAGAACAGCTACTAGACTTCTACTTCAAATCCAATCTTAAAATGATGATCATTACATTCATGCTTAAAGCAGGACCGGCTCACTTCCTATAGTCCTATTGCCATAATTAAAAAACATTAAAAAAATAAAATAAATCTATAAACCAGACTAATAGTTTAAGAGAAAACGGTTGTTTAAAAAAAGGCTTGAGGTCGATGATGGAAAGGCTTTGGTAAAAGAAAAGGAAGTATAAATGATATTGGGGTAAAAAGGACTCTGAGGATTATTGAAGGACTGGTGTATTCTCGTAGGCTGTGCTTGTATCCTCTGAGCCGAGAGAGAGAGAAAGAAAGAATATGAGTCTATGCTTGGTGTTGGTACTGAGACAGGGGCTGTAGTTTGGAGACTTGTCCGATGCCTTTGGTAACTCCGTGTCTAAACAGCAGCTTGGCTCCCACTTTGAGGTACTCTGGATGCTTGATGAACTTGAACCGTGCCACTGCTTTCTCACCTGTGCGCAGCTCCTCCTGACAGAAAGAACGATAGATAGACAGATTTCTTTGTTACATATTCTTCTTTAATATTCATAGACTATGTAACCTAATCCACATTTTGTCAATATAAATGGAATTGAATAAATCAGAGAGGAATAAAGATGGGCAGTAAGACAAAGTGAGTAATCACGTACCAGGCACTAGCAAGGATAAGCATGCACATCTCAGCAGCACCGATGTCTGACACACATTAGAACTGGACACGTGTTTAGATCTTACTGCAAAGAACAAATCCCTAGTTGCCTAGAAGCTCATTTGCTTGTGTTCGGTACTGAAATATAAGCCTACTCTGTGCTTTTTAAAATCCCTTGCTTCTCTCGTGAGTGTGCGCAATTCAATAGCGGGGTGACAGTCAGACAACTTCATTACGGAGTTACAGAGACATACTTTCAGACACCTGGACAACTGTATGTGCTGTAGCATGAAACATCCACTGCATGTTCTTGATTAATGTCATTGTTAAGGGACATTGTTTTGCCCCAGAGCCTGAACATTATACAATTAAACTGGACAGTGACAAGACTGTAACCTGTATCAAAGATTCATACTATTCATTGGTACTTGTTTGTTCTCTTAAAGCTTTCATCTGCTAGCAGAGGCATCCTATGGATCCTTTAAATTTATAAAAAATCTAAGAAATGCAAAGAATTCAAACAATTCAATTTGTGAACTTGATGAGATAGATATCACTTTCTCAGATCCATGCAAGTAAGAAGGTAATGACATGGCTAATAGTGACTGTAACCCTAGTAATATACTACCAGGATGCATTAATAATTAAATGGATATTCTCTCTATAACGTTGCATGTGAGCAGCACCCATGCAGGTATGAATCGACAATGTGAGAAAAGTGAGAGACAGGGATGGATTCATGTCACGTATGACGGCAAGAACACGATCACAAGCTCACCTTCCCTTGCAGAGCCTCCACTGTGGCTGTCTGTCTCACATTGCCCACGTGCACGGTCACCTGGAAGCCCTTGTGGAAAGTCTTAGCATGGAAGAGCAGCACGATCTCAGCTTCAAACTTCCAGCAGATAGTGGGATTCATCTCCGGACTCACCATCACCATTCCCTACAGACAAAAGAACATGCACATAGAAGCACGGAAAAGCAACCTACACAAATCGTACCTTGCACGCGGACACACAGACAAACCTTTCGTAATAATGAGCGGTCGAACTCGCCCAGTGCCAGCGTAGCTGCCTGTCCTGCTCGAAGCACTCTGCATGCTGATCGGTTTCTCTGGATGCTGCACACGGCGAGTTCGCAGAACTGGCCGTCATCCATTGGCCCTACCACTAACTGCTCGCCCTCTCGGCAGATACCACTGCACCGAAACAAGGTGGGTTAGGATGTGATTAACAAACACACTTCATCTTCTACACCCACGAGGACTCAAAATGTAGCATATGTTATTACCTGTAAAGAGTTCCACCCACTACAGTCCCAACATCAGGCACTGTATAAATTTCATCAACCTGCAGGACAAATGAAAACAGGATCTAAATCTTGAGCTCTTGAGTAAGGCATTTCTTTCAAAGAAGAATTAGGGCATGTGTTGTACAGCATTTGCTTAATAAAATCTAGGCTACAATATATTGTTCATCATATGAACCTGGAACTCGGTGAGTTGCTGCATGAGCTCCTCCTGCTCTTTGCTGTTGCTGAGAGGAGGCAGGATGTTAAAGAAGATCTTGAGCAGCTCTAGGTTCTCCCCTGTTACGCTGGACAATGTGAAGATTGGTGTGATGCTAAACAGATCAACAACGTGAAGCCAAAATTAAGACACAAGACACAGTAAAGAACAGTACGACAGTCATGTCTGAGAATGAAAAACAATGAAGGTATATTTGTAAATGTATGAATATCTGTCTTGCCTTATTATTGTGTTTTTTTTTTTTTAGCTCTCTGTACCTTGGGGACTGTGCAAACTGCTGGGCTGCAGTGACTGCGTCGTCATCGCTGTCCACCACCAGTGGAATTTTGTTGCAGCCAGGCTGCTTGAGGATGCGCTCCAGCTGCCGTACAGTTCTCTCCACCGTGGCTTTAGTGCACAAATCCACCTTACTGACCACGATGAAGATTGGTACCTTCAGAGCCATGGCCAGACCAAGGTGCTCCCGTGTGGTGCCCACTTAAAATCAGATCATCACATGACATTTATATCCATCTACACACATAAATTTTACTGTAGCACTTTTCATAGGAAAACAAAGAAATCTAAAACACATTTGGGGCGTGTCACCGTAAAATCAGTCCAGTTGGTCAAAAAATTTTTTACATTTTGTTATTGGATATTCTAAACCTAGAGTTAATTATGTTTACAATATGTGCTCGTTTGTTAAATCTGGAGCAGCCGATCCAGAGAAACGAACAAAAACGCTTAAGGTAACAGAAAATTAAGTTTAGAGAAAATCAGCCGTAGACTTCGATATGTAAATTAAAATGAATGCATAGCACACATTTACTTGGCTTACGAAGTCATTTTTATAGGTTGTTTTACGGTAAAATATTTTGGTGACAGATACATTATAGATTTAAGGAATGTATTTACGATATGTAGGTCATTTTTTTAAAATGAACTCTTGTTTCAAATCTCTGTATCTCAGAATGAACTTTTGTACTCATTTTGTGGTGACGCTCCCAATTTATGCTTTCAAAGACTATCAGACATTTCAGGTCCATCCTGCAGTTATTATAAAAGAGAATCATGGGAAAAAAATAAAAACATATGGCCTTAGTGTTCCATTACATAAACAATGAAGAGCTTACACTAAGGATATTATATAACCCATAATGCACAAAGACACCCAGATTCTGGCAGGTATTATGAGCTATTCATATAGACGTGTGTTTGAATAGCAGCCGTATTGTTTTCTAATCTTAAAGTGAGCATATAAAAAAAAAAAAAAAAAAAAAAAAAAAAAAAAAAAAAGAACAGAATAAACAGAGAGCTCCTTTAATGCCTTATGAGAAGCTGCAGCTCCTCGTACCGTTTTCATCATTCCGCCACTCTCGTTTCCTTGAGCTCATGCCACAACTTTGTTATGCAAAACATGGTTGAAAAAAACCAAAGCATAATTTGAATGCTTTTTTCCCACATCTTTCCTGTCTTTTTGATATAGCTAGAAATCCACCACGAAGGTCAGAGTTATTGCTGTCTTAACACGAAGGTCAGAAACATAACATTGTTATGATTAGAAATGATTTCTGCCTGCTGACTTGACAGAATTCTGCTCAGGGTGTGTCTCAGGCCAGAAGGCAGGATTGCAGAAGCATTAAATTTGATTTAAAGTTGGACATAAATGTCATATGCTTGCACACCGAAAGACATTATTTAAAGTGATCATATACACTCAAAATAATACAAAGATACAAACTACAGCACACAAACTGCCTTCATTTAGAGGTCAGTTGTGCTCCAGGTTTCTTTCCATCACCATGTTATTCTGGTCTGTTGCTGCACAACACATGATCATGCTGAACATTTTCAGATCTTCACAATGAGTGTGCAGTGGGTGTGTTTAACCAATCAATGCAGGTGTGTGTGTGTGTGTGTGTGTGTGATATAAAAAGCGAATATTTTACACTGCATTACACTGAATATCCTACACTGAATTACAGAACGGCATTTTATCCATACCAGCAATCTACAGCATTGTAACCTGTGAAGGAACAGGTACAAATACGTACACAATTTTTAGAAAGCTTGCCAGCCATCTGATTGAAGCTAGAGAAGTGCATCGGATTCTGTGAAGTTGTACGAGTGGGAGGTTTTTATTTTCCTGCAAGCAAAAGTGAGAGGTCAGATATGAAGCTTGCAGGATAAGGAAAGACCATGTTCATTAACAAGAGGCATTTACAGCAAAAGACAAGGTCCAGGGGTTGGAGCTGGACCTGACTCTAACCCTAACCCATAAGCGCTACCAAAAAATAAAAAAATAAAAACCAAAAACACATTGAGTTGTCTCCAAAGCCTGGACTTTTGGTTTGACTCCATCTAGGTACGAGCTGCTAGATCAGGTCCAGTTCCACCTCCTGGACTTTTGGTTCACCAGTGAACTTCTCAACTTGAAATTCCTACTTAGGACTAACTCCTCGATCCCAAGTTCAACAAGGTGAGGTCAAATCAACATGGCCACTCACAGCATCAACAATAAACAAAGTAGCACTTGCTACCATTTAATGAGTTATACTTTATTTACAATTATCTGCGTTAAGTCAACATACTCATATTACGCTTGGCAAAGCCATAATTGACTACATGGAGGTAAACATTACTCATAACCCATAAATCAGGTAATAAACTTGTCGCTAACAAAACGCAAACAGAGAGTAGTCCATGTTCTCCAACCGCTTTGCATCTCAAACGTGTGTAGGTCGAAATTGGCATCATTCCAATTAAATTGCCAACTTCCCATTTCCAAGGTAATTCAAATGACGCATTAATCTGAACACAGATACCTGTTACTATGTTTATGTTTAACCCACCAACCCCAACCTCACTGACAGGATCCCAGCGCGGACATCTCGAAAACAAAAACAGCAGGTCACTGCTAACTGTCAGGCTGAAAGAGGAGTGTGCTTGTATGTATGCTAGCAACCGTCAAATGTCAGAAGGCCAAAGTTAATGACTGAAGAGAAACTGGCTGCATGAATGATTTCCAGGGCTTTGCGAGACAGCGATCCCTTCCTCTTAGCGCGGAGTCCCGGTCACCCCAAAGCTCAGTTCTCTGTTTCATCGTGTATAACGTAACCCTCCAGTGCAGGGCTGTGAGTACTCTGCAAGATTCTTGGTTAAGGAGCCCCTGTCTGACCCACTTTCCCGAAGTCGCTGTACTGTGATTATATTTCACAGTATAAACATGATCAACTTTTGCGACTGAACTTGTGGAAATGATATGTTGTTTTGCCAAGTTGAAAGCCTGTGTTTAAAACTCCTCCATTCATTATGGCTGATTTTGTCGTATCCTTAAGTGTGAAGAGACAGCACTAGGCAAGCAGGGTTCAAATTACTGCGGGCTAACCATTCCTCCACTCCAGACTGTTCCATCGTCACAGACCCCATCGCTTACACTCAACAGGGCGGGCTGGGATATATTGGGAGACACATAATGTGCCAGGGGAAGGGGGAGGTCAAAATTCCTTATTACATAAGAAAATTACATAAGCCATATGGGTTATTTAAGAAGCTGCATGAAGTCTGGTTCAGTGTGATAAGGCTGCAATGCACGTAAATATTGCAAGGCTGTTTTGTGTTACTTTGCCCTCTTATCTAACATTTATCAGGATGTGCACTGCCATCCGAGTCACCTTAATCCAACTTTATCTGTAGAAGGTCAAAGATCTCGCAAGACTAGGCTAGGAACAGGATACAGACTTACCGATGCCAGTGTTTGCGCTGACCACCAGCATGGCAAAGTCAGGGCAATAGCTGGTGAGGCCAAAGATGGTAGTCTTCAGATATTTATGATGACCAGCCAAGTCTATGAAGGTTATCATTTTTGAGGCGCTCTCGCAAATTTCCTCCGCCGTCCGTGACTCGCTGTAATTCACCACCTGCGGAACGGGCGTTCATTAAATGTCACTAAAACCATTAGGGACAACATAACATGATCTAAACAACTTCCTCTTGGTGTAATAATGGAAAGTAATGCTGAATTCCACCCAGAACAGAACATCCATGGATTTCTCTCTTCAGCTATGCCTGGTCTGATGCAAAGAACAATGTGGATGCAAAGCAAATGGCTTGGCAAAAAGGAAGCACATATTTTTAACCTAAGAGTAAACAAAGACATAAACTTGAGCTTTGGTCATACGGCATATAAACTGTGATCCCTCACCTCTCCTTTGCTGTTAAAGCCCAAGATCTCAAAGCTGATACTGGAGGTCCTTCCTGTCTGAATCTCATGGAGATGCCTAAAGAGGTTTAGCCGTGCTCTGCCCCTGCCATTGTCCAGCTCCCCTTGAGTGAGAACGCCAAGGAGAGTGGACTTCCCCGAGTCCACGTTTCCCAGCACAGCTACCCGCAGGTCCAAGAACTACGAATACAACCACATTAAGCTGTCAGAGAACAAGCTCACCGTATTAATGCCAAAAGACAATTATTGTGTTTTACAACCTAGCATCTGCTTACAGCGGTAGTGACATAATAATTCAGCAGTACAAGCAGCTATTGGCTTAGCGTAACTACTGTTTCTTTAAATAGATTTTCTAATTGTATTATACAATAATGCCATTACCCACCCTGCCCTTCATCATCTAAACATACAGTATCACAGACACCAAGCCATATGTATCTGATGTGCTTTAACGTGTAAACAACATGAGTGCTGACCTGTTGGTCATCTGGCACTTTCCTGACAAGGACTTCTGCGATTTTTCGCGGCTCCTCTGAGTCATAATCCACCTCCCTCTCTCTGAGAACGGTAATGTCAGCACCCACCCTGAGAGACCACCACAAAGACATGGACAATCATGTAAACTTTGGGGTAGGGTTTAGCTGCACTGTGTGGGCACAAAACTATTATTGGTACTTTACAGTAATCTGCACTGCCCACTCACTATCTATCATTATCAATATCATGTGGGGTCCAGAGAAAAAAACAAACAAACAAACAAAAAAAAAACAGAAGAAGAATCTGCACTGCATGGGACTATAAATAAGGGCATACTTCTCAGCCATCATGTGGAGGGTCCGGAGTGAGGCTCTCATATCTGGCTCGGATAATCCCACCAGCAAGCCATTGTCTTCCACGCCGATTTGATACACAGCCTCTCCCCTGCCTTCCTGCAGCCTCCATTTCATCTGCGTGGCCAAGTGCTCGAAGCGATACTGGGTGGGGTTCACCAGCTTCAGCTGAGCCATAAAGCCATAAAACTGGA
Source organism: Notoglanidium macrostoma (assembly GCA_030068235.1). Taxonomy (NCBI): domain Eukaryota; kingdom Metazoa; phylum Chordata; class Actinopteri; order Siluriformes; family Auchenoglanididae; genus Notoglanidium; species Notoglanidium macrostoma. The sequence continues at coordinate 23,052,152 of JAQQZR010000038.1, read as the reverse complement.
GATTAGGACAATCTCAAATTTGACTCATTCTTCATGCCAGTGCCTGTTATGCTGTTTAGATTCCAAAGAACTTAAAATGATAGCTTTACGACACAAGGACAGACTGTGGCAGGAGTGGGTTGGATACAGCACCAATAAATCGGTGTGATATAACGTTACAAATAAGCGGCAGACAGAAACTTGTAATATTAAATGCCATCTTGCACAATTTAAAAAACAAAATAGTATGACACCTTTATATCATCTGTACTGCCTGTTAAGGAAGCAAGACAGTTTAATCTATGCCCATAAAAACATAATCATAAAGTTTTACATTCTAGTAAAGCTCAAAAGTGCCTTCCCAAAGTCATACATTTGTTTAAAAGAAACAAAAATGCTAATCCTAAACTACTCAAAGTAAAATCCCTTTAAATTTCTAATAAAATTTATATAATTAATATTGTATATTTATTGTTTTTGCGAGATGGCTAACGAGGAATTATGACGCAAGATCACAGAAGCTTACCTTGTACTCTATATTTCCCTCTTCAGCCTGAAACAAAAGAAAAGGCCAGAGACTTTAATGAATAGGACTGAAACAATACCTAGCACAGTTCAGTTTTCTAGGTCACGGACATTGGACCTGCCTATAACCAATGCTCTGAAAAGTCTGTCAGCCAGCACACAAAGGATTTAACATCTAAAGAGAAACACCTGAGTGGACACATTGCCCTGTGTGCTGGGAAACAGCAATTAGGCTAAACTAAAATATATTAGATCTACTAAATGCCTAATCAGGTCAACATGAGCCATGTTTAAACTGGGCTAGACGTATTGTTTAAAGAAGAAATGTGTACGTTAACTTAAAGTAACTAAGAATGGTTTTAAATTGATCTCAAAAAGGGAAATCAAGGAATAAACTGATAGAATGATCACGCCTCAGAAATAAGTAAGTAACCAGAACCTAAATCACTTCAGCGTGTGTATGTTCTCCCCATGTCTGTCTGGGTTTCCTCAGGGTTCTCTGGTTTCATTCCACTATCGAAAAACAAGCCAGCAGATGGACTGGATACCCTAAACTGCCTCTAAGTGTGAACGTGTGTGTGCACGCATGGTGTCCAGGGTGTAACCCAGCATTCCCGGGACACGCTCTGGATGCACAGCGACCCTGACCAGGATGAAGTCCTTACTGAAGATGAATGAATGAGTTTCAGAGCAGTGTTTTTAAATAGCACAGCTCTCGCCGAGGTTAGTCGTATCGTTTTACCTTGGGGGTGATCTGCCTATTCCCAATGGATAAATATAAATAAAAAACAGTAGTTATTGAAGCAAGTCAGCACAGAATTTCTTTTAAATCCGTATATTTGAAATGGATGGTCTACACCTAGAACCATCCCACTTTGCAGTTTTCTTTCTCCTCCTCCAGACCTTCAGAGTGACACAGAGATCCCTCTGCTGCCTTCTCCAGTCTGACTCGGGATATTTACAAACACAGCTGTTACACCAGTGTAAAAGCTACACAAGCACACGAACTTTACTGGACAAACTGTGTAACTAAAACACGACTTACTAAACGACTCGTGCTGCTGTGAACATGACGTTTAGTGGTTTCTCCGTTGCGTTCTCGAAAACAGAAACCCACGAAGAGCAAGTTAACTTTGTCTACGTGTCCAGTCAGGTTCCACAAAAACACAAACAGCAACCGAGGCTAACTTTGCTCAACCGCTAGCCTTCAACCTAAATAAGAAATGTTTCGCTAGCCAAGTTACATATTTATTGGGACCAAATATTTTAATGGCGTATGCCTTTTAAGCATGAGTAAACAACGTGTAGTTAGTTATTTACAGTAGAATGCTAATACTGCGCGCTAATGGAGGTGCATAGTTAGCTAGCTAGCGCATTAATTAGTATTTAAACAGCGTTATGTTATGTGGCGTTATACCAGCTAACCGTAATGATAATATAAGGAAGAGAAGAAGCTCGGCTCACCTCCGGAGGTAGATATGGAGGGTTATTGCTCGATTTGGGATACCGGGCATAGCGGCTCTTTGCTTTTTTGCCATTTTTCGAAGGCGCCTTTTTTGGAGCCGTAACCGCAGCGTTTATTGAAGCCGAGCCGGTTCCTGGAGGTTTAAAAGCGGAACCTGTCCCGAAGAACTCCGATACGCGCGTATCCATTTCTGTTCGGACCCTGAAAAGAAACGCTAATTACTGAGCTATGCTAGCTTAACTAACGACGAACTTTACAAAAAACAGAACGTTTTCTGATGAATGAAATCATCGGCATTCCTGTAGCCTTATCCACCTACATTAGAAATAAATTACTGCAAGGAAGAAGAGAGACATAATAAAGAGCACCAGCCGAGCGGTCACATCGCATCGCATCACATCCACCAGCTGCAGGGGAAACAACAAAACAAAAGCAAAAACAACCAAGTTTGCGGAAGCAGCTACGTCATTGAATATTCATGAGATGGCGCATGTGATTGGCTGGCCAGAAGGTCAAAAGAGTATTTTAGTTTCGTATGTTGCAACTGCGCTGCAATATTACATGGACATAAACACAGCGTCATGTATGACGGCAGCTAGTTTGACTTACAAATTTCTCCTCCCAAGTTTTGGTGGTGGAAAACAAGAACAATTTCCTCAAAGAGCAGAAATATACATGTAGAATGATATATGTAAAATACAGTATAAAATACAGTATACCCGGCATGTTTTTGGGGAAGTGGGAAGAAACTGGAGAACCCAGAGGAAACCCACAAGATCACTTTGAGAACATGTAAAACATTCTGTACAAGAATGAAGATGAACATTGTTTTAAATAAATAAAAATAAATAATAAAAAGTGTGTGTGTGTGTGTGTGTGTGTGTGTGTGTGTGTGTGTGTGTGTGCGCGTGTGTGTGTGAGCTCATATGAGTCACTGAGCACTGACAAAGGGTTTGCAGTCCATGTAATATTGCAGTACAATTGCAACATACTGTATGAAACAAATGGATATTCAAAAACTCCTGGTTTGATCCTGAGCTCAGGTTACCGTGTTTATGGAATTTCACATGTTCCACCCTACTATCTACCTGTCTGTCTATCTATCTATCTATCTATCTATCTATCTATCTATCTGTTTATACTCCCATCTGGAACCCTGTCATTCTGAAGACCACAAGCTCTTGCTATGATCCTGGGGACAACAGACATTCTGCTCCATTGATTAACTGCCATCTATGATCAACCTTTCTCATTAACAGACTACATTATATAAGCGGATGACACTGCTCCAGTGATAACTAAGTTATTGGTATGCTTATACTCTAGAACTGCTAGAGTATCTGATAAACAAAAGACTCAGAATATGAGTCCCAGTTCTGAAGAGAATGAGCTCCCCCTGCTGAGTGTTGGTTTCTCCCAGGGTTCTCTTGTCCACTCTCACTTTCATCTTTCTCACTAAGGGTTAAAGTGTTCATGTCTGTGAAGTTGCCTCAGATAAATTCTTTTCTATTCTGTTCTGTGTAATAGTAACATATTATTACAGGTAACACCATTGATAAGCCTACCAATTATAACCCTTTATTTTCAACCCGAGCCTAACTACATACACAATAGGATCGCACGCATGCCTAGGCAACAGCACCACCCATTCATAAATAACATGCAGTATGTAGAGTAACTGCAACATACATGCCATACTTGTATTACTACTGTGTGTACTTAATAGAGTCATCTTTCAAAGAGTTGTATTTTTATTCATAACATTATTAGCACCCCCAAGCTAAAGGATGAATTATAAACTTTTTTTCTGGTAATGCTTTAAGGCTTTTAATTTTCTAGCTGTATAAAATGTATTTATTTATTTATTGTGGTTTTTGTTTTTGTTTAAAATTTTTTTTTTTTTTACATTTTTGTGTTTAACAAGTGTGTATATACCAGACATTGACAAACATGAGTAGTACCATTTCAGAATGCAAAGTATAAACAATGACAAGAAAATAAGTTAAATTTATCTACACTAACTCCTTTTTCTGGCAGTGTCATAGCTTGCCGGTATCTTTAGACTCAGACCAGTCTGCACTAGCATTAGGATATGTTTTCCGCATAGATAATGCACTTCCATAAGTCGTGTTGGGTAAAAGCATCTGCTAAAAGCTATAAAAGTAAATGTAATGAGATACTGCTTTTTTTTTTTTTATGGAAATGAATGAAGTGGAGTTCAACAGTTTAAGATGTCACACTTAAAATGTGTAAGCAGTGTTAATTTATAGTTTACAATATAAGTATTTTTGTAATCTTAAATAGTCATTGATTTTTAAAAAATGTTATGACTGTGTCCTTAAAATTAAATCCTTGTAATTTCATTTAATCAAAAGTATGTTAGTCATTTAAAATGCACACTACAGTATATAACTAGTCCAAAAGTCATTACACTTTTTTTTTTTGATAGATCTGGAACTACATTAAGAAGGTTAACTAAACAAGCACTCTTTGTGAAAACAAAACTAAAAATGAATATAACAACTTTAAATCTGGTGTGTTTTGGTCATTTTGCATTTGAAGGAATTTCAAATAAAGACAATTTCTTTATAATAAAATCACAAGATGGAATTAAAATGTTTTCTCACAAAAGTTTCAGTATCAGCAATTAATTGCATTATTTTGTCACATTTTTATGTCACCTTTATAAATCCAGATTCCAGGACTATGTAAAAATTGTATATGCTAAACAGATTAACAGCATTATATTAGCTTAAATTAAACAAGGTATTCACTTATATCACAATTTCTTTGGGTAAAACTCATGCTTCTGTATGTCCAAAAAAAGAAAAGAAAGAGAGCCATATGGCTATATTACTAAACAACAAAAATCATAATATTCATGACAGAATCACAATTTTCTCAGTTCAAGCTGGCACCGTAAAAGACCACATCCGGTCCTTTAAAAACGCATAATGTAATTCAGAATGAACAAGAGAGCATTTCACAGAGATGAGAAAAATATTAGCTCAGCAAACAGAGCGCTGCCACCCCCTCTTCCAAAAATTCCAAATCTCCCAGCCTGTTGGCTGATCTCTGGAAGTTTGTTCTGGTCTCTGTGTGAAGGAATTCATTGCAGTGAGAAGTCATTTCTGACTATACCTGACCTGAAAACGGAGAAATCAAACTGCCTCCTTTTGCTTATTCTTTCCTTTGGATATTTATTTCACCTGGCAAATGCTGTCTTTATGGAGAAACTGGCCAACCGAAAAATATGTGCAGACAAGCACTGCTCATGTAAGTGTAACATGTTATGTAATGAAGTAAAAATGTACCTCATTTGAAGATTAGCCTTGTGAAAACTTTTACGTGATGAAATACTGTTTGGCTATGTGTATTCCTGTCTAGACGTCATCTCAGCCGCACAAGCGCTTGAGGACTACATTGCTTCTGATTGTCGATTCATCAACCTGAAGAAAGGCCAGATGATATACATTTATTCTAAACTAAAGCCAGTAGATGGTGCTGGAGTCTTCTGGTCTGGTAGTGTGAGTATCTCTGAACTGTAACATCCCAGCTGACATTTCTCATTCATTTCTATTCCAGTTATCAGGCTCCACTTTATGATCTGTTTTGACATGTCTATACTTGGATTTTCTTCTCTAAGACATATAAAGCTATTATGGATCTGACAGCAATACGAGCACCATAGTTTCAGCAGTTAGGCCAGAAACAAGTGCAAGGTAGCCATAATAAAATACTGATAACACCACAACACAATATGAGATACAGAGGAAGATCCTAAAATGAGGGTAGGAGCATATTTTGGTAATTTGGAGTCATGAATAAAGCAGTGGATGAAGACATGAATGTATTAGGGAGCTATCTATCATGAACAGGGAAGAGTGCAGCAAAAAAAAAAAAAACCCTCAATAGACATATATGGGGAGTAGCACAAAGCCACAATCCGTCCATTGCAATTACACCCATACAGGTTGAAGTTAATTCAGAAAATTTTTGAAGACTGGATTTGCCTTTAATCGTACAGCCCTAGTAAGTTCAAGTGCTAGGTTTGCTAAATAAAGATGAACACAAAACATAATCGATAGAGGTCAAAAAACACAAAGCAAACCACCACAGCAAACAATTCCAAAGGAGCTGACAAAATACAGCAATCATAAAAACAGTCCAAAACCCAAATACCAAAAAAACCCAAAAACTGCCACATGAATGGCTTCGAATTCAAAACAGGAATGAATGCAAGACCTCAGAAAGTGTATGTAAAATGATTTTTTATAGTGTCTCTGAATGAGGTAGTGATTGCATTGAGTGAGTTAGGTAAACCAGAAATGGGCAATTTAAACTGGAAAACAACCAGGTGATATTTTTGCAGTGTTCAACAATCCAGTATCTGTGATCTTGTGCCCATTGTAGTCTCAGATTCCTGTTGTTGGCTGACAGATGTGAATTCCAAAGTGGTCTTCTTCTACTTTAGCCCTATGCATCAAGGAACAACATGTTTGTTTTGAGATGTTTTTTTTTTTTTGATATGCACATTTGTAATGTATGATTATTTAAGTTACCATGGGCTTCCTGCCAGCTAGAACCAGTTTGGCCATTCTCCTCTAACCTTCTCTGGCATTTCCATTTGCAGAACTGTCTGGCACCAACAACCATGCCACAGTCAAAGTTATGCATTTCCCTCTTGCCACATGATTGGCTGATTGGGTTGGCTAATTGCATGAATATGCAGGTGCAAAGATGTTCTTAGTAAAGTGAATAGTGAGTGTATACATGTAGTTACACTCAGAAGGAACATGTTGTGGATGTTTCACTAGCTCTTATCAGGTGATCTGAGTAAGTGTTTGAGTTTAAGATACTGCATGGTGCACATGCTGTAGTTGGTTTACAGTTATAAGCAATAAAGATAAAACATTTCATTCACAGTTCTTTTAGCATTTTAATATCATCTAAGGAAAATTATGTGAGAAATTATATCACTTCTCTCTTGCAGGTTTATGGTGAGCGCTATGTGGACCAGATGGGTATCTTTGGCTACTTCCCCAGTAACCATGTTAATGAGACACAAATTTTCATGAAGAAAACCACTGAGATGGCCACAACGGTAAGTAACACAGCAGTGTTTCTCTACTATTGCAATAAGAGATGTGCATTTAATGACCTTTCATTGTATGTGTTCATGAAGGACATGGACTTCTTCTGCATTTAACAAGCCAAGACTACGTTTGATGAAATGCTGGATCCTGATTTTTTTCCATGTGCTTTTTCCTGCATGCATCATACTAGCTTTGATCCAAAACAAGTCTGTTTTAAAATTTAATCATAAACTGATTAAACTATGAGATGTGGAGCATTACTTGCAGTGTTATACACTAAACAACACTATAAAAAATGAGAAAGCATGAATGGTGTTGGTCATGTCTCTTTCAATGAGTGTGTTATGCCATCTTCAGCAATAAGAAGCCAACCATAAGACACAACATTGAGACCTACTGCAGACAATTTCAATTCAATTCAAATAATAAGAAAAAAGATCTTATGGTTGATGCCTGTGATTGAAATTGACATGTAAAAATGATTTAGGCCACCTGTCTGTGAAATTGCCAGGTAAAGGATTCTCTAGGATATGAAAGTTGCAGCGCTAACATTTATCACTATTACTATTTGCCTGTTGTGCAACGCTGATTCATTTCTCAGGGGATGTTTTTATGCTGTGGCTATTAGATGGAGCTGAATTGAAGGAAATAATTTGAATAGCTCTCTCTCTCTCTCTCTCTCTCTCTCTGTCTGTATCTCTCTCTCTCTTCTATAGGACTATTAGTGAATATTAATAAATTCAATTTGGCATCATGAATAGAGCTTTGTTTCCTAATGCCAAGCTGTTAATTACTTATTACCACGGAGGAAAGCGTTACATTATTTTGAAATTTTTATGTGTTTGGAGAATGTTAGCAGCACTGAGTGGATGCCTCAGAGCAGAGAAGAAAAATACTCCAAATGTTATCTTGTACAAAGCGAAACCCTCAATAATAATGTACCACATGTACTTTTTCTGCCCACAGCTGGACATAATCTTAGCTATATCACTCCAGTTCATAATGAATGAATTCTGTTAATGCACCACATATTAATTAACATAGTCATTCTTTGTCTCACATCTAACCACTCACCTGCATGAAGATAAAAAACCTCCTGCTAGCATGACATTTATGTTGCATTCCAATGATTTCTAAAAACATTAAAATACTATAGCGCACCTCTTTTTCATTTCTTTTTTGAACAGATAATCTGTTCAGAATTATTGATTCCTATTTGGTTACATCCCTACTGCTTATGGCACATCAAAGAGACTTGGATCTTAGCATTCCAGTGCAGTTTTATCATAACCTTGAAGTCTACTATAATTGCCCTTTCAAAAGCATGAATAATGGTGGACAGACTATATGCAGAAGTGATAAAATACTTAACAGTAAAAACATTGTTTGCAATAGTGGCTGTTACTCTGTAACTGACATAAATTCATTTCTAACTGATACTAACCTCAGAACTGATGAAAATTTGATCAAATTAAAAACAGTATCGAATGAAGGGGAAATGAAAGCTTATGAAACGCTTGGGTGAAAGGGGAAAGGCGAGAGAGCGAGATAGAGAGAGAGAGAGAGAGAATGAATTTAATTGAAGCTGCAGGTCTGGCAGGAGATCATGTCCCATATAGTGAGGGAGGGGCGCTGTGGGGAAGTGTGTTAATGCTCCATCTGGCACCAAGGGCTGACCTTGAAGGAATACAAATTACTTATGAAGATCACAGGCAGAGTGAAGTTGCAGAAGACATTTAACAGAGTGTTAGTAAAGCTAGAAAGCATTGCTTTGGGAATCTATCTGACATCAATGAGATGCAAAGTTATGCAGGTGTAGGCTGTAGCACCAACTGAAACATTTCCCAACCGAAGCGTTACAACCAGATATTGAAAAACTTCTATTTCCAATTCTAACACATTA
>JAQQZR010000038.1:23030032-23043084 GCA_030068235.1 Notoglanidium macrostoma | reverse complement strand
AAAAAAAAAAAAAAAAAAAAAAATATATATATATATATATATATATATATATATATACTGTATACACAGTAAGACTATAGGCAACAACTTCCTAGTCTGGCTGCCTTCTTCATGCATGAAGAGCGAAATGAGAGTGTGTACATATGTCACAGAGTCTGCCTGTACTTCATAGATGAGAACAGTTCCCTGTAGAATAAATATAGCCTTATCCTAGTAACTGTGAAGTTATGTGATAAATCAAACCTGAGGAAAGATTTTATTAAAGATAAGATTACTCTCCATCAAAAAAAAATTACAGCCATGTTTCCTCACCAGTCTCTTTTTCTCTTTGAATTTAATATCAAACACACAAACTGTCCTTCTGTAGCTATGATTGACAGTTTCTTGACCTTTGATGATGATTGGTCAGGGTCAAACTTGTAGCGTTGCCAGTCTCCCAAAAATGACATGGCAAGAATTTATGGCAGTAGGATTGCCTAATCCGACATAGTGACCATCATGAAAGACAAAAATATTGTGTAGTCTAATTCCAGCATATCTATAAAAGCTGTTTAGTTACTGAAGCTAAACAGTAAAGATCTCTAGCTATTAAACCAATGAATAAGTTCTAGCTCCTCTGACAATTCCTAGGTGTCTAGTAGGTTAAGCATTTCCTATTTAAGAAGATTTCAACAACATAGTCTTCTGCCTCCATGTTGATGAATGAAAGATTTCTAATATCCAAATCTGCATTATTCAAACAACAATGCTGCTGCTGTGATCCTATCTTAGATATTACTTTATGCCCTTTAAAACATTAAAACGTATATGTTTTTATAGTCCAGATCAGCAAGAATGATCGAAAAATATATAAAAGCTAATATACAGGAGTTGTCTAGACAACAATCTATTTTTTTTATACTGTTAGTCTGTTCAAGTCAGCATTATTGTTATATGTATTCGGATTATGGGATTATGGCAGAGTATGGGAAAACAATGAGATTCGTAATGAGAAAATGACATAATAGAACATAAGACAGCTACACATATGTGGGGAAAGGCAAGGACCTGCCAGGCCACAATGGGACAGTCAACAAGCACAGATTTGAAGCAAATGTTTAGGTCATTACGCTGTCACACTAAAACAATAAACATGAGACAATGAATGTTAAGTCACAAAATCTGAAATAAATTCAGAAATATTATTGATGTATGGGTATAAATTTGATGAGAGCTCATTGGGGACGTGTGGCTGCTTGTCCGTAGGGGCAGGTGTGGCAGAGCCATTCATTGGAAATTAATCTTTATAAAGTCCTCAGTCACAGCTCCAAGAATTTTTAATTTCCCTGAAATACTAATTTCCTCATTGAGTGGCTAATGATATAAGCTGATGTGCCATCAATTTGTTTGCCTTTTTAGACATCACGTCATCAGCTACAAAGAGCTTATTATTGCACCTAGTGGTCAAAAATGGGATCTACAACAAGCACTAACAAAGTGTTATTGGGGCAGGAATCATGCTGCCCCATTCTCATTCTATGAATATTTTCAGTGGAGGAAGAGAGGATAGTTAATGACAGGGTTGCCAAATTGTGCAAGTTTAAAAATACTCCTGGAATTAAATAAAAACAAATTCCATAAAAAAAAACAACATTCAAGTGCATACATACAGTATATCTATAATGTACAGAACATTGTCAGTAGTGAGAGATATTGCAAAGATTGGGAGATGAAAAGGGGGATTTTGGAGTGGATAATGTCCATACACTCTCTCCCTGCTGAAACCTGGAAAACACACCAGCTGTACCACACACAGTTGAACAAATGTACATCTAAAAATGATGTATGTGAAAACAAGCTTCTAGACTTAAGGCTGGATGATTGTATGTTGTCAACTCTCAACTACATATTGTTGTGTTACTCTAAAAATTCACTAGACAGTAGCTTATAGCATAAATCAATTGTGACAGCCTCTTGATAAGAGGATAAAAAACGTAGATAACTGTAAACTGTAAAGTGTATTGATGAAAAGAAAAAGGAAAGAGAAGCCTGAGTATGTTAATTTTCCCTAATGCTGGTTAGATTAAAATTAACCAAAAATGGGCCAATGATCCCTCAACATGCTGTCACTGCTGATTCATAGCTGGTAAAAAGCTTGACTTTGACAAATTGGTTGATGAGTTAGCGAGGGGAAAAACAAGAAAGCACCAGCATACTAAGGTAAGACATAAATACTGTGCAATGTAGTAACATATGCATTTTATTTTACATGTTCTGGGTCCTCATGGGGTCCATGTATAGTGGGGTGGAGGTGGGGGTCCTATACAGTTGAAGACTTTGAAAAGACTCTGAAAAAACTTTTAAAAGCCTAAATTCTGACACTGTCTCACATCTAAATGTGTCCTTAGTCTTTAAAGTTATGCCAGGCTTACACCAAATGATTTTCATATCATTATCTATGATTTTGTTAAGACTGGGGATCTTGCAGGGTCACTATTTGCATGAGCCAAGACTAAAGATAATACTAAACACCAAACAATTGAGATGACAGGAGTGTGCCACAACTCTAGCCAAACTCTCATGATTTCATTCTGACACTGGAAATTTGTCTGCAACAGTGAAATCGCTTGAAAAGTGGTTTGATGTAAGGCCAGCATTAGGTTTCATCCCAGAACTAACTAATCCAATTGTGGGGAAGGTATGAGATTGCATGAATAGTGAATAGTGCTGATTATACTGTATCCTACTATGATTATAACAATACTACTTCTATTCTTGTTATTGTTTTTGAACGCTATTAAAAACAAATGAAAAATATGCCAGTATTCTGAGAACAAATCATTTTTACACCTATCCTTTAAGCACTGCTGGAATGGCACACATGGGATCTTAGAACCTCCTTTAACTGTTTGAAATTGGTTAGTGTGAGGTATACAGTGAAAACCAGCTTCAGAATTAGCCCCCTTATTTTTAAAATCATAAGTGTTTAATAAGAATATATTCAACCCTATTCTTGTGGACCAGCTGAGATTTATGGGCAGTGGCCTCTGGAGGGAGGTAGTGTGTTTAGTTTGTATCTGATCTGACATAAAGCCAACATTTTATATAATAAATTCATGGTAGAATTTCACATCTTATTATTTTTATACACATACAGTTAGGCCACCTCCCTCTTCCAGTTGGTGAACAATAAGCCCTTTTAGAGTAAAATCCAATCAAATGTTGTTGTTTTTTTGCTGTGCATTTTAAATAACCTTTTCTTTTGACGCAAGAGCTGGAACTAGCTGTCTCTGAGCTCTCTGATGTGTGTGTATCATACTTTATTTCTCCAATATCCGTTCACAGCACGCTTCGGCTCCCTGGACCTGAAGTCGATCGTCACTTAGACAGCATCAGCATTGGACCGTTGCTATGGATACTGAAGTGTCTGTTGTGCGCAGCAGAGTGACTGAGGGAGAGGGCTAGACTGCAATGTGTGTGTGTGTGTGTGTGTGTGTATAGAGAGAGCGCAGCTGTGGCCCTCTGGCCTTTGGAGTTCCCAGCTGAGAGGAACACAAATAAAATCAATTCTGGCCTAATCAGAACGTATCCATCATGATTTTTGGCTGATACTCATTGACCAACGTGTTTGACTTAAGTTCAACACTGCCAAGAAATATTAAAGGTAATCATCTTGTATCATACATTGCTTCAATACTTAAAATACAGGTAATCACAGGAGGTTAACATACAGAAAACAGCCCTTGGGTACTTGAAATATTTACTAACACAGGAACCAACTTGGACTCTCAGTTAATGTCTCAACCATTCTTTACTTGAGGCCATGATCATGGCTATTACAATAAAATTCCAGTCTTAATTGGCTATCAACCAGCATGCATCAAAAGCAGTACTCACGCGGTGTGTGTACTGTATTCCTATCTTCTTCTCCCTTTTTCCTTTCATTTAATTCATATATTTACATATTTAATTCATGCAACTGCATTTACAGTTGTGACTATACATAAATCCTACAAGCCGACCAAATATTCAAATTTATGCAAATGTATTTCCCATGTCCACATCCTCTCATTTATCTGCACCGTTTACAAGCCAGAAGGGTATAATTTATTCATTAAAGGACACACTTACTATTCATATGCATTCATAATTACAGTGCCAAAAATAGCCTCATATTGATTCTGTGGAACTCTGCAATCATTCCAGGTTAAAAAAAATAAAGCCAACAGTTCAATGGAGCACTGTGAATAGAGGATCTGGTCCCATTGTGGTGACCTTGTTAACAACAGTGATCATTATCTGGAATTGTGTGATGAGTTCTATCGCAGCGGTCAGAAAAGGCACTGTTCTTTATTTCGGCTCTGACCACAGCGAACATGGTCACTCTAATGCCCCAGCCAACAGATCAAAAGATAGAGGCTTGCCTCATATTGGATTTCGTATTGTTTAGCTACATGCATGTGCACACACACACACACATACACATACACACACACACATTCTGTATCTCCCAAATACCAAAGCAAGGACTGATTACATGATTGCTTGCCTAACCTTTCCTACACTTCATTACATTATTTCTTGCCTAAGTGAACAGAATCAAGTGCCATCCAAGCCTTAAATACAATTTAATTTCCAATATGCGTTGCACTGAGGCATATCAAGAGGTCTGGAGCAAGTGTTCATAATTTAATGTGCTAAAGATATGAACTGTGGTTAACATTTAAACAGTGCAGCATGAAAGTGTCGTTTCACATTGTGTCAATTGAGTTCAATCCAATTATATTATTATAGAGTGTTTAACAACAAAGGACAGCAAAAGACATTTTCTCAAAGTGGCTTTACAGAAATACAAGTTTAGACTGTTGTTAAGTAATCCAAAGGCAACAGTGTTAATGAAAGTTCCTTAAGACAGCTTAGGGATGAAACCTTGAAAGGAACTCAAAAGGGAAACACAGCAATCCACCTTCTGTTAAACTGGTGATAAATTATAATACAACAGTCCTTTGGGTTTTATCGTTAAAAGTCCAAAATTTTGGACTGTTTTTGGAATGCTTTTTTACATGGAGAAATTTGCACATATTTGGTTACTTGTTTAATTAGTTGTTTAGTATATTGTGACTATATTGCTGTATGAATAGTCATAGTTGTCAACCAAACGCGTTTTTTTACACTGGTAGCGCCTATGACCTCATTTTCATAGCACCCCCAAAAGCGTTTTTCTGAAGCGCTTATTGTTTCTAGGTTACAAAAAAGATCTTCTTGTACGTCTGCTTTGTTTTGTTGTACATAGAGACAAACATAAAGTCTCTGTTTATATTAGAAAGGTTAGCTAAAACAATGTAAAAAATTAAAATATTGATCATGGTAACCATTCAATGTTAGTTTCTCCCCCACCATTGTTGATGGTGTTGCTATCGTAAGTTCCACCCCTTCTTGATTTTGATTGGTCGGTGAGAGAGAAGTGACATTGAGGAGCTTGGCGGTGGTCCAAAAGTTGACCTATTTTCAAATGAACATGCCCTGAGCTCAGTGGGAAAAAAGCTGTACACTGAGGGTGTGTTTGTGCTGAGGATGCTGAGTGCTGTCAACACTGAACTTAAAAGGTTTTGTATAGAAAATTGATGCTGTCAGAACAAAAAACACATTTGGTGGGCACAGGCCCTTAATCACTGCTAATTTGGTTCAATTCAACAATATGGCTTCCAGTCATTATTTGGAAGCTTAAAAACTTGCACTTGATCCAGCACTTCATATTATGTTGTTATAGCTATCATCAGTGTTGTGCGGGAACGTGTTAAATGAGCGCCGTTCATTGAACACAGTCATATTTTTGGTGTACGGTGAACTGAACGAATCAATTTGCAACTAATGAATGTGGACGTGAGTGTTGTTCACTCTGGCGAGAGTGAATGACGATCACGTTTGCTTTCATTAGTTGCAAACTGATTTGAAAGCATCAGAAGAAGAACAACGAATGTGTTTCATGGTGACACCCAAGGATTTACGGCACCCGGCAGGTGTCTGGCATGGCTAACGCTAGCAATTCAAACAACACTGCCACCTGTACTGCTGAAGCCAATTCATATGAACATTTTAATTACAAAGAATTTTAATCACAAATCTTTCAGCTAGGGACTGTAATGAAGTCAGTGGTGGAGCCTGTTCCAGCATGTAATGTATTTTCTGTTTTTGAACTGCTGCATAATGTGGTTCATGCAGGCTAAATAAAATTTCCATTGCATCTATGGTATGCCTTTACTGCTCCTACTTTTTCCACTTTCTGCATAATAAAAAAATGTATATATGGGGTCTGGGGAATGGATGGGTAGGGAAAGGTTTTACTGAAAAACAATGGCTCAACAGCTCATTAAAAAATTCAGAAGAAATGAACGTGAACTAGTGCATTTTAATCTGTGTGAACTGAACTTTGTGTTAGCTCTTGTTAAGTGTGAACTTGCATGACTCTGGCTATCATGCTCCATCAGCTACTCAATCAGCTAAGTGTGAGCACCTTAATGATGATGAATAACAGAGACATGCCTCCACCCAAAGTGCCTAACGCTTGTGTAACTTCTGATTTGCACTTAAATCTGTAGTTATTTCTCACTCCGCACACTTAACTCGACTCTGAATACAGTGATATATTAGGTCTTCACAGGCATAACATATTTAGGTGCCATTTGAGAAAGCTCTGTATCCAGATGGGATTTTTCATTACAACAGGAAGGTGATTTATATGTGCATATTGCTTCAAGATGATGAAGAAGAAAGAACCACAGCAGGGATAGAGCATTAGTATCTTGCGTCAGTGTCATGTCAGGCAGGGTGCATAGCAAATGAGTTCGAATGTGGGTCTGCTTGAATGTGTGGGGGTTAGAGCAGGAATTCTTGGACTTATTACAGCCAGGGACCCCTTTAACTGTAAATTAATTTCCACATATGCACTCAGTAGAATATTATTGAATGAACATCATCCAACTATTTAAATATGACATGTATAATAATATTCTAGCTTATTATTGGGGCCAACTACCTTAATTATAGGACTAGTTGTTGTTTGGAGGTTTGAATTAAATCCATTCAGCTCAAGTGACCAGTCAAAAATAAATAATAAATATAATAGCTTTGGTAATGGAGGATTGTGATTTTCACTTATGTATCAAAAAAAATAAAATCTCAAACCAATAGATTAGACTTATGCTTTTCCTTCATGGTGATAAATTAATGTGAATATTACTGAACTATAGGAAAAAGAGAGTTCCATATATTATCCATATGCTCTGTTCTTTTGAAAGCCGACCTCTTCTTCTGTGATATGGTCATCACTGTTGTTTCCACCATATTACAGGAACTAGGCATCATGACCTAAATGCAGCATGGGCTTTGCTTTTCTCTCTTCAGTGAAATGGGGCAGAAACAGGTAATGGAGAACCCACACTACGCACACAGGCAATACAAAACACAGCTGTTGTCAAGGGAAGGTTGTTAGTTTTCACAAGAGCTTCTAGGTGCGAACTTTACCAGGTTCAGAGCGCAAAATCTGTATCCCCTGGCACACTGCATGAATTTTGAGGATACTACAGACAAATGAAGGGAAGCCAGAAGGAGACATAGCGAGCGTGTACTGTAGGTGTGAACGTGTGCGTGGTGCTGTGAGAGTTGAGGGAACACAGTGCCTCATCTGTCAGTAAGAGTATTGTCATGTTTATTTAAAAATATAGCTTCCACCCTCTTTATTGGGAAGACAATGGGTTTTATTAATTCGGCATACTCATGCTGTTAGGAACGTGTTGAATAGTCAGCTTTGTTTAACATTTGCATAGGTTTCTGGACTCCTCTAATGATATTTGCTAAAGGACAAAACTTCAATTGGAAAGGCAAAATTTGCAGGACTATAGAGAAAAATATGTCTTACATAATCAAGCAAAGTGTGACTGACATTGCTGCTTAATTCTGCTCATTATTTTCTGAAGCAGCTAGTAGTTTCAAAGCCATGGTCCTTTTTTTGGCCATAATGAAGTGTGATATTCTATGTTTCATCATTTTTTCCAAAGTAATCATTATAAATGTTGAAACACTTTAGACTGTGGTGGTGTGGATTTTGTAAGCCATGGCAGTGCACCAGTAACCAGCTACACCATTGCAATTCAATTAAGGCAACACCTTTCAAAGGACTCTGCTGACCAGTACAGTTAGATTTTGTTCAATTTTGCCTTGCTTGTTTTTTCTTGAAATTATGTAGCAACCTCAGTTATGAGAGGTGCTATCCTTGTGCTTCACACCATCATTATGAAACCAACGAGGTGACTGCTACAGCAGCGAAATAATTTCTGCACTTCATTAAAAAGATTTATTTCCATTTATACTGAGAATTGACTGCCCTAATACACTATATGCAGACATACATCTTCAACAAACAACAGTGCAGCGAATCTTTCACGTACTGCCTTGTAGCTACACTATGTTAGCTAGCTAGCTACGTTATGGGGCAACTGGGAAGTTTCTCTCAGCAGCAAGTATTGCTAACATTAGTCAAATTTACTCAGCTGGTATCAGCTTACCATGATGAGTCACCCTGAGATCCTTTATCTCAGTGAGTTTGTTGTGGAACATGTTTCTTTCACTAAACCTGTTTCTGTATCTCATTTTGTTCCTCATATGCCGAAGAATAATGATTAATTAGGATACACTTTCTCCACTATGGATCAGAATGGAAGAGGTAACAGCTGAAACAGCAAAACAATAAGACCAAGTGGTTTAATTGTAATTACTATAGCAGCACCGCATTTAAATTAATTAAAGCTTTGTGCCTCACATTGGGTGATAAAATGTGGTCATATCATGTATGTCTAAGGACAGTCTTTTAATTTTCTTTATGGCTTAGAAAAAAACTTCCCTAGAAGTTTACGTTTTCCATGTCCTGGTCATTCATTTGTTCATTCATTCATTTGATTCAACAAGCACACTCTTTCACCAATCCTCCATTAGGTTCATGTGAGTCTCAAAGCATAACATTAACGTAAACGTAAATGTAAAATACATCGTTCATTGAAGCAGAAAACATTAAATTGAGTCACATTGCTTCATGGAATTACTTGTTACTTGATTATATGAAAGAAAGAAGTGTCTTTTTGCATAAACATTATAACTTGATACTATGTGACTAACCAGGAATAATTTGTTCACAGTCCTCTGTGAACACACTGTATGACCTAACGTCCTTTAAAACTAATAGATGTTGTTAGTGAGTCATGGTGACTCATTGGAGCATACTATTGCTAAGATTTTATATTGTACAAATGAAACTCATAAAGTGAGCAGTCTGTTTTTCCTGTAATAACAAGTGAATTCATATTAGTGCAAATGACAAACTGAAGTTGAATCAAATTAGTAAGTCTAGCTTGCGATTCAGTCTGAGCTCTCCTCCAGCTCTGGCAGGATGTTGAGCAGTGGTAGACGTTCTGAACAGCACTCTAGCCTGGTAATGGTTGCTCTAAAGCATGCTGTCTGCTGCACTAATGATGACATGGTCATGTTGAGCAAGGTCACGCAGCTTTTTCCACCAGAGTGTTCAACAGTGGGGTGCTTTCTGCCAGACAGGCTACATGGGCCATTAAAGAGGGTTTATGTCTCACTTTATTTGATCAAATATACCTTCAGATATAGTATATAGTCTAAGAATTGTGAATTGTATGCACAATCCTGCCACAAGTCATTCTGTACTGAGAAGCTGAGATCATTATACAATCACACAACATTGCTTTGAATTCCATAATGTAGCTCTTGCATAATACTACACACAATTTATAGCTTAACTGATATTTCTGATCAAAAAGCAGGACAACAATATCATAAATGGGATTAGATGATTAGACAGGTTTATATTTAGATTTACACAGAAATGTAAGTTTACAACCTAAGTAGCAATGCAGTCTTTAATTTGTTTTTATCCTGCCCTGCTGTCCATGTTACTGGTTTTTAATTATAGATCACAGGTTAAGGAATATTAATTTAAATTCCAGTATATTTGGGTTTGCTCAGTTTACAGACACCATTTCCAGGCTTGGAAGAAACGTCTTGTGCTCTTTAAGAGTGAAATGATGCATGAGACAAGGGAAATGTTAGGGACATTAAAACCAAAAAATGTGGACTCCTATCTCAGCACACAGGACAATATCTCGCAGCCTAGCAGGCCGCTAAACATCAAGGCATAAGATTACTGGCAAAATACCTTCCAGTGCAATCATATTATTGTCTATTCGCCATATTAGCATATTAGAATAAAGTTAAAAAAATATGTTTTGCTTTACTAATGGAGTCTTTCAATTTTAATCAAATTTATTGGCGCATAAATATGGACGAGTAGGTAGGTGAACACAAGTTCAGGAGTTCTCTGGCGGCAGAAGTGTTTTGGTTGCTCAGTTCATCACTGTTTAAGTACTGGCTACTTGTCTTTCATTGAGCCTTTTGTGTTATTAACTTTAGCATTTATCATAATATTTACTATTTTTGATTGTTTTTAATGGTCATACTGGATTATTAACCTAACTTAATTTACCTAACTACTATTAGCCAGTGTTCTATGATTGTCAGCTTGGCATCAAAATGATATCAAGATTTCGAAAAGAATCAAGTGTATGCACAGCAGTTAACAATTGTACTGCCTGAAACAGTACAATTTTGAATTGAAATAATATCTCTAGAAAGCAGTGAGAACCTGTATTACATCAACATTATTATTATCAGCATTATGGCATGCTATGATTTTCATTTCCTTCAAATTACAGTACCAGCGCTCAGCTCTGCTTGCCGTTCATTCAATAAAAAGGTGAGATTCATGCCTACGTGGAACTACACCAAATTTCATGGCAGAAAAACCTTTTGGGGATGTGCTACATCTCTACGAGTGGGTGTTTGCTCCATTGCTGTCCTCTAAATCCCTTTTTCACCATGGTGGCTTCTCCGATTTCACTCATTCTTTTCTGAACGTATGTTTGTCATGACAACCAAATACCCATAGCAAGAGAAACAAGAGCAAGTGAAGCAATCAAGTGACTTGGCAGAAATCGTGTCTTCACGGCTGTGAGCAATATTCAATTTTTTTTTGCTTGGAGAAAAGCAATTAGAGCAAAAAGACCCACTGGAAAAATTGAGGGACGTTCACAGGGTATGATGAATGAGCAAACTCACACACCTGTCGCAGTGTGATGTATTACCGTCACAGTGACACGTACATAGAGTTAGTACAGAGATACTAAAAAAAAAAAACAGAGTATGCAGTCTCAAAGCTTAGCAACACACTGTAAACATGTCTTCAGTTACATGGTGAAAGGTTATAAACTGTGAATCTATGATTTAGAGAACATTTATTAACACATACACAGAGAATGACAGTCAGACAGACAAGTAAACAGTCTTTCCATTTCCCTGCTTATTCTGTTATTTATTTACAAAGTCAGCATGCAGTTTATGGATTAGTCAGGTTTGTTAAGCTTAATAGCATGTTTATCGATTGACCTTTGCACATACCCTCTTGTAGAAGAGAGCAATTTCAAATCAAAATCCAGGCACTTTTTGTCAGTCCTTTTTTTTTTTTAGCCCTGGCTGTGACTAACACTGCTTAGTTTTGAAAGAAATGAAAACCTTTGGGGCTATTGTTTATTGGAGGCCTGTTTGATTAAGGAAATGGACTGAGGAGATTATTGAACCATGCTCTCTTATTATCGACCCCAGGAGGGAGCAAACAACGTTTAAATCAGTGGAAATGTGATTTTCAGCTCCTCATCCTTCATCGCTCTCTGTTCTCATTCTAATACCTAAGAGTGGGAGATCATGCCTAAAATTGTTTTTTTCTTTTTACAAAATTAAAATCATTAGTCATAATTAGTCCATGGGGAAGTGTAAAAGTTTTATTTAAAAAAAAAATAGACAAAGACACTTGCTCATGTCTGAAGTCAACTAGCCAAGGGCTTTTCAGTGACTGTTAATTCATTATTTTGTATTGCTTTTTTTCACAATAGTATATATTTAGTGATAATGTTAAGCAGCTCATCCACAGGTCCAGATGAGGCATATATATCAGCTTTGGTCCTTTGGTTTATTAAGACCCCATTCCCAACTCCAATGGTGGGGTGCATAACCTTGCTCAGGCTGTAATAGGACACCCCTTCCAACAAATCAACAACTCAATATACTGGGTTCAGTGTACTGAAGTTGTTGCAACTGTATGGTTATTACAATTGGCTATGGCTAGAGAAAGAGCAAGCGAGAGACAGAGAGATTCACAACTCCATTAAATTCTGTAATAATGTGTAATAATATGTAATAAGCTCTTTTGAGGGACCAGTAATTTGAAAAAATGTTGCTATTTGACAGATATAGGCTGATGTTCCATTGATTTGACTTCCTTTCTAGATTTTGTGCAATAGTGTGGCAGCATGCTCACGGTCCTTTTTAGTTATTATTGCACCTAGCGGTCAAAATAGGAACTACAACTAGCTAGTTTGGTAATGTGTAAGAGTGATTAGCAACCAGAAACCATCATAACTGAACAAGTTGCTTATATCATGAGCCGTACCTGCTAAGGTATTACCTGCATACAATAAACTAAACCAATCTAATCCAGTGTTGTTCAACACTCGTTGAAAAACATTATACGAAGTTACGATATTTTTCAGACAATTTCTTTATATTTAGTCATAGCCAGTATGCCAAGCCAGAATGCTGTCCAGGCAAGAGACCATTAATTTGTCAGAGATCATCCTGGCAGCTTCACACCTCCCTGTTAAGATGTTTTTTTGTGAGTGTGTGAGCGTGTGTGTGTCAGATGGATTTAGTGTTACTGTTGTTTCCAGAGCCATGTATCTAAAGTCAGAAGTATCCTCTGTCTGCCATTTTAGAAAGCGGCACACAGGTTGGAAAAACACAGGTATCATGTAATATATGAGTGTCATCATTATTGTATTTATGTTAAAGTTTAGCATTGTTTAAAGAATGGATAGATAGATAGATAGATAGATAGATAGATAGATAGATAGATAGATAGATAGATAGATAGATAGATAGATAGA
>JAQQZR010000038.1:22987187-23029932 GCA_030068235.1 Notoglanidium macrostoma | reverse complement strand
TAACATTTCCATTGGGAAAAAAACCCTGTCCTGTGGAGAAATGTTGACTTACTTTCCGCTTCTTTGTAAAACATTTCTGTATGTCCATTGTGTCTGGGGATCAAATATTGCAAACAATTGATCATCAACCAAGAATCCCCTACTGTTACTTACAGTAAACAAGGCAATGCTTAGGTTACTCCTAATATTTCACTGTTTAGTTGAACATTAATTTGGCCTAGGGTTAATTTTGAGGGGATCTAACAAAAGAATAAGGTTTTAGAAAAAGTTGGACGTTGTGTGACGGCAATGGGGCTGATTTTACCTCCTCCAGTACCGAGCACCTTTACTGTCTGTGGCAGTACTATCGAGTCATTTCACCTCATGCGGTCTGTTGTAGGTAACCCGGGAAACGGAGTGGAATTTCAGTGGTGTGTGTATACTCATATCTATCAAGTGGAATGGACTCTTTTGCGAAAGCAATAGAAACAGAGCTGGATGAATGAATATTTTCTGTTAAATGTGGGGGGGTCCAAATGAATAATTATGAAATGTGGGGGGGACACGTCCCCCTCAGCTATAATGGTGGTGACGCCCGTGGTAAGGACTGATCAAACAGCCAGGATATTACACACTTTACCATTGCAGAGTGACTAAAAAATCTGTTTGCTTTTCTAATGGAGTGTGTTCTCCTTGGTTAGGTGTTGCTTTTGTAAAGCTCTGTGTACGGTGTATAAGCACAGAGTACACAGTTGTATCATTACCATTAGCACTAATGCAATTTTGAGATGGAAAAAAGCCTCAGGGCCACATATAAGCTGCCAGCTAATTTGCAGGATTTGTGTGAGACTGTCGTCAATCATGACCCGTGTGTTTGTACTCAAGTAAAGGCTACTCATTTCTCCCTGCTTTTGTGTCAAGGTTATTCTGCATTTTTGAAAGGTTCCAGTGGAAATATTTTGTCATCGTCCAATTTAAAGGGCATATGATAAGTGTTTTTGCTTGGCTTTATTTACCAATGTCTAAACATATTTTGAAATTAATTGTGCCTTTGTGTTAGACTATAAGACTAAAATAGACTATAAGACACCAACATCAATTATACTAAAAGAAATAATCTAGTTAATCAATGGATTTTAAGGAATGGCCTGGTTCACTGCCCAATCGAAAAATCTCATGACAATCAGATTTTATATGTAAAAGTCCTGAAACTTGAAAAGTGCTAATACTTTTTACATCCTGGATCCACAATACATTGTAGCAGAGATGTATTGACACATAGAAGTGCAGTGTTAAAGAAATGCATCTTTTTGAATCTATGTAAGCAAAGTGTGAGTGGCTAGCAATGAAGATCATATGGTGCATTTAGCGCTTTCATTAATTCATCCTTAGTAACTGCCTGGTCAGGGTTACAGGAATTTAATTTAGGCAGATAGTTTGTTTATATTGTGGAAACTAAGTTTGTGCAGGTACAGACAAAAATAATAACTGTGCATTAGACAGAAATTTCTACTTTTGGTTTAATTTCATGTATAGATAAAGATATTAATATTTGAAGCACTAAATAGATATTGAGACAGTTACATATAGTGTCATTGCGTTAATTTTCACATAATGTGCCCTACATGCCGTAGAAATAAAATCGATGCTTAAACTTACACTTATAAGTAAAGCCATACTTTACTACTACAGCGGTTGCAGGAAGTCACCTTTGTGTGACCTGTGTTAGAGGGAATGAACAATGTCTGTGGATTAATCAGTACAAAGAATCCTACAAAACCCCTCCGCACATTTTTATGGCTTCGATCATTGACCATTGATTGTTTACCATCTAAAGATTTAACAAGGTTAACATAAAATCCAATTTCCATTCTTCAACCCTCTGTATTCTGTGGAAATGCTGCAATCTAACAATGAACATGGAACAAAATATGCAAACAAATAATCAGTATAATGATAAAGTACTGATGACTAAAATGTAAGAAATAAGATAAAATGTGATCAGGTCAGGGCTGGAATGGAAAAGCAATCAGGGAATTTTCCTCTTTTCAATACTATGCCTAAAACCATCATAAAACACAAATAAATATGATCATACTGTATAATTACATGCATAATGTTCATTACAAATAAAAGTGATATATAAAAGACATAAAGTAACCCATTGAGATAAAAATGCCTCTTGCCTTTAAAAGATACCAGCACACAAAATAATACTGTTGTAATTTTAGAGGTGCATGGCAGTTGGAAAGAAACTCCATCTAAAGCGGCTCATTGAGCTTTTAATAGCATGGTTATGTTTGCCTGACAGCAACAAACTGAAAATACCAAAAACCAGGTAGTCTAGAGGATAACTAACAATGCTGACAGCTTGTAGGAGCCTTCATGAAATCTATTTTAACAAGCATGAAAAGGTCACTGCCAATCACTTTCTGTACATAGTGTACAATTCATCTCAAAGATTTCTGCTCTTGTGAAGCAACAGTGCCATACAGTCATGAAAAGCTATGCAAATCACTACTGTCATTTAATAAAAAAAAACCTTTATTTATCAATAAAAGGCATGTTGGGCTTTTTTTTAAGACAAAGACAAAGCTAAGTCATTTCTTACCTGAGAAGATACATAGCCAGATCTTTAACAACAGGGTGGTCAAGCTAGTCCCAATGACATTATTGAGGTGGTAATCGAGGGTAGGAAAGATATTACCCAACACTGAAAATGACATTATGTAGCTGCATTTGTGTATGAAGACATTTGTTTGTCTTCTGGAAAGCTACTAAAAATATGTCATAGCTAACATAACATTAGGCAAGAATGGAGTTACAAATTCAATATCATTAGATAACAGTAGTGACTACGAACTGAAGAAATCCTATGTTCAATATTACACTATCAAATATTGAATATTGAGTAGTTTGTATCTGTGTTAGGTAGCTAAATTTGCTTGTTCCTGCACAATGTTACACTTATTGATGATCCTTGCTGTTGGACAATGATGAAATGAACTGTCCACATTTCACTGAGATGTTGTAGTGAGCATTCTGTTTTTATTCAAACTAGCCTAGCAGTGTAAAGTTTACTAAGTTGTTCAATGTCGAATCATATGACATTGGTCAGTATACAGAGTACTAATACAGCAACAAATAATAATAATAATAATAATAACAACAACAACAACAACAACAACAACAACAATAATAATAATAATAATAAGAAGAAGAAGAATTCCATCTTACTGGGTGAAACAGCATTGACTAAGATACTAAATTAAATTTTACTCTGTTTTCTAGGGTTCCACCCATCCACCTAAAGATTTGATGAGTTGTCCATTCTGAGATGCTTTTCAGCTCACTACAGTTGTAAAGAGTGGTTATTTGAGTTACTGTAGTCTTTCAGTCTTGTCAGTCTTGAATCTCTGGCCATCCTCCACTGACCTCTCTTGTCCATGAGGGGTTTTGCCCACATAGCTGTTGGTCACTGAATGTTTTTTTGTTTGTCTGTTTGTTTTTTTGCCATTCTGTGTAACTTTTAGAGATCATCAGTTCCTGAAATACTCAAACCAACCCATGTGACATCAACAACCATGCCATGGTCGAAGTCGGTAAGATCACATTTCATGCATTATGCTACTGCTGCCTGATAGGCTGGTTGGATAATTGCATGAATGTGCAGATGTACAAGTGTTCCTAATAAAGTGGATATTGGAATTAAAGTGGAAATAAAATGGAAATTCTACATTCAGTCCAATACACCCAGGGTTGCTGCTTTCAATCCCTCTCCAGACAAAGAACAGCTTTGCTCACAGTAAACAATGCATAGGGCAGCAGGAGGTCTCCGGCCACACAATTTAAAGTAGCTTAAGTTGTCATTAAATTTATCTGAGTGTACTTCTTGCAATTTCAACAATATAGCTTCCAAGTATATATATTTAGCACCTTATAAAGTAGTTACACTTAATCCAACACATCCTATTTTGTATATAACTGTGCCAATATCGTACAATTGACTCAAGTTCAAGTCTAGCATCATGAATAAATGAGGCATGCTTCTGTTTTCAGCAAACTTTGCCTTGCACAAGCTAATTCTGCACAAGTGACCAAGCAGTGTATAAATCGTAGGTATAAATAGTCACGTCGCTGATATGAATAACAACATGTGTTACTACACATGTTTAACTCAGCTCTGAATGCAGCCCTGAGTGAGACCCAGTGTCTAATATAGGCAATGGTACCTTTATTCCCCCAAAAGGTCCCCTTGGGTCTGAGTGGGGACCAGGAGCATGACCAAATCTAGTCTGGCAGTCGAGGAGTTTGGTGGGAAAGGCACTGAGAGAAATTGCATTATTCCAACAAGCATGAGCCATACTCCATTGGACCTTTCTACACCTATCCAAAAAATTAGAACCTCATGGAACTTATATGCAATAGTTGCTCTAGCCAATCACACAGTATTGAGAATCTATGCTTTATGCCTTTAACATAGGAGACTTTAACAATCCTACAATAACACGTGTCCAGTCGTCTTTCTCCCACCCCTCACTTTTGGCAACAACATAAGGTCGGATTTGCATGCATTTAATTGAAAGTTCAGTGCGTCAGCTTTTTGCACAATCACCAAGTGCCCTGTGAGTGTTTCAATATAGTTTGCCAGCTTCTGAGTATCATATTGCTGCTGTGCGGCTGTTCTGTTTACACACCTAGGGTGGAACTCCAGGAACCGATGCAATAATAAGACAAAATCTGAGCGACAAAGCTGTTACTTTTCTTTTAATGGTGGGTCAGAATTAATTTGATGTACAATAGCAAGTTAGATTAGCACTTAACAGCATGACCTATTGCATGTGCATTAGTGTAGTCTCAAAAATAATGGAGTAATAATAATTCAGTACACTTGTGCCAAACAGTTTGTCCTGTCTGAGCATCTGTGTGCAAATTCTGTCCACCCCAAGGCTACAAAACTGAAATCAAATTTTTGGTGAGTCACAGACCCAGGGTGCCTGTTAATATATGTGCCAGAGTCATCACATGCTGAGGCTGAAAAAACCCAAACTGCTAATGTGTTTCTTGACTCTTTTGTGTCCTTTCCTGGTAACTTTGATTTGCAGAGATTAGTGCAGGCCATGATTGTGGTAATTAATGCTAAATCAAATCAAATGCTATTTAACAATTTAGTTTTTTTTTTTTTTTTTGCAAAGTGGGTCTGTAGTTATCATATTATAATGGTAGTATTATTATTTGCCAGGCCAATCATTGATTCTGAACCTGAAATGAACTGCCTATTTACAATGTATGTAAGGTATAGAGGCTGTGGTGGCTGCTGGTGTTATTAGATGGGAGCATTAAAATCATATATCCAATATCTAATATCACATTGTCCAATGGCCTGATATGTACCCATATTATGTAGCTTAGACCTCAATGTTCTACACACTAGATGTTTTTTCCAATAGCATGGCACCATAAATGTACCTCGGAGCAGCATAGAGACTCATTTCAGGGGCTCAAATCCAGTCGGCAGGAGTGTACACTTGCTTTTGTAACTTCATCAAGGTAATTCTCTCTGATTTGGATTGCCATTCATTCTTCCCCTTCTATTTGTTTCCTGAAACAACTTCAGCCGATGGCAAATTGTGCTCTTTCTTCACTTTCAGCTGTCGATTTACATTGATAGCTCATTCATTAAGGCATACCAAGTGCTCAGTTTGGAATGAGCTATAAAGCGAGAGGAAGGAATTAGTCTGATTATTCATCTGCCCCCTTCACATTTCTGATTTCTTTACTTCAACTATCCAAAACACACTGGGAAAACGTGTGAAGAATAACAATGTATGGATTACTTCTTGGAATCTGTCTCTCTCTCTCTCTCTCTTCCGCATATTATAATGTATATAATGTGTAATTTCCCCAATCTTACACACATCTGTAATTCTGTGCACCTCAACACATACATATAAGGTAAAATATCTGAATGCGAGATTACATTTAGACTAACAAGAGGCTAAAAAGTGCACATTTTGTATGTCTACTCTGTAATCTGTTGTCTAGTCTGTCTGTCTGCCTGTCAATCTGCATAGCTGTTGTTTTATTTTAATATTTATACTTTCTATATATGCTTTGTGAGAAGAAATTGTAAACAACATAAAAATTGACAACCCCCAAAAGAAAATAGGTGTGGCCAAAAGAACTGAGACTGTGGCCAAGAGGGTGTGGCCAAAGCAGGAGAGTGTGGCCAAAGGAGGATTGGTTGTAGCCAAGGACGGTGTAGCAAAAGAAGGTGGGTGTGGCATATAATGCTATAATTGCATAGCTTTTATGCCAAATAAGCATAAAAGCCTAGGATACATAAGCCATGTATACTGTACATTTGTCATTAATGACACCTTAATGAATTTTCTACAGGTTAAATTATTCTACTGTACTATACATGCCCTATATTTATATGGAGAATATTGACATTTCTGCAAAACACCTGATATCAGATGCACTTATAAGTGAGCGGATAAAGAAAAACACACAGCAAATCACAGGGCTGCCAAGGCATGGGGCTCATATGTCATTTGATTACGAACCGGGCAGTGGAAATATAAATTGACACAGTCGTAGGACAATTTAGTTTCCGGTGAGAGGAGAGCGAGACTGATGGATTCAATTTAATCTGCATTGGCCAGGGCTTTGCAACATGACAAATTGTCAGTCACCTTCTGCTACCGTGGGCACAGCAAAGACGAGAGCTTTCTGCTGCCCATTTGCTCCTCATAGAAGCAGTACATTGCTTTACACCAAAACTGATGATGTCACCAAACTGGATATTGTCAATGTGTTGGCTTTGTAATTACATAGAAGTAGCATGCCTGAGGACACAACACAAGGACTTGAAGGTGCCAATAAAATCATTACATGGATTCTTGTTCTTACAGAACCTCCTGGGAGGATCTGAGTTATTTCTTTTTGTTTTTACTCATCTCTCATAATCCTATTAATGGCAGCAGCAGTAATAATGGCACAGATAAACAGGTGGAGATCATTTGGTGGATCAGGCTTGCAGTCAGTCCAGATATACTGGTGATTATTAGAGTGTGTGTTTGAAAATCCTGACTTCTTACTGTATCTAACATGCAGAATACTCACATCCTGGAATGGGAATTTGCCCCCAGTTTATTTGTTTGACTCAGCAGAAGAGAAAAACACACCTTCTGCATTCTGCAGTAATGTGCTCAACTTGTTTCCCAGGCAACCGAGTAATTCTGGTATCAAGACTTTTGTTGCTGTCTGTGTGGTGCTATTACTTTATAGTGATATTGCTGTACTGATGTGAGACTAGACCTTTTATTACATATACTGGGTGTCTAAATGAACTCTAATGGAAAGATTTACAAAAACCACAATCAAACTCTAAGCTTTGGGCACCTTGATAAAGAAAATGACAAATATTTTCATTCATTCATACTTTTAAAAAGTTAGTACAGCCAAGCATATTGGATGGAGAGCAAGGTCAGAGCAAGACTTTTCTCCTGAGCGTGAGCACTGCTAGGTTGATCATTTTTGTCATGGGTAAATGTGTGCACACAGAAGCCACATTAAATTATTTCAAAACAGAACAAATGAGTTCATGTAGCTTAGAAATAACAAATGTTAGGATGTAACCAAGCATCACGATGATTTTTATTTGAGCAAGTTCTGACACTTCTGGGATTTAAAGAATTTTAATTTTAATTAAAATTTTAATTTCTCAATCATGCACCAACAAAAAAGTGTGAAGTAAGAGAAATCAGCTGCAACCTCAAGAAATTTGTTCCGCACGTTTTTGTACACATGTAACTAATTTATAATTTAGTTTAACCCTGTGAATTCAGTGTTTGATTCTCATCGCTCATGATTTCATGACGATTTGGTAGAGAGATAGTGCTGCCTGAAGCTTTTTTTGTGCTAATATGGAAAAAACAGCTCGTCATGCAATGTACACACTGTAATCATACTGTAGCTGTCTACTGCTCAGCAGTTAAGTCCGTCTAACCCACAACTGAGTTAAATAATCAACCCAGCATGCTGAGTTTGCTCACTGGTTTAAAACAACCCATGCTGGGTTAATCTATATTGGACACAGTGTGCTGGGTTTCCAAATTGACCCAGCTTGTTTTTTTTTAATCCAGCAATTTCAGGAATACATCATGAAATGTATTCAAGTAACAGGACTGCGAATGTGTTATCAATTTCAATGACTCAGATTTAAATAGATGAATGACTGGCTAGAAAGCTATTAATAAGCTACCAGACTGTTGGTGGAAGTACACTTCGGGGAAAAAAATCCCTACTTTATTCACAAACTACAGACTGGCAAAGCAAATAATTCTTTCTTCCGATGATAGAGAATGTCTGGGTGTGTGTGCATGCAGGATTCATCAGCACTGAATGTCCATTGGACAGAAAATGATTCTTCACAAGGTCAGAATTGATGTAAGCATATGGGGAGAAAAGGCTCTGGTTACTTGATCAGCTCAGTATCAGCATGCATCATCACACTCCAACCGAAGTTTCTTTACCTGTCTGGAGTCTAAGAGAGAAAATATCCATCACTACTAAACTATGACTCCTAGAATTCTTATCAGCGGCACACTTTTCAAGACATCATCATCATATAAGGCAGCAGAGAATCAAAACGATTTCCTTTTCATCTCAGTGAAAAGCCATGTAATGGTATCGGAGCAAGCAAATTGATTCATCTGTGAACTGCATTCAAAAGAACTCCAGGCCATTAGCAGGAGTTTTTTTTTTTTTTTTTTACAATTAAGCAGGTAGCCTCCATCAGAAAAGCAGCTCCATGCTTACGGCCTAGACAAGACAGTGCTCAAATATTGTCATTGCAATACGTAAAGATGTGCTTTTCATTAAGTTCTAATTACAGCATGACTCAAACTGTTTAGTTTCTCTTATACCAAAGCAATTTGCCAACAACTGCTATATTTAATTTATTAATGGACGACATGTCATGCTTTTTTGTTTACAGTTCTGTTTAATACAGTATTATGGAATGCCCATGAGTCAAGTTAGTTCCTACTGTCACTTACATTATAACAGCTAAATAAGCATCGCTAACAGAAAAGTCTGATTATGCATTTTCTTTGTAAAATAACAATATATTTTAATACATTTATTATTAGGCTTATGTAGATCATCTGCAATATAAGTCGCTGTGAATGAGCTGTTATGATAAAAAACAATGATGCTGGTCGTGCAGGTATGAAAATGAATCTGCAACCTTCTGACCAATGATATTCGAGAATTCAACAGCGCTGTTGAACAGAATAATGCATGATACAGCGACGACATTATTCAAGATGATAATTACAGAGCTACTAAGATTAATACCAATTGCATGTTCAAAAACTTGGAACTTTAAACAGAAATGTTATTAGCAGAGGATTTGCAGCAAAACAAATGAGTAGAAAGGAGGTTGATATGATTATTGCAGAAGGAAAAGTTCAAATGAAATATCTTTTTTTCAATCATTCCTGAGACAGCAAGAGCCTGCTAGCAAAGAAGGCTGACAAACTGAAAAAGAAAGAAAGAAAGAAAGAAAGAAAGAAAGAAAGTCTTAAGACAGGCACACACACTAATAATCCCAGTTAGACCATGTAAAAATGGTCATTGTTTTACATTTAGCTTATCAGCAAATTATCTTTGGGTCATTTAAACATTTTTGATCCACTTTTTTTTTTTTGCAAACTCCTGGCAAATGTTTATTAAGCCACAAGTGATCATTTGAGGAAAAGGAGGAAGTAGAGGAAGAGGTAGAGGAAACTATAGAAATAAAATGAATATAGAGCTACAAATGCCTGGATGTACAGTGCCTGAGTAAAGTTTTGACATACTGTATTTGTTTGTTTTTGATTCTTCTCTAAAAATACTTGTTGTAGCTGTAAAGCCCTTAAACTAGCACAATAGACACAGCATTTGCTCTGTATATGACGTTACACTCACCATCCATTTTATAAAACATGCCAGTACACCTGCTCACTCATGCAGTTTCCCAATCAGCTAATCATGTGGCAGCAGCACAATGCATAAAATCATGACTTTCAGTTACTCTTCACGCCAAACCTCAGAAAAACTTTACCCATAGCATGGCTTTTGTTGCGGTGGATTTTCACACACAGCCATCTCTAGAGTTTACCTGGAAAGGTGTGAAAAACAAAAAACATCCAGTGGGCAGCAGTTTTGCATGCTGAAATGTCTTGTTAATAAGAGAGATCCAAGGAGAGAAGAGAGGCCAGACTAGTTTGAGCTAATAGAAAGGCTATGGTAATTCAAATAGCCACTCTTAACAACCTTGGTGAGCAGAAAATCATCCTAGAACGCACAACACACTAAACCTTGAGGTGGATGGGCTACAATAGCAGAAGAACACATCTGAGCTACAGTATGTACAGGCTCACCCAAACTGGACAGTTACCGATTTAAAAAAAAAATGTCCCTTGGTCTTTTTCCAATCTTCAGCTGTCGGGTTTTGTTGATCCCATGCACACTGTAGACACAGATTGCTGTTGGCTGACAGGAGTGGGATGTGACAGAGAGCTATTAAGTTGTAAACCTTGTGAAATAAATTATTATTTGTAGTGGCAAAGCTTTGACCTAATTCAGCCAGAGAGGTAATGTAGACAATACATCAAATTATGTTTAGTATTCAGTGCAATATCCATGTTATGTAATTAAAATATAAAATGATTTATCATGTTGTCTTCGCCAGACAAAGATCACAGTCAAACACAAATGTAGTCAGAGATGCCTCAGACACTGCCAGACTTAGCCTTTTCTTCACAGG
The DNA here is from genome assembly GCA_030068235.1 of Notoglanidium macrostoma. Lineage (NCBI taxonomy): Eukaryota > Metazoa > Chordata > Actinopteri > Siluriformes > Auchenoglanididae > Notoglanidium > Notoglanidium macrostoma. The sequence goes on along the minus strand of JAQQZR010000038.1, from coordinate 23,019,134 downwards.
CTGCTATGTACAAAGAAAAAGACTTACGCAAAGGTCGGGTTCTTGTAATGGAACACAATATAAGCTTAATAAGTCCCTCACCATGACACAGTTACATATTCACTCTTTTTCTTACAAGGCTTCAGTATACCTGGCATGACTAAAAAAGATTAATGCACAGTGAGTTTGTAACTGTAGCAGAAACACTGAAACCAAGCAATTATTTTGATACAGACAGAAAGGCAGTATTTTATAGAACATTAATTCATCAAGCAAAGAATACATACTTTTTTTATTCTTTTTTTCTATATTTCAACTCATTGGCATGTAGAAGACATACAAGCAATTGTTCTGAAGATCTGAGTCTTTATTGAATTTTATTAACTTTTACATTTTGCTGATAAAATATTGACACCAGAATGAAAGTTATATTGAATTAAAACACAGCAGCATCACCCTTCTCTATCATATTAGTATTTATGGATACCAGACCTTTTAATAGATATCCTGTGTATAAAAAGTCACCAAAATGCAAGGTTAGAAAGCATTTTTCCTTTTTACCTCTGCTAGTTTTAAAATGTGAACTTGTTTATGTTTATGTTATGTTATGTTATATGTTATGTTAAAAACCACACTATTTTGCACAATACATACTTTGTGGAAACCATTATTTACATTAATTTTTAATGAAACACAAACAAAGTGTGCCAAATTGAATTGAACTAATCAATAATTGAATTGAATTGAATGTAGAAGACTTATATAAGCAGCAATGAGCCATCTGGTATTAACCCTAAAGAATGTTCTTTTTTTGCCTTTCTCACATGGCACACATGGTGTACATATACCCAGAAGGCATAATACTCTAGAGACTATAAATCTCTTGCAGCAAAAAACACAGAGGACACACTGTTCCAGAAAGACTTTACATTTGAAAGTAATACCACTCTCCCCCAGTGTTCCAAAACATTTTCAGTGTTTGGCATAATGAGCCAAGAAAGAAAAACATTATAAAAGGGATAGTTTCTATTCTAAAACCTGATGAGCAGCTTCTGAAGCTGTTGTAAAATCCTTGATATACAATGCATCACGCTAATTGAATTCTGTGTTAATGTATTAGGTTTTAAGAAAATAAAATGGTTACATTTAAGCTACTGATCTGCCCATGGAATGCCTTAATCTTTGCTTATTATGTTGCTTAAGAACCTAAGCTTACTGTCAACAGAATTGTTTATAGCAATTAATATTAATAATAAATTAAACTGTTTATTGAACACTGGATATTATCATAAATTTTTGTTGGGAATTTATTAAAACAATAAGCCACTTGAGAGCATGCATTACAGTGATTTCATCATGGGTGAGGAGTTTTAGTCACGCAGCTTCACATTGTGACTTCAAACACCCTTACCTGGGATAAAATCACTATAACGCAAACCCTTGAGTGGCTTATTGCTTTAATAGACAAACAGTGAGTATAGAGATTAGAGAGGTTTATTGTCATCTAACCATAAACAAGCAGACGGGAGAATAGTGTTTTACAAAACCTTTATGCAATGTATAATAGAAAGTGACAACAGTGAATCATCCAACAAATGCAGTGTAAATTAGGACAACACAATAAATATGACACAACACAACATTTATAACAGTCTAACAGTGTGCACAATACAATATTCTACTTTCAGTAAACAGCAGCACAAAATACATCCACTGAGCACCAGTTTTGTGGACAGAAAAGCTTGTTGAAACGAGTGGTCCGAGGAGAATGGCCAGACTGGTTTGAGCTGACAGTAAGGCTATGCTAACGCAAATAACCACTTTTTATGTGGTTTATGTGGTTATGCAACATGCCAGACCTTGAGGTAGATGTGCTACAACAGCAAAAAAACACATCAGTTTCCACTCCTGTCAAAACAACACAATCACAATAAATTCAACACAACATGACCACATCCTAGCAGCACAGAAGACCTTGGGCATTATGAGAAATGTGAATATTGTGCTGTTTCTGTAGACAACCAGTGCCTAATGACACATTTCTGAATGCAGTATAATTATGAACAAGATACTGTGTGACTATGCTGTGATATAGGAATTGTTCACTGGACGGGGTGAATAGTGAGTAAAATAGTGAATCTATTAATTAACAGCAATTAATAAGTCAATTAAGAAAAAAAGTAAGAAGAAATGATGTGGTTTTTAAACTACATGGAGTTTTCTTGCGCTTCATTCTTAATTAAACCTGATTGGGGAACTCTCCAGGGTGCTGAAAGGAGCCTCACATATTAAAGCAAGGCGAAAGGAGAGGGGCGGAGAGACGAGGGTTCGTGGCCACGCCCACTGCAGCGCAATTGGCCACCACGGCGCGGAACGTCACGTGAGTGAGACCCGCACGTTTAGGCCGCTGAATTATAGATGAAAGCGCTCGAGCTGAGAAATGTAGATTGGGTCCCGCGCGCGCGCACCACGGCTCGCGCAGCGCACGACCGACGTTCCGACTCTTTCCAGCCTTCAACAATCCACAGGACGAGGAGATGAATCCCGAAAAACCCTGATAAAAGCTGTCGCAGGCATCTCGTTTTGATTTAAAACAAAACAAAACAAATAACTCCAACAATAAACCACTTAAGAACACGGAGACACAGAAGAGCCGCGATGCTCGGAGCCGTGAAATATGGGACAGCAGTCGTCCTGCTGTTGTTTACTGCATTGCTCCTCTTCACCGGAGCCACCGAGGAGGGAATTTTTACAAACCATCTTTTAGTGCAATTACAGGAGGGAGGGAATGAAGATGCTCACCAACTTGCACTTGAGTATGGCTTTGGGAGTGCCAGACAGGTAAGATAAATCAAATAGGTTATTGTTTATGCTCGAGATTGCTTGCTGCTGTAATGATCACAACTTAAAGAATAATGACAAAACAATAGCAGCCTTTAATTGTCCATAGTTTTTATTTGACCAACATATGCCAATAAAGAAGATTTAATTTGAAGCCTGCAAACAATTTAAGAGTCATTTCTTCAGTTCATAGCACAAAGTTTACAGAGCTGATGGACAATTTTGCCAGCACTTGTTTTTCCTTCTTCTCAGGTGAAATGAGGCTTTGTTTTATGGTCAGTTAAAGTTTACAAACCACGACCTAATTAGTTGTCTGTTCACTAACAAGAGTGTTATAGCACACACAGAATCACACTTTAGTAGTACCACGTAAAAAATAAAAACATCAGTACTGAACACATTAAACAAAGAATATGGAATTTACTTTATGAAAAAAAAAATGCTATTAAATGCAATGTTCAAACAGCCTCTAGGTCACTACTAAAAAGTATGCATACATTATGTTCATATCAGTCACCAACACCTGACATGTTTTTTTTTTATCATATCTACTGATTAAAGTTGTATTATATTACCAAAAATATGTGTTTGACTCATGACGGGTTTCCTGTTCAGTTTCCAATCAATATTGTGCAGGTACAGATGTTGATAACACATTTTCCTTACATACATGCCATACTATATCTTTAAAACGATCAGTTGCTTCATATTCATGTACTTTGAATGCATGTATAGCAGTCAAGATCCTGCAAACAGATCACCAATTAATCTTTAAGGGCATGCTGTAAAATAAGCGTCAGCCACGCTGAGAATATAGCCATAGTTCAGAACCAAACAGTATATTATGACACCAGAAGATGCCAAGCACATGGATGGACGTCCAGGATTTGAGATATACATAAGCAGAGTCTGGTGTCCATTGGTTTGAGTAAGAAACAGAGGTTTCTTAAAGATAATAGAAAACACTACAGCCCATTCACACAACATTAAAGTTAATCCATTGCTAGTCATGCATTTCTGAAGCATATTGACCTCCTGTATAAGGCCACTTATTTATTTAGTTCTCATAAAGCGAATTTATTTCTGAATGTAGGATATTATTAACATTACGAAGAGTTTGGTCAAATGTCAAAATATGAGCTGTGTGTGTATGTGTGTGTGCAGTGGACTGTTACAACGTCTAATGATGTGGAAAACAGGACTTGTCAGGCATTCAGAATTTCCCCTGATCTCACAAAATTCACACACTGTATCACAGGAATTATGCAGTGATCCAACTTTGTAATGGTGCACTAATTACTTTTTCTCATTCCCATGCACATTTTAATCTATAAACTGGACGTCTTGAGTTGATGTCATGTTAAGGACTCATATATATATATATATATATATATATATACATATATATACACCTCAAAAACTGTTGTCTTACTTATCAGTCTTGGGCCTTGTTTGACAATCTTTCTTTTTTTCAGTAACACACTATTGCACATTTAATAAGATTTCATATGGATAATAACCTGTTTGAATAGACCATTTATTAAACATATTTAATATTTATATATTTGATATTTTTTATAGAACCTCATACAAGCTGTTTGTCATATCTTCCAGCTTCCCTTTGGTGAGAGACTTTTTCATTTCTACCCCCGGGACACTCCTAAAAGGAAGAGGAAACGCAGCCTTCGTCACCGCCAGCATCTGGATAAGGACCGACGGGTAAGCCTACAAGCTCGGTGTTTAGTTCCCATAGAAACGGGCCCAGTTCCAGTCCCTGGAAAACAATAGTTAATAGGGAAGGGTGATGCAGCCTAAATATTAGATCACAATGTTTTCAAAGGTCTTAATAATAATATTCATCGCACTATACTGTACATCATAGTATTAAAGAGGATGGGAGAACATAATAGCTTGTTAAAGGGTAAATCGATGTATATGTACTGTATTTGAATGTCTGTGCTGTTTATCAATACCTGTCATCAGGGCCAACCCCAAGGCTAAAGTGTTTAAATATCATTATAAAATTATTTAATGAAAAAGTAAGCAACACAATATACAATTTTTCTGTGTTCATATGCAGTGTAATGGTAGTAAAAAATCTTTGTGCTGCTCAGCTTTTGTTCTGCATTATACAAAGGCCTCCAGTTAGTACAGACTGCACCTTTCTGAAATGTGAAATAGAAAATAATTTGATAGGTAAAGTGTGTAATAACATTTTTTCCCAATAAAAATGTCCAAAGGTGTCAGTAACTCATCACTATTAGGAAGCATACAATCTCCTAGAGCACACTGTGCTTGGAAATAAGGGCATGGTACAGTTTGTAAACAGATGTTAAATTTTCTTGGAATGTTTTCTAGTTAAATAGAGAAAAAAAGCATGATATATGCTACAAAACTCACCAAATATTTAACCAGTAAGGCAGGCAGCATTAAACTGCTTTCTCTCCAGAGAAAACACATTACACATTGTACGGACTTGCTTGAAAAGGTGGATGGCTTTTTGACTTTTGGTGAATAGGTAGCAAAAATGAAAAGAGAAATGGATGTTTCTGCCATATAAGGCAGACATCATGAGATATACAGTTAACTGTGATTATATACAGAATCACTTCTTTGCATCTTATTGCACACTTACACTAGTTTTCTGAAATAATTCTTATTTACTTTCCCTTTTTCCCCTGACACCATGGGAATCGTGAACTCTGCTGCTTCCGCCTCTACTGTATATAGTAATTCATGAGTGTAGATTTATGCAAATTGCTGTGTTATATGCACACATGGCCTTTAGGATAGACTGAGGCTCATCATCATACACATGTGAATAAGAATGAATGTGGTGTTTATGCAGCTATTCGGTGAGAATTCCGGCAGAAGAGACGCAATTATCAGTAAATTTACACACAAGATGGGATAGGCTTGAAAGGGCACAATTTCCAAACACATTTCTAAGCTTTTTTTTTGTCACATCTCCAGCATTTTTTAGATAAACCTTGAAGACTTAGCTGAAAGATAGCTGCATGAGCTGGTGGTCAATGATGTATAGTTTTTAATCATTGTGTGTTTTATATAATTTATATTAACATGCTTGGCTAACCAAAAATATGACTTAAAAGCCTGGGTAAGTCACATAAACTCACAATAACAACTGTACCCCTGCACCTTCATGCAGTTATCCAACCAATAAAGGATCAGAAGCTCACCAAAATTGGGCAGTTGAAGATTGGAAAAACTTCACCTGGTCTTTTTGCAGTCACGAACTGTCAGGTTTCGGTCCACTGTAGCCTCAGGTTCCTGTACTTGGCTATCAGGAGTGGAACACGATGCTGTCTTCTTCTATTGTAACCCACCCACCTCAACGTTCCACGTGTCATGATACTTTTGGTAATGTGTGGATAATGAGTGGTTATTTAAGTTACTGTAACCTTCTTATTAAGTCAAAACAGTCTGGCCATTCTCCTCTAACCTCTCTCATCACTGCTCAATCAAACCAAACCCGTCCAGCACAAACAACCATGCCAAAATCATGGAGGTAAAATTTGTTCAACATTCTGACCTGTATCTGCATGATGTTATGCATCATGCTGCCACATTATTGGTTGATTGGATAATTGCATGAACAAGCAAGGGCACAAGCAGTCCTATTAATGGGGCTGGTGATTATATTTGTTCTATACATTGTGAATAAGGAAATAAAGCCTAGCTAAGTGTTATTTCACTTTTGAAGCTGATATGAACTGTATAGCTGATGATGCAGGAACACACAGAGTTTGTATCTCCATTACACCATAGAATGGTGTTAAAATGAGCAAACCTACTGCAGTGTATTAAAGTGGTGTTAGTATTTTGCTCCATTAGTATTTAAATTGAAACTAGCAATGCTTTTAACAGCTGTGTTTGAAATGTGAAATGATGATTAGGTTTATTAGCTTCTCAACAATTACTGTGTCAGGCATCAATAAACGTTAAGAAAAGGACTATTCAGACCCGTGCTGGTTAGCCTTTCAACAATCAATGCACGGACATAGACGAGCTTTTTCAAGTTTTAAACTGTATTCAAGTGTTTGATATAGAGTGCCCTATATTGATCCTGTTCTCCTGTTTTTCTACTTCGGCTCAGTTCATGCTCACTGCCTAAGCTGTTGGCTGTTTACTCTGAGACAATCTCAGTGTTTGCTATGCTCTCCATCCTCTTTATCTGTTCCTTTTCTGTCCTTTTAAGCTGCTGAGTAACTGCTTCATTATAATCTACGTATGACCTTTCACCCACCACACCTCAGAGTATGCCCTTATGTGTAAAAATAATGATTTAGAGTACAGTCTTTTGATTTTATGATTTGACTGTTTGATTCATTACTTTGTTACATGTCACAAAGGCTTGATTTCAAGCACTGGTGGAGAAGGTCTTGGGTACCATTTCTGACAGGCTATTGTCAATAATGTCCTATAGCTCGCACCACTGGAGCAGAAGTTATAAGAGTTATAAGTTGATAAGAGAGGAAGATCCATAGATCATTGCGGTCCTCTGTGTTGTGATCATATGTAGCTTTATCCAACCTACTTAATTCGTATAGGATTTGCTCCTGGCTTAGATTCTCTTACAAACCATTAGCCAATGTCCAAGTCTCGCTATTTATAAGAATAAGAACCACATTTTTGTTTTGTTCAGACTTGGTTTCAAGCTCCTAATATCCTAATATATGCTGTGTGCATTCTTTTAACACCGTGCTATTTTTTGCTTCGAACAAACAGCTGCATGCAAGCCACCTGTTGATGTGTTTAGAATGATTGAAGAGCTTGGGATACTCCTAGGGTGAACCTTTTGTTGCTTTGGATTTGCATTTCAGACGACAAGGTTTTCTCTTCATTTAAACAAGCCTGAGGTCAGTCAAATACACAGTGCATAGACTAAAGAAATATAGAAATAAAAAAATTGAAATAAAACGGAAACCTTCCAGTCCTTGCCAAATTCCAATTCTGACCACTTCTTACATTTTATACAACCTGAAGTGCACTAGAAATCTATTGATTATGGTACTATGGGCTGTCATGCTTTACTGTTTATCCTGTAAGGCTGGAGAAATGATGTAGCTAAAAACAACTGCTTATGGAGTTTTTTTGTTGTTGTTTTTCATTTGTTGATGTACACTGGAAAGTGAAATAATTGTAGTTCTTGTACCAGCGTTTAACATATCTTACACCACAATCCTCAAAACTGATTGGTCATGAGGTGTTGATGAACTAAACCATGAAGTAACTTGTAACTTAAACAAAATTAAAGTTAATGGTAAATATTCAAAATCCATAATTTACAATTCATAAATAAATTAGAAACTATAATCGTTGGCACATCTCTGTGGTATAAGAGGAATAAAACACTTCAGGAAACACTGTTAGGAAAATAATCCACTTCTAGGTGGTAAGAGGGCCGCTTCACACCACACAGTCATGGATAATTTTTTATAATAGCATGTCCTGTTGAGTAAGAAATATCAAATAACACTATTAATAAGGATTTGTAAGGATTTATCTCCTCTTAAGCAGAGATAATATGGAGCTCAAAATGTAGCATCTGAGATATTTAGTCTTTGAAATTAGTGGTGTAATGAGGAGGATCTGATTTTATTGTGAAGACCAGAAACACCATACTAAAATTTGATGTGAGGTTTCAGAGGTTCAGACACTGCTGAAGCACCTGGTGTTATTATTGCCACTGTGCAATTTTATACCAAATTAATTTCAAAACACCAAAACAGATAGGATAGTGGTGGTGTCTAACGTCTCAAGACAGCTGCCAGTGAGTCAACCTTTTCTTTCAGACTTTTATAAAATATTACTAGCTAGTTTCAAATGTGCGAAATGCATGTACCTATTATCAAAAATAAAAATCAAAGCCCGCATTCATACGAATTCGAATTCATAATTTACACGAGTCTGAAAATCTTTGCCTGTTAAACTTGTTCCAACCTGAACATGTTCATGTTCCTGACTTTTTCAACATTAGAACAAGCAGAGCCTCCTGTGTTTTAAATGACAATGAACCATTTAACAGCAGTTTGCAGGGACTGCGCACTGACATTTAACTACAAGATTTTTTAATGTGTATACAGCGTGCTGAGTTAGGAAAGAGGGCACGGCTGGGAATTCTCACTTCTAATTGAGCAGAAATAGTCTGTTTTCAATACTGTAGACCTCTCTTGCTCCTTTTATTTCTTTTTTTTTAAAAACCATTTCTCTTGAAGCCTTGACAAGAATTTAATTAAAGCAGTATTTAGCAAGCTACCTGCTCACTCAAACTCCTGTCGAATCTCGTTTATGCCACACGACAGCTGGTGATATTCACTGATCTGCATATCTGACTGCTATTTACAAAGGAGGAGATAATGAAATCTTTCGGGAATTACATGTTGAAATAACCAATACTAAAGCACTCAGAAGGATTAATTTAGTATATTAAAATTCAACAGCATGTTGTTCAGGACTCTTCTTGACAGCTTAATTAATTGGCTACCCATAAATCCTTGACAGGCTTGACAGGGTTAGGGTTTTATACTCTGTGTATACTGTCAGAAATGAGCAATGCTACATTTAGCCTTCATATATGACACATTTGTATTAAACAAATAAAACCTTGTCTACAGCGATGAGCTTTTTTTCATAAATATTTCTTCATTCAAAGATGAGATCGTCATGTTTTGGAATATCCTATGGTATGCTAAGCGCTTCTTCACATCAAGGTCACGGTAACTCAAGTAAGCACTGTTTACAGCTGTGGTGAGCAGAAAAGCATCTCAGAAGATATAAGAAATTGAAGCTTGAGGCAGACGGGCTACAGCAGAAGAAGAGCACATCATATTCCACTCCTGTCATCTGAGAACAGGAATACCAGGCTATGTTGGGCACCTAAACTGTACTGCTGAGTACTGGTGAGCCTGTGCTCACTGTAGACTCAGATTCCTGTTCTTGGCTGACAAGAATGGAGCCGGACGTGGTCTATATATGCATATTTTCAATCATACACATCTACAGTCCTTCTTCTTCTATCTTATGACAGTTTTAATATGGAAGGAAGCAAGCGCTTTACATAAGTTATATCCCTAGTGAGTTAGCTTCTGTGGCCTTGCACAATTTTCATCAAGGTTCCGTGTAAGGATATAACTATAATTTAAATAAGGATACCATTTTAGCATATTCAGCTGGTGAACATACTGACAGCACCATTTCGAAATGTTTCAATTTCATCCCGTTCTGTTAAAAAACAGGACTATCCAGGGACCTAGCCTTCTCTTTAATTACAGACTTGCTCATTTATTCTGTATTTCCTGATGTCACCTTATCCAGCATCGAAGGCAAATATTGCTAAAAAATATATTGACCTGAATGGTGTATTTTTAACCTAAATTATGCCGAGCAATTGTGAGGATTTGTTTATTCTGTTGCCTTACATAATATATAATATTGTCTGTGGTGATAGTTCTGATGGCTATCAAAGAGCTTTCAAAGCCTTTCTTAAATTAGCCCAGGCCTGCCTTTAATCTGCACAATGTCTGTTTGATGAAAGCGAGAGAACATGCAAATCTGAGAGTATAATACAGGCATTCTTTGTTCCCGAAGCCCTTATCACACCACATACTGTCTGCTGAATGTGCATCTGGTCTCTGTAGGTTTCAGCTTCTGTTGTGATATGGAGAACAGCCCAGGAGATAGATTTAATAGTGTGATAAATGTGTCATTCACATCCAAAAGTAACCATGATGAAAAAAATTATTTACCTTTGAAAATATTTAAGATTTCAGTGTTAACGCCTTTTATTTTATGCCTCAGGTAACGAACGTGATTGTACAGGAGGGATTCGAACGTCAGAAGAGAGGCTATCGAGACATCAATGAATTTGACATTGGTTTGAATGATCCACTTTTTACCAAGCAGTGGTACCTTGTAAGTAATTACAACATTTATTGTCTTCATGCCTTTATGCCTGACCTTCAGTACTGTAGCTGTTCGTGGCAAATGAATCAGAATGGCTGATACTCTTAATTTAAATCATTTTTCTCATTGGCAATCAGTGTCAGCCGTAATCCTCGAGCCAGCATCTTCCACGCCTTCTCTATTCCTCCATGACTTTATCATCCCCGGGAACTCTGTCTGCTTCATGAAAACAGAATGTCACCTTTATTGAGCTTGTCATTTTTAAATGTTTCCCAGCACCAGTCTATTATCGGTGACCTTTATTTTGCCCTGTTACATTGCTGTGGTTGTGGCTAATTTCATAATGTCCACACACCTGGAGTATTCAGCTCATGCGAACGGGTCCATATTGTGTTGTTGATTAGATAAACACAGGGCAGGCGGACGGCACTCCCGGGTTGGACCTCAACGTGGCTGAGGCCTGGAAGATGGGCTACACTGGAAAAGGAGTGACCATCGCCATCATGGATGATGGTATCTGAACCTTAAATGCATCTCCATTTTTAATTAGTTAACGTCTATGTGCTGTTTTCTATGACATTCTTTCGAATGATCTATTTTGTTTAGATATTAATTTAAGCCACTGATAAAGCACGTGTATTGCTATTTTGACAGGCATCGACTATTTACACCCAGACCTTGCTTCCAATTATGTAAGTATACGTAATGCTGTTTTGTGTACTATAGGGATGTAACCAAATAAAATCATTATTTCTAAACTGGTACAAATACAGAAAGCAATAAGAGAAGCACAGTTGTTTTTTGTGATCAAACTTTTTTTTTATTTTGAGACAAAATCAGTTCAAATATATCCGGTAAAATGAACACAAACTGCCACAGCCTTGCTGAGATCAAATAGAATAAGTCGTAAGCATGATAAATGAGGTGAGGAGGAGAGGGGAGGGAAAAAAGAAAACGCAACAACAACAACAAAAAAAACCCCACATGCATTTAATTATTATGAAAGATTTATGTGTATACCTATACATACTTGCAGACATACATGCATAAATTTTAGCTAACATTCTGTAGCGCATAGCACAGTGAGTCAAACACAGGTCTAGGAGCTGGTTGATTAGTTAGACATGCAGTAAAGGCATCCCAAACCTCTATAGTGCCAGCTTGTGGCTTATTGATCGCTGCTAAACATCTCTCTATAATGGTTAGGTATCTTTAGGGATTGAGCCACACTTGCACTGATGGAGCATTTTGCGGTAAGCCGTGATTTGTTTTATTGTCTTCTGTGTTAAAGTCATGCAAAGATAACCTTATTTATCAGATAGTCTAGCATATGCCAAAAGCCAAAAAGCTAGCTTTTGTCAAGGCATCTGCTTGAGACTAAAGATATACACTGGGACTGGGATCCTGTGGGATGTAACAGGTTTTTACTTTCATGCAGGCATGAGCAGGTGGTCAGGTACGAAGCTCACGGGACAAAATACATTTACAGCATTCATTCATCCGTAGTAAGTGCCTGGTCAGGGTCATGCTGCTTTAAATTAGGCTTATTATTTTGTTTATATTTTTGGAAATAGAACCAACTAAATTTGTTAAGAAATATTGTGTGCAGTTAAGAAAGAAAAATAACATCTGCAAGAGAGGGATAAAAAACTATGAACTCGAGTGCTGTAGCTGAGGTTGAGGAACTGTCAGCGCTGGAATTAACATACCATGCTACCATGGCAACCATGGGTGTTTTTTCTAGCATTTTCCAGTGTTTCCTGGGGCATAGTGGCATGGGTCATTGTTAATATCAAAATAAATAAGTAAATAATAAATATATCAATAAATCCTTCCAGCTTAAGTCACTCAATATACAGACAGTGCCATTATGTTATACCCCTAGTGTAGTCAATTTGAGTTCTCCTGTGGATGGATGGGTGTTTAATATTTTTGACAAATGAGCTATTCTGGATAACTCTAAATCATACAAGTGGTGTTAATGTGCTTTTTTTTTTTTTAAAAGAGCTGCTGTTTTATTGTGATGCAGTTTAGTACAGATTTTGCTGAAATTGAAGATGATACAGCATTATATTTATATACTGATTGGTTAAAGCATGCTACTCTTAATCTAGATAGGTAAATTATTGATAATAAACCTTGTGTTTGAGTTGTAATAACTAGAATCCAATGTGCATGTATTTTTTTTTGTAAAAGTCATAAAATAATAATGTTTTATTATTTTCAGGGATTTGATGCTATTTCCGAATGTCTGTGAAACACATCGCAATAATTTCACTTCAAACATTATTTTGAAGTAATTTTAATCATTTCTCCTAGAAAGCCTTTCTCTGCTTTTCCAACTAATAACCAGATTTAATTGAAAACGTCTACTCTTCATAAATATTCATGAGAAGACCTCTGATGGCCATAAATATTGATTAGTTGAGATGTGTCCAGTGCAAATCTAGTGTGATGCAGGAAGAAGAGAAGCAAAATACTTAACTTCTATAATAACAAGACGTTTCAGAGCAATGAATTTATAGTATGGTTTTATTAACAATAGAATACATAATTGTAGGACTCAGGAGCCAGCGAGGTGTAACAGCTAATAGTGTTCTCAATGAAGGGAATAGTCTTGAAATGAGTGTTTTTTATATCCTGCCTCTGTTTCCAACCTAAGAAGGGAATACGCTGATTCATTTTTTTTAATGTAATAATAAACCTTGCAGTGTTACCAATGCTGTCCTGAGAGAAATAAGATGAATATAAAGATTGGAGAAAAGAGCTGAAGGATTCCGAAACACCTTTGATCAATAATGGAAGTAATTTATTCATCACGTTCAGTGGCTAATGTTTGCCAACTACAAAGCTAAACTTGAGTCATGTTCACTTGAATTGTTCATTGACTAGCCTCTCGAGATGCAAATACATCTCGAGTGTGATCTAGGCAGCTGCAGCTCTATTATAGTACCATCAAACACCAAAACAAATGCAGAAGCTAATAGTCATATCTTTTACGCTTTAAGAAATGCAGTATGCATACTAAAGCAAACGTGGCTGCAGGAGGGGCTGGAAAGATCTTTCTTTTCCTTGTTGTCGAAGGCTTTGTGTGCAACCCTACCTGGAACTAATGAAGGGTTTTTCTTTTCCGTGGTGAGATGGGATCAGACTGCACCTTAGCTAATTAAGCACTGCTGCCATTCTCCCGTCACAAATCTCAGTCATTAGAGATTTCAGAGCTGACTGCGACAGGTAGAATAAATATCTTTCCATTTTGTGTAATCCTTCCTTCAGCGAATGTACACACTCATAGGAAGCAGGCAATTTAACAGGTACATGTGCTGTGTTCAGCTTATGTGAAGCCCTGATTCAGGGTTGGAGTCTTGTGAGTGTAGTGTGTGGGCTGTGAGTCTCACCATGCCTTTGAACATGGAGGAGCCTTAACCCAAAAATAACCTTTGCTTATCTGTGGGGCTGGGTGATGCCAGCGCATGCTCCGCTGGGCCCATGTCTCCTGCCGAGCCAAGCTGAAACAGTCATTTACTGCCTCCTCCCCCCTCTCCTCCTCTTCCTCCTCCTCCTCCTCCTCCTCCTCCTCTTCTTTCCTCTCCCCTCTTTTCCCTCCCCTCCTTGCTGCTACTGTTTTATTTAGCACCAATTCCACCCAGAGCCCTAGCTCCCCGTTCCCTCTGAATTATCAGAACACACGCAGGCATCTTTGCTGCAGTATACACAATCTACAGTGCCAAGACGCACTGCTTTATTTTTAGTAGAGGAAGATCATTTGTAGCCTACTAAGAAAATAAATCTCAATAAATTTGCTTGGCTGAAGCGGTATGTAGGATTTTTTGACTGCACTTGACTGCATTTTTAGGTGGCAGCCAAATGGAGGTTTGCCAGAGCCCTTCTCTCTCTCTCTCTCTCTCTCTCTCTCTCTCTCTCTCTCTCTCTCTCTCTCACTCTGTCTTTGTTTCTCTGTCTTTCTGCCAGACATAACAGATAACAAGCACAAGCTGCCAGTTCTCAACTCTCTGCAGCTTTATGTATATTTTTTCCCATGAAGTTGCCATGGCAATAACTTGATATCTTTTACACGCAAGGAATATCCCACGCTCATCTTTTTATATCTTATTTATATAATATATAAATGATGTATAGTGCATGTTCTCCCCGTGTCTGTGTGACTTTCCTCCAGATTCTCCAGGTTCCACCCACTGCCCAAAAACAAGCCAACAGGTAGTTTGGCTACACTAAAATGCCCCTAGGTGAGAACATGTGTGAATGTGAAGGTGTATGGTGTATATATAAATTCTTCCTGGTTTCTCCATCTTCTTGAATTTGTTTATTAAGGTGGTTCCTTGCAGATATATCTGTATATGATCTTCACTGAAAATTGACTACAGTGTTCTTGTCGGTATCTTGGAACCTACTTTTAGGTGCTAGATACTTTACCAACACTGTGCCTTGATTCATGTAACAGAATGAGCATAAATACAGTTAATGTAGTTTTTTAGGACTTCTAAATTCCTAACAACTGCATTTATTCTAAATTTCACAGAAATACTAATGACCTCTTTTGAGGGACTAAAAAATGTTGTTATTTGATAGCTATAAACCGAGGTTTGCTTTGATTTGCTGGCTTTTCTGGATGTTGTTCAATCATGGAGTAGTGAGCTCACTTCTTCATTTAGCTCCATAAAGTAATAATTGCACTCATTGGTCAAAACCTACAAGAAGTGCTAATAGAGGCCTATTGGGGAAGGAGACCATCTGAATGCCCCTCCCTTATCCCTTCCTTTCCAAGTGTGTATCAGAATGGCCATCAGGTGCCTGATGCATGCTTACAAGTACTTACGTTCATACTCCCTTGCTTTTTCTGTGCTAAATATTAAGTATTTTCCTCATTTTTTCATAATTTAGGTTCTAAAAATTGTTAGCCAGCACCAGCAAACACAAATTCCTCTTATTTTTCTTCCTTTTCTTCTTTTCTTCTTCTTTGTCTTCCTTCCGGTGCTTCCTTCTGGATTCACGCTTCCACTTGTAAAAACGAAAAATACGGAAGGCGCACACTAGAGGTTTGTCAATTCTGGGTTACTGTAGCAGTGCAAAGTTGGTGGCTCTGTAGTGGTGGACCTGCTCCTCACGTAGAAACACTTATGAAAGCATACTTATGAATTTCGTAAGTAAATTATTGACTCTTTCTGCTAATAGATACCCTCAAAATCCTACATAGTAGACCTTTAAAAACCCATTTGAATGGAAGTTCAGAAAGTACAATCTTTTTAATCCAGTTTTCTACCCTTTCCCCGATTGGAGGATGTGATTAATAAGTTTAATCTACACTGTTATCCATCTAGCTATGTAACTAGCAAGGTCGTTAATGTTTCTTTGAAGTGCAATTATCTGCAACCAGAAACCATAATTTCACCAACGCAGCAATCGAAGGACTGAGGAACAAAATTTTTTTTTTTACAAATGAGGAAAATTAAGCAGTGAAGCTCAGTGGTGACAGAGATGTTTGGCTAATATAAAAAACTACAGGAATTGTGACGGTTGACTTTGTGTAGGTCTGTGAATCTGTGCTAGGGTCACTGGTTTTCTGTTCTTTCTTTGTTAATTGGTGAACAATTTTGGTGTTCGTGGAATTTCTGTCAACTTTTAACTGCTTATTGGGTTACTGTACAAATTCAGTCGATAGCAACATGTAGTGTACGTCAAGCATGATAGACTATTATAGGTTAATTATGTCATCATTAATGATATCCTGCTCTACCAAAATTTGCTGTCACAAACCACTTCTTCCTAAATTAGATGGGTAGGTAAACGGAAGATGGGTTGAAAAGCGGCGAGGAGAAGAGTACAGCTTGACAACATGCATTCAGGCACAGCATGTTGTTGACACTTCATCGTACCTGTTTCTGAGCACAGACAAGGAAATCCTGATCATCTCTGGAGAATTTTTTTAGCCACTTTAGGTAAAGGTAGTTACAGTGTGGTGGCTTGTGAAATGTTCAAAGAAAGTATTATTAGATTGCTTTTTTGGTTTTTTTAGTAATGACCAGTTTTTCCCTGATATAAGGCTAATGGTGCAGCTAGTAACTCGTTATTTCACATGTCCAGTAATCAACTTGACAGGCGGCCTGTTGTTGTTCCTGCTCTTAGTCTATTTAAAGGGAGTTAAAGAGTGTTTGCATGGATTATTTCCCTTAAGTTTTATTACTGAAATTAATAAGACCCAAAAAAAAGCTATAATGAGCAGATAACAGAAACTCCTATTATACATATTAAATTAACAGTAATAAACAATAATTATCAGCACTTTTAAAAATCAGTTTATTATTAAGCTTAGATAATGTGGAGCATAGGCCATACAAGTCCCTCTACTGGAGCTGTTACTATAGAAACAATAACGTGTTAATATAAAGCTATTGTTTATGGTACAGCTGGAACTACTGTCAGAGCCATGCTGTTATAGAATATTAATCCACACCCCTCTGATTTGAGAATTGAGCAGCGCTGTGGAATTAATAACTTCAACAGTGTATTGTAGGAGAATTTTATAATCACCGCAAGCCATATTTCAACAATATGAACATGGGACAGATGGTTTATACCGATTTTTAATGAGCTATGTATAATTGTAACTGACTTTTTTCAAATCATACTGGAAAGTTATGCCGCTCTAAATTAGGTGGTCGTTAAACATGTAATTAAATAACCTACTGCTGTCTGTCTAGAGGATAATGAATCATTGTAGAAATGTTTGGAGGAACACATTCAAACCTAGTGGAGATTTCTGTGAAAATCACCGTGTTCTAGTACATCTGTGACATTTGAAATTGTGTGAAAATATTTCTCTCAGCTTGTCCCTATGGTATTGATGTCAGCAATTTCTGTCCACTACAATGATCCAGTGCATCCCGGTAGTTTCAGTATCCCTCAGCCATCAGCAATATACACCAAGATACCTGCTCCAAGCATGTCATTACACTACACAGAGCAAGGAGATGAGAGGCTGCCCTTTGTCTCTCACTGACTCATCCTGGCAAATGCCAGCCAGAATACTTATCCCTGGAGCCATCAATGGTTTCTATGTATGATATTTTCAACTCCAGCCTAATGAATTCCAGGCTCTCAGTGCTGTCTGGGAAATAGAGGTTTTAGATTATATGTGTGTGTGTGTGTGTGTGTGTGTGTGTGTGTGTGCGAAGCACAGAAAATAGTGTTGTGAGAAGTAGCACTAGCAGCCACACTCAGTGTATCAATGTAGGAGCAGAAACTGAGAGCTGTGGTGCTGTGCAAGATACTCAAGCTGACTTCTGACACCAGTCCAATTTTGTTGCATATGTGTAAACAGGATTCTTTTGGACCACGTTTAATGAAATTCTAAATTTGATATCTGATAGCTAGTCATCTGATTTTTCGGTTAATTTTAAAGTTATTGTCACTGTTAGCTTGCAAACGTGTGTGTTGAAAATGAGGCATGTAATAGGAATTTCTATTCAAAATTAAAAAATTTCAAAAAAATTCGACAATCATTCTCCATAGTCAAACGTGTTGAATCCATTTCACCACGCCAGACTGATTAAGCCTCAATCACATTTTTATTTAAGTGGAGGTCGACAGTAATGCAGTGCTGGCTAATGCAGAGTCTTTTAGTCTCCTCTGCCTCATCAGTATAACTTGCATGATGCTTTGATGTCCACTTAACATATTTCAAACAAATGTTACGAAAATCATCTCGTCTGTGGCGGGGGTCATGTTCAACCACAGTGATGTTACTGATTAAAAGTTGCTATTTTTAACGCCAACCCTTTTTGTCTTGGGAATAACTGGAATTGGATATGGTTCAGGTTTTATATATGTGAAATATAAAATCGCATCTGTGTGAACATATTGCGATTTAAATGCAGTCCATTTTTATGTCCGTTTCAGCAGTTTGTTTTTTCCACTTGACATCTCATCCCAACTGCTTCTTTATAAAATTATATTTGGATGCAAGTAGCCCATTTGGTTTCCAGATGTGCCTCTGAGGAAAGAGTGACTTTTAATTGCTAGTAAATCATTAGCAAGAGACAAAGACATTGACTGTTTCTGAGGTAAATGACATTTGGTTCACACAGTGAATGACTAAGCTTACATTTAAGTATTTGGTTATACATGATGAATTCTGAAATGTTTTCAAACTACAGTGAAATATTTTTGTAACAAGTAGAAAAGAGCCTTTCCCAGAAAGTACTGCAATTCTTTTCTAAAGATGTTCATTTGATCCATTTCACTTGTTATGTAGCAAATTCAAACTGAATTAATATTTACTGAGGTCCAAACCAATACAAAAGTATAAACCATGGTATAAACCACACATTTCTGGATTTTATTTTGGTGGACGCTAGTTCACTTATTGGTTCTCCCCAGTTCATGATAGCTTCTAATCTGTGACAGTGAGGAATAACATGTTTACTTGGAGACACATAAAGCCACCACATCCTTTCAAACTGCTGCTTAGGGAAGCTAAACACATTGAAAAAAAGAGTTAACTGTCCTCTTTAGTATGCATCAGATCACCAACAACCATGACTGCTGTGAGACAGGGTCATCTTTACTTCCCAGGTAGCTGCTCCAATTTTGAACAGTTTTGAACACTGGGTTTTGAACATGCCATCTCACAGCAATAAAATGAATTGCCATTGCCATTTTTAAGGCCATAAAAAAACCCTTATGGCTGGTGAGGATTCTAACAAAGGAGCTTGACAGTTACTGTAAACCATAATTTCACTATCCATGTTGCAATAGCAGAATTAGCAAGCAGTTACTCTCTCCCTGACCTTAATTAGAGTATGAGTATTTAGTCTAATTGGAAGAAATAAACATGGACAGACAAGATACTATATTACAATATACAAGAGCTCTGCCTCCACTGAACAAACATCTGTGATGATGTGTTTATCCAAAGTGACTTACAATGGAGACAGGATACAATTGAGCAGTTGAGGATTAGGGGTCTTGCTCAAGCACCCAACCCAACCTGAAGTCTTAGCATGCAAGTCCAAGTCCTAGTCCAAGCCATGTTTCTGAGCTTGCAGATCTTTCTAATCCCTGGTTTTGACATTGTTCTGTTTTCCTGCCTGTGATCTGAGCCCTGCTAGGATTTCTGATGATTTATGGATCTCCCTGAACAAAACCCACGCTAAATTTATGCACCTGCATCCTGCTTTCATTCACCACATATCAGACTGAGGAGAGAAAACTAGAATTCGAACCATTAATTGCTTAATCCAAGGTTCTGCGTAGCATTCCTGTAAATGTGTATTAGATGATTCTGATGTACATTACCCAGAGAAGCTTAGCCTTTCAATTAATATTCATTGAATGTTTGGAAGGCATAACAAAGCATAAGTACAAAATGGAATGCTAACAAGCGAAATCGTAGATTGGATTGCAATAACACTAAGAAATGTTAGTGTTATATCTTATAAGCAAAGTTGGACCCAGAGGACATTTAGCTTGCATGTGGTCCTCTCCTTGACATTAGCTACTGAGGAAGTCAGGGTGATTGGATGTGTACAACGTGAAGAGAATTTGGGCCATCTGTTTTCCCTTCTGTTTTGCCATGAGAAGTAGTTAGAGCTGGCACTTTCAACACTGAAAGGTGTCTCTTTGTTAAATGCCTCAAGGCTTTAGGAAAAATTCCAGTACTGTCTTATAGCATATCAGTTCATCAGATAGCAATTCAATGGATTGCTAGACATTTAAAAGCACCCTGTTTTACCTCAGGGGTTTTGGGTACAAAGGCAATAACAGAGACATACCACTGTTTACTGAGACTGTGATTAAAAAGATTGTTTCTTCATATATCAACAGTTTTGAAAGCTAATTAGTATTTGAGATTTATCATCTCTGTTTTCTCCCTAGTCACACTCTTGAAGCCTGCTGTAGATTTTCCTCCATTTGGACTTGCTCAGAAAATTAATTTTGTTACTCCTTTCCTTTGACGTTAGATGTTTCTATTTCCTATCGCGGCTTCGCTGTGCTTTTTTAACTCTTTGGGATTTTTTCTGGACGAAGTTCAGCAAGATAAAATTGTTGTGTATGTCACCGTGGGATTTTATCATACAAACAAAAAAAATATTGTGGAGCCTCGGCTTTCCAAAGTGCCCACATGTAAATAATATGAGTATTTAAAATGAGTTAATCAGAGAAAAATACAGCTTGCTTGTTATTGAGAGTTTGCTCGGTGATTCACCCTGTCCTACACCCCTTCAGCCGCCTTAAAGGATGACACAAGTCTTTTCTTGTAATGTATCAGCTTCTGATTGCCACCCAGAATTAACTGATCTGATTTTTCAACATAGGCCTGTACAAACTATTTCACATTTAATTGCTGTTAAAGTCAATCAGGGTATCAAGGTGGTCAGTGGGGTGGCTGGGGGTGATGGGGGTGGCATCCCCTGCCCCGCTTAAATCTGCTGCTGCATAAAGCTTCTTACGGGCAGTTTTAATATGAGCTAGACATATTCACGAGACATGTCTGTGGGTATCCTGGACTGCTAAGAACGAGGCAGAGCTTCGGATGTGTGCATAAACACATCTGTAGCATGATCCAGTGCTGAAAGTAGGTCTAGTGCAGGCTTATATAGTCCTTCTTCATACTATGTAGGTCACTCGTCACCCCAGGAGCTGGCATTATGGATCTGATCGTTAATGTATTTATGTAAAAAAAAAAAAAAAAAAAGGAAGGGTTTTTCTAAAATGAAACACATTTTCTGATGAGATTGCATCATAAGATCTATGAATAAGCTTGACTAGAACATCTGAAAAAAATTCATGAGGGTCTAATACCTCTAAATGAGCTGTGTGGATGATGTGATGAAAGAATATGGATATAATTGTAAATTATGAGGCAATTCATTTTTCAGTGATATGGGTGTTTCTTTGGTATTCTGTTAACCAAACTTTTTTCTCAAGTAATTTTTAAAATTTCCCCTCCATTTTATGTAAATTCACTCTTGCATATGTTAAATAAACCTGCAATTGCAATTAGTTGTTTTATAATGGTTTTTTGATGTAGCACTTCTGTTTTGCTGGTACTTGATTAGCCAGCCTATATATTAGGGATGTAACTGAATATGAATATGAACCAAATAAGTAATTCAGAATTAGCAGTCAATGTGTTCTAAACAGATACATATACATATGCAAATAGGGGGCACACTATTCCTTTTTTATTTTTCTCCATATTTAAAAAAAAAATCCAGTTTCGGCCACGCCCATGGCGGGTTAGAAATCCGACTACAGATACAGATATGGCTATTCGGAGAAACAGATACAAATACAAAAGAAGAAAGTCACATTGGGTTAAACCCCTAATAAATGTTCTGTTGAATATTTCATCTCAAGCATTGTGATATGATACTTTTTGTCATATCACCCGCTTCTAACCTGTACACTCAGCATGAAACTGTTCTTTCTGATCTCTTGAAATCCATATTGGAGCCGACATGTTTTTTCAGGTCTATTTCCATAGCCAATGTTTTCTTATTTCAGAATGCAGAGGCCAGCTATGACTTCAGCAGCAATGACCCATACCCGTACCCTCGCTACACGGATGATTGGTTTAACAGGTAATCAGCAGTCCATCAGTCGGTTGGCTTTGTGACTCAAGACACTAAGGTGGGTTGGGGGAGGAAGGAGGATGTGTGAAGGAGGATTGGTGACCCAAGACTGAGTTTCCTGGCAGTGGTTGGCTGAAGGGCTGCTTGCTTTTTTCTTATTGATTTTCCTAACACATAGCCCTATTAAGTCATCTTCTTTCTGGGCTCTCAGCTTGGCTGCATTAATATGGAGCACATGGCCCACGCTGATGCCTCGCAGCACACTGAGCTAGCTGTGTCTCACTTGTCAAGGTCTGTGGAGGTGTGACAGCAGAAAACAAGCAACACAGGCGCACTGAAGAGCATTAAAAAATACCACATTATAATTTTTGAAACTTCTTTGTATTTCCAAAAGGAGAGCATGTGTATTTCTCATATGGCTCAAATGCAATAATGTAGTTCATTTATTAATGGCATAAGCGTGATTTCTTAGTGTGTGTGTGTGTGTGTAGTTGTAGAAGGTACCCAGAAGGTGCTCAGCAGGGTCAGAGGCAGTGAAGATTAGCACGACTCCCTCTTTATTACTGCTACGCTCAAACTCTCAATGTTAATAAATCCTGGCACATTGTGACACCCAAAAAGTGCTTGGGGCCATCTTTTCTAATAAAGAAGAGCTGGAGCATAGCTTCTTTTTTGTCCTGATCTCAGTGTGTGTGTATGTGTGTGTGTGTGTGTGTGTGTGTGTGTGTGTGTGAAGCATATGATGGCAACAGTAATATCATTAGTGTCACAGACTTGCCGGTTAATCAGACAGTTATTTATTAACACAAAAGCTGTGTTTCTGAGAAGTGCTGTGTTTCTTTTTCATGCACTGGCTTTCTCCAAGGCTTCATGTTACTCCATTGTGCTGGTTTGAGAACAGTGCACAGTTTCTTTATAATGGCTAAGGATATTTTTAGAAAGAAGAAACTGTCCATAAATGACATTTTCTATCCTCCTATCATGAATAGATTTCCATTTATAACATGCCAGCAGACAGAGGGGTTCCCATTGGTTTTGGATTATGTAAGATTAATTTGTGAGTCATGTGAATGTGCAGTAAGCAGAAATATTTGTGTGCAGGCAGAAATGGGTGCAACATCAGACAGTGATCTTGATTTAGAGACACATTAAGTGCCTTGAATAAATTTAGGATAAAGAACAGAACTGAACCTCAGATCCTGCAGTTGAAATGAGAGCTTCTGAACAACTTCTGGCCTTACTTTGGTTCAGACAATTCTTAAAAAAAAAAAAAACATCTCACACTAGCGCATAGTTTAGCTCATTATTTTTTAGCACTGGAGAGGTTTTTTTTTGGTGGCTCACATGTTTCTTGCTAATAGTATTCATGAATTTGGAATACCTATGTACATATCCTAATAATTTGCAATATTTTCTGAATGCAAATGTTCAGCCATGGGACCAGATGTGCCGGAGAGGTGTCTGCAGTAGCTAACAACAACATCTGTGGTGTAGGAGTGGCCTACAATTCCAAAGTGGCAGGTATGTCTCATACTATTTATCTAATCTAATTTTGATCCTTATATTCATAATAGCTTTTTTCAGATCTCACAAGTCCACTAAAATTTTATTTTCCCAATGGAACCTATTCAAGCTATTCTATATTCAAAACAGCTAGCTTGATTTAACTTGTGAAAACAGAATTTCTCTCCAACATGTCGACTGTTTTTTTCTGAAGCACACATAAATTTGACACCTTGTACAAAAGGTGCTGATCATTCTTTCACTTTCATTCATTCCTATTCTTTCAAGACATATTTTTCTCTTTCATCATTTTCAGTCAGATTTGAGAACATGCTGAATGATTGTATCATAAACAGTTATCAACCGTGGACACACGTTCACTACACTTAAGTACAGTTATTCACAATGATTATCTGTAGTGCGTACAATGTTCTAGATATTATAAAAGGTCATGGCAATCATTCATGGTTATGCTGTAGTCAGTTAGATTTGTGGTGAAATAACTAGAATACACATGAGTCACTTAAAAACACATGCAAGAAAGAAAATGGCTCACAGCTGTAAGAATGTGAATAAGTATGAAAACTAAACCATTCATCTATCTGCTGGTGGTACAGGTGGTGTTAAGACAGATGAATACTTGATGAAAAACAATTATCACATGGTCCTTGTCCTCGTCCTCCTCAAACCTCATAAGGACCCACTCTAAAAAGCCTATTAAAGCGAGCCGAGTTGAATAGTGACTGTCCTTTGCAAATTTATATGGAGGTAAGAAACATGACGTGGATCTTACACTGGTCTAGGCATCCGGATGTTGGACCAGCCATTTATGACGGACATCATTGAAGCCTCCTCTATCAGTCATATGCCGCAGGTTATTGACATCTACAGCGCTAGCTGGGGTCCCACTGATGATGGCAAGACGGTGGACGGGCCTCGTGAGCTAACCCTGCAGGCCATGGCAGATGGCGTCAACAAGGTACTCATGGGAAATATGGTGTTTTAGAATAAATATGCATTGCCACTGTATATGATCACATAATGCTTGGCATCTTGAACTTTTAATAATCTTGGATTTTTTTTTCCAGGGTGTATGCTGGTACTATCATCTACAGACTGAATAAAATATCACCAATGTCCTATTTAGATTGTGTTCATACCTTGAACATAGAGCATGAATATAGTATTTTGTAGTGTTTCAAGCTAAAAACCATAACCGTGCCAGGCAAAACTGAATAACCTGACAGCGAGTTGACAATGGAAGGGTAATGTTTCTAAAAATATACAAACTTCTTCAATTATTATAAAATATTACATAAATGAAATTTATATCCACATAACTGAATTAATGGTTGGGAAAAAAAATCTCCTGTGGCCCCATCCCCATGGGGTCATAACACCCAGGTTAAGAACCTGGAGAATAATAAATAATAAATAAATAAATAAATAAATAAATAAATAATAATAAATCTTAAGAATAGAGTGTTATTATTTTTGTTCACCTGCACATATTTCTAGATGGACCTCGAATGGTCTAAGTGATTCTAAAGTAGATTTACGTTTACATTTATGGCATTTGGCATCCAGAGAGACTTACATAAATGCTTTGAGGTCTCTGTCAGTAGATATATCCTTATATCGGTTCACTAGGATCTGGACTAGGAATACCATCAGTCTAAAAACTTTGTTCCGAGCTTGTTTAGTAAGAAAGCATATAGCAGTTTTTTTTTTTTTATTAACATTGAAAGTGCTAATCCAAGTACTTCTGGAAGAGGTAGGAATTTAGTAGTCATTTGATAACACCCAGTAACTCAGTTGTTCGTTGAAGTACAATTTCATGAAATCCAAAGAAGCAATAGTGTGAAGTACTGAGAGACACTCTCTTGGGGAGTTACATACTACTTGTTACACTGGCAAAGTCCAATCACTTACCCCGCAGAACATATCACTTTGTTTTTGTATCTCCAGTCCATGGGGTTTGACCTGTTCAAATTTCCGTGGCTAATGGAATAAAATGGTGTCGAGAGAACTGTTGCAGCTCTGGTTCTATTAGAGTGCTCTGCTTAACATCATTTAGGATAATCTCAGGATATTTAACCTCACACTTTGCAACTGAAATAAAATTGACAAAATACTTGGAATCTAACCCCCACCTTCTCTTGAAGGAGTGAAGAGGTTTCTAGTCATGGGCAGTCTTGATAGCTCAATGGTCAATAGATTGCACTTAGCTTAAAGAAAACTCATCAATTACAGTATTTGTTGAGTTGTAGGGCACTGTTATGACAGATTTAGTAATTTCCTGTAGAATTTTGTCATTGTAAAACTAGTCAATTACATATGATTAGAGGCAATTTTTTCCCAAAGAAGACAAACTGAATGACATGACAATGTTCAGCGAGACTGATATGGCTGATAAGTATGGCTTTTTGGTGAAAGCAGAATAAGTAATCGTATAGCCCTGAAATGGTCTTCTGAAAGGAGTTGCACAAAAATCCTTGCAGCTCCTCTCACTGAAAGTGTGCCTTCTTTTAGAAAGATTGTTGTCCACCCACACCTTGAAGATTCCCTCTTATAAGCTCTCTGTGTGAATAGAGCTTGTTACAAAAACAGCATCGTTTAAAGTGCAATCATTTCTTTTAGCTAATTGCAGCCAAGCTGAGCTGATGGGCCTCCATTCAGAGTGAAGGAACAGAGCGAGAGAGAATACATGAAAATGGGAGGTGGGGGTGGTGGGAATGAAGGAATAAATAAATTTAGAGAGAGGAGAAAAGAAAGATGTGTTTACAAAAACAAAACCACGGGTAATTCATTAAGGATCTTGAGTCTGTCTTATAGTTTTATGAACAATACACTGTAAATCCAAGTAATCCAATTAACCAAGCATAGTAAATTGCCATGTATAAAGATGATAATCAGAGAACAATTGGCAATATGAGAGCTAATGGTATGAAGCCGAATAAACGTACAGTGTGTTTGACATTGATGAAGGTTGTAAGAATGGTATTGTTCTTCTAGAGTTTATTTAAAAGTCAAAACTATTCATATTTCCTCAAAATAGTCTGACCTATATGAATAGTAGTTGCTATGGAAACATGTTATCAATGAATTATTAAAAATGTTGATCACTTATATGAATGTTAATTATGCCTGTTGTGTGCGTACAGGGCCGAGGGGGGAAAGGCAGTATCTATGTTTGGGCTTCAGGGGATGGTGGTGGCTATGATGACTGCAACTGTGATGGCTATGCCTCCAGCATGTGGACCATCTCTATTAATTCGGCCATTAATGATGGCCGCACGGCTTTGTACGACGAGAGCTGCTCCTCCACACTTGCCTCGACATTCAGCAACGGCCGCAAGAGGAACCCCGAGGCAGGAGTGGTGAGTAGGTAGCTGTTGTGTGGGTATATGTGGGAGTGTGCATGTGCGTATGTTCATATGTGTGTTTGTGTATTTTTTTTTTGCCTTGTCAATGACTGACCATGTTTTTTGTTATGCCTCAACTTTTATTTAAGCCGTATATGAATTGCAGTGCTTTAGATAATTCACTGCAGGATATCAGGTGGTGATCTGATAGACAAAAGTAGTAACATACTAATCAAAATTC
Source organism: Notoglanidium macrostoma (assembly GCA_030068235.1). NCBI lineage: Eukaryota > Metazoa > Chordata > Actinopteri > Siluriformes > Auchenoglanididae > Notoglanidium > Notoglanidium macrostoma. Next base: position 22,991,685 of record JAQQZR010000038.1, on the reverse strand, counting down.
AAATAAATGATTTTGAAACAAAACCAGGCATCAGTGATGGCAATTTGGAGAATATGTCTTTTTGGAAGTCAGTGAGACTTTTAAAAGTGCTTGCGATCCAATGTCAGGTTTAAATATCAACCCTGACCTCCTACACACTAAAATATCCAGTTCATTTTACCACCTGGATGTCAGGACAGAGAAGAGTCTTGAAGCATGTCTTCCTAGTACCTTGAGGGATCATGGGTCTAGTCGAGCCATGTGAGAGGCTCCAAAAGAAAGTAGTGCAGAGTGCAGCATGCAAAGTTCCTTGAGGTAGGTGGGTGTCCATTTTGGCTTGGTGGGAATGCGGGCAGCTACAGAAAGCCAATGGAGGGAACGTAGCAATGAGATGGTGTGGGAGAACGTGGGGAAATTGAAAATAAGTTGTGTTGTGGTCATGCAGAATGGAAGACCTCCCAGAAGAAAGTTGCAGTAGTCCAATCTTCAAGTGTCAAGAGATTGAACAAGAACCTGAGTGACAAGGATAGTGACTGGTTTTCAAGAACTAGCCCAAGGTTGCATGCACCGTCAGATCGTGTTATCTGAAAATTCTCCAAGGAGATTACAAGAGCTTGACATGAGGATGAATCTCCAGGGATTTACAACAGCTCAGACTTGCTGGAATGTAATTTAATCTATAATAAGGTGTCGCAGACATGCTGAGACCCAAGCAGAAACATGAGTGTCTGAGGAAAGAAAGGAGAGGATGAGCTGACTATCATTAGTATAGCCATGGTATGAAAAGTACATGAGGATATGACCTCACTAAGAGAGTGAGTATCGAGGAAGAGTAGAAGGTAGCTAAGCACTGAGCCATGTGGGACACACATGGAGAGTCTGCATGGAGCAGATGGATTCCCTCCATGTCAGCTAATATGACCTTCCCGCAAGAATCAAACCACCAGCATGCTGTGCCTCTAATTACAAGGTTTGTGAGGATGGACAGGATACTCTTGTGACTGAGCATGTTGAAGGCTTTTGACAGGTCAAGGAGGATGATGACCACTGCTAGTTTGCTGATCGAGTAGTGCAAAGCTTCTTAAGGGCTATTTGTGTGTCCTCAAATGTGTCCTCACTCAAATGTATGACCTCAAAGCCAAGGCTGGTTAGGATCCTGTGTAAGAAAATCACTTCCATAATTAGAATTGATTGACCTGGTTTAGATGTTCTACAATGAATTAGCTCACTCCAGCCTCACCAATCTCTAATCGATAGTCCTTAAGCCATGATGGAGCCTGTGACACTTGTTTAGGTTTAGTTGGATTTTGATAATAGTATGCTAGCTGTCCTCAAATAGTACTGAATTTTCCTTTTTTTTTTAACAATTGATGTAATTACGTCGGTTCAAATTCAAATTGTCTTGTCAAGAATGAAACTATCTAAAGTCTATATAAATCCCATGACGATCAAGCATTTCAAACTTCTGCTGATGCAATGATCTCTCTACATGGCTCTGGGTGGTTCTAAAAAGGTTTTCTCTCTCATAGAGGAAACTATTAAGCCTCAGGCAGAGTGTGTTTGTTTATGCCAGCATATTCATTAAAACACGGTACTTTAAGGTTTTGTGAAAATGGAGTGAAGCAAACGTTCACTTAATGGCTGACAAGCACAACCAATTGTGACAATTCTTTCGTCTTTACTAAATATACAAAAAAGTTTCGGTGCAAACCTTACCTGACAATGTTTAAAAATCAAAAGCAGTCACACATTTTCTGCGATTGAATCTCAGGTGGCTTTCTACACTGTTCATGAGGGCACTATTTGTCCTATTTAGGGTGCAAACAAATAGGCAGCTGATTTAGGCAGATACTTGGCTCACTGGGAATAAAAGTAAGATGAATGTAAATAATTTAATTAATTAAATAAATAACCATAAATGAAAAAAAACTGCAGCTTCATAAATTCACCCCAAAAAGGACTGTATGCTAACATGGACAAGAATAGTACCCAAATTATGCACAGAAAATACATCACAGCTCAACAGAAATGATGCTGCACCATCTGGAGGAAAGCTACATCCACCGCAAAGAGATAAACAAAACAAAGATCAATGATTGCGTCTAAGATCAAGATATTGATTGGGAAGCACTGGCTGACTGTTAGTCTAGTTGTCTGTGCTCTTCTTAGAAAGGCAGTACACAGAATGTAAGTAGGCCAATTGCAACATGCCAGGAGTAAATATATATACGAAACCTACTACTGATGGAAGCCTTCTAAAGCCCAGAATAATAGAAATGATAAAGAGCTAATTGCTTTGTCCTTTCTGTGAAGATGCAGGCAGATGTATTCAGCATGGAACCTAATGTACTCGCCCTGGCACAATTTAAAGATATCAGTTAAGATAAGTTAAGAGTTCATTTTGCATGATAGAGAAGATATTATATAATGGGCAAGGCATCAGAGACTGAGATGAACTCACATGTTGTCTCAGACTGGAAAAAAGATTTTAGTAGCTTCTTCAGTACTTTGCTATAGGTTCAGTTTAGATTTAGTCCAGTGCTTGCTCTTGAATTTGATCATTTTATATTCTAAAATCTAAAAATAGTACCTCTTTATATTATGTATATATGTCACAAATTCCTCCTCTCATGTTCACATTTTGTTTTGAGTTCATAACCTGTGCTTTTTTGTTTACATTACCGTGTGCATGTGTTTTGGTCCGTTACCTAATGTGTGCACCTGTTCTGTGTCCAGCCCTTGATTATTTTGTGTATTTTTAGACCGTTCTGTTTCTTTGTCTCTTTTGCGATGTCTTCTTCATAGTTACTGTGCATTTCTGAGCCTTACTTTTCTGGGTTCCCTATTTTCTTTGTTTATAAAATTACTAGCATAGTAATAAAGCACTTTGTGAGTTGCTGAAAAGTAAATGTGAAGTTAAACAAAGTAGAGGGTTTTTGGTAAATTTCCATTTTTTTCCAAGTTGGCAGCCTTCTTAAAACACAGTAACATGCTAACTAGCTGATCATCTTCTTTTTTTTTTTACTTAGTGTGCAAAGATCCAGGAGCAATGGTTTTGACGCACTCTCTCTTTTTCTCTCTCATTTTCTTTCTCTTTGTTGATCCTTCAACTCAGATCCAGAAGGCTTTTGGAATTGGCATAAACTGCCATAAATGTTGGAAGAAATGCAGGAAGTCCATTATTGCCAAAGCTACATTGTAGAAGAAAATCTTCCTTGAATGACAATAATGGTGAACCCATATAAATAGATTTATGTTACTTGTTTCTCTCTCTCTCTCTCTCTCTCTCTCTCTCTCTCTCTCACTCTCTCTCTCTTCACAGGCCACCACAGACCTGTATGGAAACTGTACGTTGCGTCATTCAGGCACATCAGCTGCTGCTCCCGAGGCCGCTGGTGTGTTTGCCTTGGCATTAGAAGCCAAGTACGTACATTTCTGCTTCTTAGCACATGTTTCAGATACATGTCCTGATTAAAGATTTATGAAACATGCAGCAGAGCTGCATTAGCAGAGAGTGCACTGCACTATTGGCTGTAGATTATGAGATAATGAGTGTTTTGCACTGCTTTGCTCTCAGTCCTACCTTGATAGTGTTTTATACCTCTCCCATTCGTATGTCTGATGCCTTTCTCTTCATTTTTGTGCTTGAAGCCAACATCAATGCCATCGAACAAAAAAACAAACCAACATTGGCCTTCATCTGGTCCTTAAAGCTAATTAAATGGGCGTGGAGCTCACACTTTGCACCAATGCATTGGCTCAAAGCTCTCCATAATTTGCTTAATTGAAAGCAAGAGACCTTTAGAGGGCAGGTGCTCAAAATTATAAAAGGGATCAATTTTGAAATCACTAAATACAGCATATCCTGTCTCAGCATAGTAACCATTACGCCAGCAGAATTTTTGCATTAATTACAGTCTAAATTGCATCCAGTAAAATGCACATTTTGCAGAAGTTGTAAATGGCAGTGTGAACTATCCAACATAGCCATGCTATGTAAAATTTGTTCGAGATAGAGACCTCTTTAGTGAACACTGGCCATAAACATTATGATAGTTAACATGCTTATGCTGAAAGGTAAAATCCCTTATCCAGTCAGAAATACAGAATATCTGTTTGACCCGTTGCTAAAATTTGCTTTAGTGCCTTTTATCTGATTGGTGAGATTGCTGAGAAGACTCCTGATTTACATTTGACTCCCTGTAGTGACTTTTATCATCCTTTCAGTGCCGCTCACCTCAATTCTCAATTATAGAAAATTGTGATTATTGAGGTGAGTGCACAGAGTGATAATAAATCTGATTTCCACCTTGTAATTCAGGTAACTGTGGTTGAGGTGTCACTCAGTCAGATGGGAAAAATTGCTTGGTGTCACATGCACTAAGTGCGAATAGTTCACAAATTGCATAATTGACTTCTACTATGAGCACAATGACTTGAAACCAGTTTTTGAAAAGAAACCATATATATGTAAGAGAGAAACCACATATATGTATGTATATATGTATGTGTATGTATA
>JAQQZR010000038.1:22971333-22987087 GCA_030068235.1 Notoglanidium macrostoma | reverse complement strand
GCATATTGTACCTTACAACCCTGAAAAAAAAACTTTAAAAAAAAAAAGCTAAATCAAGGGGCAAAGGAGGAAAATGATCAAAATGCCTCGTGCTACTATTACATCATCTTGCTGCATCATATCAAAGACAATATTGCTATGCAGACTATCAAAGAATAGTTTATTTAATTCCCATAGTCAAATGAACTACAAGTTGTGTTATTAATTTAACCTTGGTGGTGGAACTGACTTCAGAAAGGCAATTTTCACCTCAATTGTGCTGATTGAAACAATCTTTAGTGTGCTGTGACTGGTGTTAATGAATGTTGACATGACCTTACCTCTGCAAACCCTCAGTGTTTGTTCAGTATTGAATAATGTTGAAGCTGATGGTGGAGCAGGTCACACGCTCCAGCAAACGGTAAATACTGATTGCAGGCAGCAAGTACATGTGTGTTTTGTCAGTTGCCCAAACATACTTACAGCACTCTAGTGATACCTGCAACATGCTGAGGAGCAGACAATGGACTGTTTTGAAAGATGAATCATACACTGAATAGTCTAAATTTGGACCAGAGTTTTAAGAAAAAATATTTGTTTCATTTTTACTAGAATGTCTAGAACTAGAATTTACGAGAATGTCCTCTCTCATCAAGGCATTTCAGCCCACAGAACGGAATGTTTTTTTGTTTTTTGTACCATTCTGTGTGCAAAGTGTTGTGCTTGAATAATCACAGGAGATCAGTCTCTAAAATACTCAAACCAGCCCATCTGACACCAACAACCATGCCACGGGCAGCGTGATTAGGAACACATTTTTCCCCCATAAGAAGCTCTTGACCTGTATATGCATTGTGCTGCTATAGGTTTATCTGATTGAATAATTGCAGATGCAAATGTACAGGTGTTTTGCAAATAAAGTGGCTGGTGAGAGTATATTATAGACTTCTTAAATACATTGGATATAAAAAAAAGAAGTCAACACACTTTTGTTAAAATGGCATGTTTTTGTGAGGTAAAAAAATTAAACTATGTCAGAACCTTTTTCACCTTTATTATGAAATTGCAGCATACAATAATCAAGGGACAAATAGCCTGAAATGTTTTAGGGGAAAAAAAGAAAAACAAAAAACCATCCTATACCCAGCTTGTATAAGTGTTCACACCTTTTTATAATTGGGAATATGGCAATGTTCAGAATCAACCAATCCCCTTCAAACTCATGTTAAATACTAATGATAATACACATGCCATTGATTAAAGTGACTGTTTAATCCCAAGTAAAGTACAACTGTTCCTATAGGATTTTCCTGATATCTTCTTGGTAACATCCAACTGGAAAAGCCAGGGGCTGCAAAGAGTTTACAAAGTAGGAATGAGATCTCACTGTTGAAAAATATCAATCCGGACAGGGTTACAACTAAAAATTTCCAAGGTATGGAACACTGTAATGACAATAATCAACAAGTGTAAAAAGCATGGCCTGACAAAGTTCTTACTAAGACCAAGATGTCCCTCTAAAATGGAGAAGACCAGGAGAAAAATGGTCAGGGAGGCTGTCAGGAGACCTACAGCAACATTAAAAGAATTGCAGCAATTTATGGGAAGTACTGGTTGTTCTCTTCATGTGAAAGCAATCTCTCAAATTGTTAATATGTCTTGGCTACGGGGTATGTTTTTTTTTTTTACCGAAGAAAAAAGCATCCAAGCCCAGCTAAAGTTTGTAAAAAAAAAATGCATCCAGTCTCCTAAAACTATGTGGAATAGTGTGTTAAGGTCTGATGGCCAAAGGTTGATGTTTTGGCCAATGAAACCAAAAGAATTGTTTGGTATTACACACACACATCACCAAAGGAACACACAGGCACTTCAGTCATCACAATGCAACTATTTGTATTGAAGAAAAGCCCTCTCACTTTGCATGACATGGAGTGAGATCATTGCCTTTTATATGAGAGTGTGCATATGATGTTAATCCGAACAAAGCGGACACTACAAGCACACAGAAAATACAATGCATGCAGAAAATACACTGCATCTTTAAAATGCAGCACACCATAGACAAGTGTGCTCACTTGTGACAAAGAGCATCGCGAAAAGAGAGCGCACTTATCTCCGGTGTGCTGCGTTTCAAAGACGCAGTGTATTTTCTGCACTCTTGTTATTGCTGTCTTTTCTCGGTTTAATCTCATAATCATATAAAAGACAATGATCTCACTCTAGTTTTAACATTGTGGATCTGATGAAGACGTTATAATATAATAAAGATATGCCGGTATCCAAAGTTCGCATATTGGTCCACTACCCCACAGTGAGAAATGGAATTGGCAGCATTATGCTTTGGGGTTGCTTTTCATCAGCTGGAACTGGGGCATTAATCAGGGTGGGGGGAATAATGAATACCAGTCAATTTTAGGGAATAACCTTAAGGCTTCTTCTAAAATACTTAACATGAAGAGGAGTTTCACCTTTCAGCATGACAGTGACCTGAAGCACACCTCCAATTCAACAAAGGAATGGCTTTACCAAAACAAGATCACGGTTATACATGTCCAGACCTAAATCTGTGTGGAAAATATGTGGGGTTACCTGAAGACAGCTGTGTACAGGAGATGCCCAGCCAATCTGAATTAGAATGCTCTTGCAACGGAAGCATTGCAAAATATTGCTAAGTCAAGATGTACCAAACTGATGAAAAAGATTAAATTCCATGATACAATATAAAGGTGCTTCAAGTAAGTTTAGGGGTACACACTGTTATGCATTTTTTTTCCTTAAAATGATTCCTAATTAATTTTTTTTTTACTTTAATTAAAAAAAAAATTTATTCTTCAAAAAAGCATGACTACTTAAGGACCTAGATGACTTCAATCGTGCAGGAACTACAGGATAAGTGATATCAGGAGATTCTCCATCACAATATCAGGGTATCTGTTCATGACTTAAAGCTCAAGAGGCTGAATTAAGCAACATGACAGAAAACCCAGGTGTTATTCGTCAACAGAGCGGCTCCTGATCTTAAATTGATGTCGTGCAAGCAGGCGATTTCATAGAGAAATATCATTCTTTAGATTTTGTAACCCTCTGTAAATTATTCAGAATGAGTTATTTAATTATTAACGATTCGGCAGATATCTCTCAGCCATATTTCTGAATGTGTTGACCATTACAGAAGCCTTAAAGCTATTTTTAATTAATCTAGCCAATTAGCCTTAAGCTTGTTTTCCTTGTGTGTGTATGCATGTAGTCCAAACCTGACCTGGAGGGACATGCAGCACCTCACAGTACTCACTTCAAAGAGGAATAAACTCCATGACGAGGTGCACCAGTGGAGGAGAAACGGCGTTGGTTTGGAGTTCAACCATCTGTTTGGCTATGGCGTGCTGGATGCTGGTGCCATGGTCAGCCTGGCGCGTGACTGGAAGACTGTGCCTGAGCGTTTTCACTGCATAGCTGGATCGGTGCAGGAGACACAGTAAGTGCTGCATTGCCTGTATGGGACACTTTGTAAACCCAAATATTGTGAACAAATTATAATAACCATAAATGATTTCATAATGAGATTTCTTATAAACATATTTATTCTCTTTATAAGACATTCAGCTGCATGTAAATATAGTATGGAATAATGGGTACAGTGTGACAGCATCCCTGAGCTCCACGACAGCATTTTGCATGTGTCAAACCTTCCTCTCTCTTCCCACACAGACACTGGGAGTCCCTCTTCTTTCCACAAAGCACCTATGTTCCTTATTCTCATGTCTGCTATAATTAGTCCTCTCCTACTCAGTGCTGGGCACAGCATTCTATGGCAACAGCCTCAATTAGACTGGGCTTGAGTGCCAGAGAGAACGTGTGTGTGTGTGTATGTGTTCATGCGCAAACTGTGTGTGTTTATTTTTCTGTGCTTGCGTGCGTCCTCGTCAAACCCCCATAGACAAAAGTGCCAGCTCTCATATCTTACCTAGCAGAGAGATGGCGGGAGTCCTAGCCGAGGCAGTGGGTGAGAACAGCAATTAAAAAAAAAGCAAAAGAGAAAAGAAAGATGCTGCTGAATTCAAATGAGCACGGACACACAGGGCAGCCGCCATGTGATAAGGCCCCCTATCAGCCCTGACTAATGAATGCCGCTAAACCCTCAGACAACGGACCAGCAAGGAACAATTCTGAAAAATAAGGCTTTAATTGTTTTAGAAAGACATTCCCAAAACATGAAAAAAACCCTTATGGATTAAGTGCAAGTGGAAAAAAATAGCGAACAGAAAAAAGAGTGTGTGCCTGCAAGGACGATTAAGGAACATTTTTGTTGGATTCGGTGAAGACCTTGCATTTGTTTAAGTTCTGTCAATCAAAATTCATATCTCATATCTCAAACCCAATACATAAGCTATCTTCTATTCCTTAAATCCATAGTTGTACACTGCAGTCAAAAGCGATCAGTCAGAGAGGTGTTTCCAGTCTCACGGTACAGCACCTTTTGTTCCAGAGCAGTAATTACAATCAGAACACCCCTGCAGCTGCCGCTCTATTAATAATCCAACTTGGGCTTTAATAATAAACATAACAACAGAAAAAAATGCTCACTGTTCTGTATCACAGCCTTAATACTGTAGTAGTGAAGATTTGACCTGTTACCAGAGACAGTCCCTGCAACGACACATCACCTCAGCACTACTCTACCGGCACCAGTGGTAGAGGTGTAACGCAGTGCCGCTATCTGCATCTGTTAAGTGCTTCAAATATTCGTATGCATATGTTGTTTCACTTATGTTAATCCAATTAGCACATTGGCTGTTAAATGTAGTCAGTTCATGTTGTCTTTGCGCTACACTATTTGTCCTCCTGAACATTTCTGCTTCACTGTTGCGCAATTGATGTATTTATAGAATGTATTTTTAGAAACCATCGATTTTCATTTCACACATTGCAAGCTGCGCTTTTAAACAATGCATCTTCATGAGGCACCCCCTGCGGGTTTATTTCCTGATGTTCCAATTTTCCAAACAACCCACCAACCGGATGCACATTCGACTCGACTCTCCTCTTACTTCTGTTTTTCTGAATTAATCTCCCAGGAAACATGCCCCGCTTGCGTACCAGTGGTCTCACGCAGACCCACATACGTAATCTGAGTGCAGTAATGGACCAGGATGGGAGACCTGTCTCTGATAATGCCATTACGTCCACTTTATGGCCGCTCGCTCCAGCCCTCTGCCGTTATCATCCTGCTGGAACAAAACAGGCTGTCAGCAGCACTGCGCCTTTGTGCGAGCGAAGCAACAAAGCCGTCCTCCTCTTACAGCTTGGATGAGATCCCTTCATCTCGCCAGAACAATTTGTCTGGCACTAGGGTGGTGCATTATTGAAAAGGGGGGATATAATAGAGTTTCTATTGTCTGCTCTTTACAGCCTGCTCTTGCTGAACTCATATTTCAGAGAGAAGGAGTTCAGATCCAACCTCGATGTGATCCCGATAAGAAACTGATTTTAATTTTTCCTGTTTCTCCTGCTAGTTATATGCAAATGTTCATCCTTGAATATAGAACGCTGCAGTTTAATGTGGTAGAAACTCCAGGGTGACAAACAAAGCGACGGGTAAGTGTGTAAGGCAGAAAACAAAGTGCCTAAAGCCTGTTTACTAGTGATAAAATGACTGTAATGCACACCGTCAGGTGGCTTATTGCTTTAATATAACGGCGACAAAAGCATTATGATAAAATCCAGAGTTCAATAAATAATTTAATTTATTATTAATGATATTTGCAATAAGCAGGTCTTCCACCACACAATGTAATCTGTTAACAGTAAGTGGCTTATTCATAATGGTTTTATCGGTTTAAACCCTGACGCATTATTAAAGAAATCAGTTATTGTGATTTGTGCATATATCGATATATTGATGGCTTCGATTTTCGAAGTGAAACTATAATTTGCATTAATGACTTAACTTTGATTTCATTTAAACAGTCTATCTAAAACCGTACTTGTCTCTCTTCTTCATGCAGCAAGATCCAATCAGGTGCCAAGCTAGAACTCACCATCACTACAGACGCGTGTCAGGGCCGGGAAAACTTTGTGCGCTATCTGGAGCACGTCCAGGCGGTGGCGACAGTGAACGCGAGCCGGCGCGGCGAGCTCACGCTCAACCTAACTTCGCCTATGGGGACCAAGTCCATCCTGCTGAGCCGTCGGCCGCGTGACTCCGACTCCACTGTTGGGTTTGACAAGTGGCCCTTCATGAGCACTCACACATGGGGCGAGGACCCTCGTGGCACCTGGAAGCTCGAAGTCGGCTTCTGCGGAGAATCTCCACAGAGCGGCTACCTAAACGAGTGGACCCTCATGCTGCATGGCACACAGAGTGCACCCTACATAGAGCAAGTGGTTAGGGACTACCAGTCCAAATTAGCCATGTCCAAAAAGGAGGAGCTGGAGGAGGAGCTGGATGAAGCTGTCGAAAGGAGCCTTGAGAGGATGATCGGCAAAAGCAACTAGCCTCCATCTGAACTGCATGATGCCTGCCTTCTCTCTCTTTCTCTCCCTTTCTCCATCTCACTTTCACCCTCAGTGTATCTCCCGCTCTTTCTCTTTCTCTCTCTTGCGCCTATATTTTTTTTCCTGTGGTCACGAGTTCCCTATTGAATGTTTCATGTAGGCCCGGATAAATAAAAAAATATATTCTCTAAAATGACCTATTCTACAAGATATTACCTCTTGTATTTTCTTTTTTAAAAATAATTTCTAGAAAATGTATATATACAATATATATATATAGTATATTAATTTATTGCTGTCTCCCCACCTCAACAAATACAACTATTGTACAGTTTGTGACTGTAAATGATTCTCTGTGTTATTCTCCCTAAAGACTAGTCCTTGCTAAAAGAGCAGCGCCATTGATTTCTGGTTTGTTTGTTTTTTTTAAATAAGACCTATTTATATCTAAAAAGGTGATATAAAGTGTGAACACAGCTTGTGGCCAACAACAAAACCTATTTTACAACCTTCAATATATCTAACAATAAATCTGTTCTGCTGTTTGTTAAAGCATTTGAGTGATGCTGATGATGTTTTATAACATTTGGGCAATAGCCTTTTCAGGATTCATCACAGAAACAGATATTCGGTAATAAACAGAAACTAATTGCATCCATTAATACTCTGATTTGCTTTATCCAAACTAAAGAACTGAGGTTATGTTTTGCAACATCTCAGTCATTCCTCTCTTTTTAGAACTGTCCTTTCCTTATCCTTATATACAGATTGATAACAATGTAAAGGGAAAAACCACCACGAGCCACCAGAAGAACTTTAGTGCACCTTGGCATGGACTCTACAAGTCTGTGAAACTGTCCAAGAGTGATAAAAACCATGTTTTCAAAAGATATTCCTTCAATTGATGGAATGGAATGGCTTGTTGATGAAGGTTGATGGTGCAAAAGTCTTAGGCACATACCAAAAAAATGCTGTAGAGCAAATATGCCTTTGAAATTAAATGTTTCTACATTAGTTGTAAAAGATCTTGACTTCCAGTGACTCTTCCATCTAAAGATCCAAGTAGACCCAAACCATGCCAACAAAATGCTACAGCATAACAGAACTGCTGGTCTATTTCCCATTTAATTTGTCAACTGTTCATATATGGTTTAATTATTCCCAGAATGAAATTCTAATTATTATTATAAAATTAGTTCTAATTATTCCCATATAGGTAAATGTTTGAGGTCATAGAGGTCTGTTTTATTTTTAGGGGAGTTACAGACAGTCCCGCACTGATTCTGGTTATCTCCTGCTCCAGAGAGTCCAGAGAGTAGATTATGCAGGGGTCACATCTGTACTCCACTGGGCCACCTCCATGTAAAATGGATGAGTGTCATCTCCAGCTGGCTCACTTTGACAAACACATTGGTGCAAAGTGAGAGAGAGACTTCACACAGTGTGAATCTATGCTTTGGTGAAAACCCTGTGAAATACTAGCTTCATCGATCCTTTTCTTAAGAATTATATTTAAATGCTTAAAGGCCATGAATGAACTCCATACTTGTACGAAACAAACAACACAGAACATTATATTTAAGCATGTTCAGTATTTATTCATTTACTAATACACCACAAAATTTTGCAACTGGCAATTTCTAATTTTTCAAATTAGCAAATAGCAGCAACTTTTGAACTCTTGGCTTGTGGCTGTAGATCAAATCGTGTTGGGGCAAAGAACAATAGTGTAAAGCACTGGCTTAGGGATGAAAAGCAGCACCAAAAACTCAAGTTTTCTCATGTCGCATGGTCCCCATGCTTCTTTTTGCTCGTTTTTTCAATCATGGTCTCCACCACCATGGAAGTTTCCTCATACCCCTTCACTCTGAAGTCAGGTGAAAGCTTCTCCACCGACTCCACCACTTCCACCTTCTCGTAGCTCATGGAATCCGAGGTTGCTCTGGACATTGAGGTCAGGGGAGGAGGTCCTCGTTGCCCACTTTTTCCTTTTCTGCCATTTTCCTTGCCACTCTGTGGAGTCGGACTATTTCTTGAGTCATCACCGTCTTCCTTCCCACTTGCCTCGCCGTCTTTCTTTTTGTTGTGGTTGTCATCTGGGGGACTGGGAGGAATGACTGGGGGCAAAATAGGGGCAGCAGGGGAAGGACTGGGTGAAGGAGAACGAGAAGGTGTTTTACGCTCACAGGGCTCGAATGGGGAGATGCCGTTGTCACAAATGGTGACGACGATGTGGCCAGCAGAGGGCGCTGTGGTGTAGAAGCAAGGGTCCAGGTAGCTGGACTCACCGGTCACCAGGACATAGCGCCCTTTAGTATAGAAATCAGTGATGGGTTCAGGCTGCCTGTACCTTCGCATGCGGTTACGCACAATGTTGCAGAGCGTGTCGAAAGCCTTGCTGATTTGAGCACCATCAGGCACATCATTACGAACTGCAGCTCTCGACAGAGCGGCTTGTTTCACCTCGCCTACAACCTCAACAGGGTCAAATGCATCTTTCTTTTTTTCCTCTTGCACATCTTCTGTCACATCTATAGAGGTGAGCTCCTTTTTGATCACCTTCTTGGCCTGATTTTTCTGACGCGGCTTGACACTAGCAATATCCTGGAAAGCTTGAGTGATATCTGAAAGTAAGCGTTAATCAGAATCACTGTCAGTAATAAGGAATTCATTGGCTCAGACATTGCAAGAAGCAGAAATCAAAAAGAGTAGTGCAAGAAAAAGTTATGTAAATAAAAGGTGCATGGAACTATAACTCCAGGAATAACAGAACTAGTTTCTAAATTAACACACCCTCAGGCACAGAGCACATAATGAGGAAAAGTAGAATAGTAGTTGATTAATTTGGCTGACACTTCGCTTGTGAATATTGATTATGATTAGCAGGTTTGCATTTTCTGTGAACTCTTATTACAAAACATCTAGTTGCCAATGTTCGACAAATGAAAAAAAGATCATTTAGTGATTTGTCAAAACCTCTAACAGCACATTATGTCTACCAACATGCTCCCATTTCACTTATCTGCTTTATTACAGCATGCATTTACCGAACATCAGTGCAGTTTACAAAAAGGGGCTTAATTATTTAATGATAAGTAAGCTAATTGCTAAGGCCAAAATCAAGATAATAATCAGTATGTGATCACCGGAGCAGCCCTGCACGCGCACACACAAAGACTAATCAAACCTAAAACCTTTTTCTCCACTTAAAACACACAATTGCATTAAATGAATCACTCGAGTGTTGTTTTGAGCACACAGCAATTAGTCAAACGATTCACACTTGCACAGTGTTGTGCCAGAGCACTTTGTTGGAAAGGTCAGCATCATGCATCATTGCTAGCCGATGCCGAGCACTGATCCAGCTTGCTCCTAAAGCACCTTAGACAGACAGGAATGGAAAAGACGAGTGTGGGAATAGACTAATCAATAGTCTGGGATGTCAGGAAGGTGGGAAGTAGTGATAGCACCCAGTGCCCCAGTATATGGAAGCATCCTCAATATACCTCATGAATGTTTCAGGCCTTAAGGTTTGTGTGTAATTAGATTAATGCATAAAGGAATATTAATACGATGAATAGATAGTCAGAATAAACATGTTGAGACTGACATTTCCATTTGTCTATGATAAAGGAGGACCTTTGGAGGTTTATCTCCCCTCTTATACACAAATGGTTCAGTCTGCCAGTGCAATCATACCTTTCCTGAAAGAGACCAGAAGTAAAGAACTACTTAATTTGCAGCTTTTTGAAAATGGAGCCCTTAATGTAGCTACTTTATGTATGCACAGAACATTGTGCAGTGCTACTATCTTTATGTGCATAAATAAAAGATTATATCTGTGTTGCTCTTGTTTTTATTTACTTTTATTTTACAGTATATTGCTGAGTTTTCCTAAATATACTCCAATTTTCCAGATGATTTTGGAGTAACTTACTGACACCGAGTGCATTTACTGTAAAAACAATTACAGTTCCATAATTATATTTACATTAGATTTGGCTGAAGCTTTTATCCAAAGCAACAGTACGACTGAGGACGGATACAACTGAGCAGCTGAAGGTTAATGGTCTTGCTTGTGGTAAGATATTCTGTTTTCTTTCAACCTTCTGATCTCTAGAACAAAGTGTAACCATTGTACCAACAACTGGCTTGCACTAATTCAACCACCACTACTTTTCCAAGACAAATTTCACTGCTTTACAGCAAATTTCACCCTTTACATAAGAGGGTTTGAGTTCGCCTAATGTAGTCACTAAAAAAATGATCCACTGATTTGCTGATACAACGAGAATATTTGCCATTCTTACACCTATAAATTAAGATATACCACAATGCATTGCGTTTTCTGGTATTTAACTTTAATGCAATGCACTGCTCTGGCAATTTAATAGTTCAAATGATTGAAAGAACATGATAATTATTATACACCTGGCAATCCCAGACTCTTTGTAACCAGTTGCAATGTTGGCAAATTGGATAACTCAATTTCATCTAAAAAATCTGCCCAAGTGACTACAAATCAGCCCAATATGTAATGCTTTGCCAAATAAATGGTAAACCCTATAAATCTACATATATATGAATTTTATATCTGCAGTACAAGGCCATTTGTTCCAGGCTAATAAGATTAAAAATAGCCCAAATGGACTCGACACACAGGTCTCTGCCCCCTCCCTTCCTCCCCTCTGCATCACAATCCTCCTCCGTCACCTTTCCCTCGGCTGGTCATGGTGGGGCTGCGAGTGTGTGATCTGTAATTGGCGGTGAACAGACTAATGGGGCTTCCAATTATAGCTGAATTCAATCTGTGAAATAGAATGAGACAAGTGTGATCACAACACGGCAGAGATACCTGTTTCAAAATGTGTTTTAGTCTGAAACACAATGCAATCATTGCACAATATTAAAAAAAAAAAACATTTATAGTTCACTTTTCATTTTTGAAAACACTAAAAACAGTCTGATACCTATAGTTTGTAACTACTGGGAATGTTATAGACACGTTCAAACATTCATGATTTTGTGTTTAGGGCTGAATTTGACTTCTTAAAGGTTGTCAGTGAAATAACGGTTTAGTTAGGTGTCTGAGATTGTACTGCCATCCTGTGGCTAGGTCTCATAAGCCAGTATCATTGAATCACATTTAACAAGCATCCAATAAAGTTTGCTTTCAAGATATCCACGATCATATAACCTGCTGTCTTCATTCTCAATGATCCTCTTGTATCTCTCCAGCTCGTTCTCCAGCGAGGTCTGGTACACGGCGAGCTGTCTGCACTCACTGGTGTATTTCTCCAGGAAGCGCTCAGCCTCCTCGATCTCCTTTCTAAGGCATTCAATTTGCTCGTTGTACAGTTGGATCTCTTCATCATAGCTCTCCTGTGTGATCTTGATGGCCTGCTCCAATGCTGAGGTCTGGGACATGGAAAGACACAGTAGACATTATGCTGATACATTCTGCCAGCAAATGTCCAAATGAGATAGATGAAGGGAGTAAAATTGTGATGTGCTGGTAGATCACACAGACCAAAGACATTATAATGACTTGTACAGTAAATAAAAGCAAAGTAGATTATTTTCAGTAAGTGGTTAGTTTTTCTCGCAGGACGCTGCATGCACACATTAATTTGATATTTTTTTCCGAGCCATGTTTGCATGAGTAGCTTAAAAAGTGATTTGCTTTTCTTTATTTTGCTATTTTTTTTTAATACAAATAGCATTTGATATTCTACTGCCACCCTGTGGTTTTGAATATAGATTTTGTTGTGTAAGTTTAATGTGTCATTTCCATAGGTCACCTTTATACCTTGAATAATGAACATGCATTAGGCAATGCAATTAATGACATTTTATAAAATATAGAACAATTAATCATAGAACAGCGAAAATAGTTTTCACTTACCTTTTTTTCTAGAAATATATGTAATTTTGGTATATTTAATACTTTTAATATATAATTGATATTCACAAAATTCACAAAATTTCTATGCTCTATTGAGGGCAAAAATTTCTGTCACTTAAAAAAAGAATGAATAATTACGCATAGAATATTTTTACTGAATTATGAGTTGTGAATAATAAATGTAATTTTATATTTCTTATATGTACAGAATATACATAAAATCATGCATAAGTTACAGATGCCAAGTTACTGGCCACTGGTTTGTCTCAATTACTTTGAGTAACTGAATTATCCTGGGTGAGATCACAGTGGATCCGGCACTTGGGTCCCAGGAACACTGGACCCAAGTTGGGAATACACCCTGGAATGGTGCATTCACATCTTGGTACATTCACAGCTAGGGGTAATTTACATTAGCCAGTCCACATACTGGCATGTTTTTTGGAGGTGGGAGGAAGCAGAAGAAGCAGGAGGAAACCCACATGGCCATGGGGAAAACATGCACAGAAACTCCACACAGACAGTAACAAGGACTCCTTGTTAACAAATTGGGACCCTGGAACTGCGAGGCAGCAATGCGACCCTCTACACCACTGCATATTTGTTGATTTCTTTAAATGAAAGTGATGTCTTAACCATTAAACTCACTGGTTGACATGTCTAGTGTTTGCTTTCTCACACTTACGTTTACATACCTTTCAAATTTAGTTTCACTGATTTATCATAGTTAACAAATAATATGCTTTAAGACAGATAATAAGCTGAGACCTTTAACTGGACATACAGTATGTGACATATTTGGATAGCAACATGACTAATGAGAGTGACCAAATATCACCCCGCTTCACTGTCTCTATGGTGACCTACCTCAGTTTGCAGCATGTGCTTTTGTGCTTGCAGCTGACAGAGCGCACTCTTAAACTCCTCTAACTGAGTGCTCAAAGCAGGAACTCTCCTTTGACTTATCAGCTTCTCCTGCTCCTGCAAAAGAGACATAAAGTGAAATAAATGCAAAGAGAAAAAGAAGGTATTGATACCCAGATAAATATTCTACTATACACCCACCATCTACTTTATTAGGAACTCTTGTACACCTGCATGTTCATGCAATCATGTTGATATTAAAGCAATGATGTGGCAGCCAATCTGAATTGAGTTGACATGAAGGCTACAGTAACTGACACAGCCACTACTATGTCAGTATGAATGGGCTACAACAGCAGAAGACCACATTGAGTTCCTGCAGCTGTGAAGTGGCAAGACTTCATGATTTGTCATCATACCACCCCTTATATATCTCAATAAATATAGCACAGTAATACACATACTAATTAACCACGCCATAATTACATCTAATAACTGTATCATTCTGTGATAAAAGGCATCTCTCTCTCTCTCTCTCTCTCTCTCTCTGTCTTCACTCATCTCCTTCTGATGCTGCCTGACAGTGACACACTCCTCTCTTTTTCCCCCTGTGGCACTAACACACCACAAAGTCTTCTTACCTCTGAGGTCCCCACAGACACACTGGGCATTAAAACAACAGTCTGGTTGATCTGATGGAGGATGTTCAAGTATGTCTGTATCTCGGCAAGATTCTGTGGAGGACAAAAAATGGGGAGAATATGGTTTTAAAAGGATGGTGACAAGTCTATCTCACTGGCAATTGGGATGATTTACAGACTGTGTTTGTGTTGCTAAATTGTAGTGTGGAAGTCAATAAAACAACCCAGGTCAAATGAAATGAGTCATCACAATGCCAGCATGCTAACCATGGTCTGCTTCCAAATGCTCTAGTTATCCCATATTCTTAGATTTTTGTTTCATTCCACATAATGTATACAAATTGAAACACCAATGTTAATCTAAATAGGCAGATTTGGATGCTTGCTTCGAGTTTTAAAATCCATTTCTGTGTTTAATGTCAGGTCAAGCAATTCAGGTCAGTTCAGAGGTGTAATTTAGTACTTGGTTTGGAGATCGTTTATTCACAAATCTCTCATTTACAGCTGTGTTAATTATACATAATTACACTTTCACATAATGCGCTGCAATGGATCTGGTTGGATGGTTGTGCTATTATTCATTTTATTCATTTGGGTTTATTTAATTGGAGGAAACACAACTGTTTTATCATCTTCCCCGGAGATATGCTGGCTCGGTTCACCTCTCAGTGTCCTTCCTCACCTCTGCAGAAATAATGCAGGTATTGTAATTCTCACTTGACCTGACATTCTTTAGAATAGGACATGATTAAAAAACAAACTCATTGTCAACATGAAAGAATTCATTTCCACTGTGTGGTGGTGAGAGTTTAATTACAGTATGTTTCAGAGTTTGAGATATGTTGTGTGGGCTTATATTTTTATAAAGATTGTTTAAAGTTGGCTAAGCTTGAGTGGCTTCAGTTTGGCCATTTATTCTCACTAAATTATTAGCCTTTAGTAGTATTAAGTCAAATAAACGAGATTTTAGATGGTGTTGTCAGGAGTTGTATCATGTATTAATGGATTCCATATATTTGGATATGTGCTGCTGTTGGCTATGTTTATTTCATTGACTGCACAAATAGGTCAATCGTGATGACTGATTCAGGGTCAGGTTTCCCATAATTCATTAGAGATGTAGTCTACTGGAAACTAATCGACTAGCAATAGCATTACCAAACTTTTCCAGTCTTGTTTCCTCTGTCCCAACTTTTTTGAAACGTGTTGCTGGCATTAAATGGAAAATGAGCATATATTTTCCAAAAAACAGTAAAACTTTCTCAGTTTCAACATTTGATATGTTGTCTTTGTTCTATTTTTGTCCAATCAAACATGATTTGCAAATCCTAGCATTCTGTTTTTATGTACATTTTACACAGCATCCCATCTTTGTTGGACATTGCATAGAAAAACTATGAAATTTCATATGGTTAGTATTACTGCACAAACCCCTTACAGTTAAAAATGAATCAGGCCTTACATAAATCCACTCACTGTATATTGAAATACTCAGAAAGAGAAAAAAATCTCAGAAAGAGATTTCCCCTTCACCAGTTAATGACTGACTTTGCCAGTTGAACTAGAGAGCTGACTATTGGCAATCTGGTCATACACCCTCATTACCTTTTTATGTCTTTCCTTTGTGGCACTTATGTCATCCTGCAAGAACTGAGACTCGATCTGATACTCCAGGTTCCTCAGAAGTGCAGCGTCTGCCTCCTACAGATTTGATAAAAGACTTGAGGAGAAATCAGACTAGTTCCTTGAAACCACAATTTCTCAAGAAGAAGAATTGTTCATCTAAAATTGGAAGGAAAGGTGTGTGTGTGTGTGTGTGTGTGTGTGTGTGTGTGTGTGTGTGTGTGTGTGTGTGTGTGTGTGTGTGTGT
>JAQQZR010000038.1:22949250-22966563 GCA_030068235.1 Notoglanidium macrostoma | reverse complement strand
CCTTCTCTCTCGCTCTCTCCCTCTCACTCCCTCCCTCACTCCCTCTCTCCTTCTCTCTCGCTCTCTCCCTCTCACTCCCTCCCTCACTCCCTCTCTCCTTCTCTCTCGCTCTCTCCCTCTCACTCTCTCTCTCTCTCTCTCTCTCTCTCTCCCTCTCTCTGTTTGACAGCTTGTGTGAGAAGTGCAAACTGTGTTTTCAGTTATTGAGTTCACATCTCAGCAGGAGACGTCTTATCTTCAGCAGCAGCAGGAGCGCAGGCCAGCGGTGTGTGCGAGTGTGTGCGAGTGTGTGCGAGTGTGTGCGAGTGTGTGCGTTTTGTTTGTGTCCATAAGGCGTGGAAGGCCCTCCCCCTCTCCTCCTTTTCTTGATTTTTTTCTCTATCTGCTTCCCGTCTCTCTCTTCCTCTCGCTGCTTTTGGATCGTCTCCCCTCTCCATGGAATAAGCAGGATACTGTCAAAATGGAGGCGGAGATGATAAAATGACATCATTATCTCAGTATAAAATAATAAAGAAGATGCCATGTTTAATTAATTTGCGTTTCCTGAATGGCTGTGGGTGTCTGAGTCGCACTTTTTTATTTATAATCGACTTTAATGCTAGCAATGAGCGTCATGTGGCGTTCCAAAATACTCGCCGTGGCTTCGGACGAATCGAGTGACAACTTCAGATACAAATCATGATTATGGGTTTGACTATTAAAAATCAGTCACTGAGGATTAATACTTAAGGAATAAAACAGAACGGATTTGATTATTTTGCTGTAACTGCACGTCTCAGCGGGGGTTTTTTATTTATCAACGATGCCGATGTCATGCTTTTTATCCATTTATAGTTACATGTAATGTGGTGGAAGATCCAGAGAGGGAGAAAGCGGCCAACATCTGGAACACTGTCTAATAAAAGTGCTGACACTGGAGACTCCTTCCATAAATGTCAGAGAAACGTCTCCGTACGAGTCCCTGTTACTATAGAAACAATGAACGTATCCGAACGAGCAGAACGTTCATTTTAGCACAAACACTATTTCTAACACATTATAAATCATTATAAGGTTTTTTAAGGCTCCTTAAGGACAATTTCATTTTCTGTGCTTAATTACAGAGGTGGCATTTACCAGGTGTTTGAATGACCACATCTCTCTCTCTCTCTCTCTCTCTCTCTCTCTCTCTCTCTCTCTCTGTAGGTACCTGAACTACTTTGCCACTAAGTCCAGTCCAACCGGTGTGATTTTGGATCTGTGGGAAGCTCAGCACTTCCCCGACGGCAACCTGAACCGATTGGCTGCCGTGCTGGAGGAGATGGGTCGCCATGAGAACATTGTACCCATGGCAACCGAGCACTGATGCCCATCAGCCACAGCGGATGACGGAAGGAGTGATGGGTGAATAACTGGGGGAAGGAGAGCAGAGGAGTGGAACGCTGCAGCGGGACACACGGGCACGGTGGCTTTTCCCCCCGCAGCTCTGCGCAGGGGGTGGGGGTCGAGGGAGTCAAGCGGCGACTCACAAACGCTTTCGTTTCCACGGCGATGTGTACAACTACAAAAAAATCTAGAGGATCGGAATGGAGAAAATTCAGGACAAATCGTACTTTAAGCCCTGTCTGTACACTTCCTGGTACAGTCTGTTTTTTTTTTTAAGTTTGGGTTTTTTTTTTTACTATTTGTCAAATCAGTTTCTTAGGAAACGCGTGACTTCTGCTGTCCAGATATTGGACCTTGTCCACTTTTTTCTCTGACATATGGGATAATCAGTAATAGAGAGTGATTGGTGTGTGTGTGTGTGTGTGTGTGTGTGTGTGTGTGTGTGTGTGTGTGTGTATGCATGCCATGTTTTTATAACCATATGGGCCCCAAATATTTTCACAAGGATAGAAAGGTCTGATAATTTTGGCCTTGTGGGGACATTTGCATAGTCCCCATTAGGAAAGTGCTCGATTTTTTTTTTCTTAAACAAAAAAAAGAACGTTTCCTTTTCATTGCTGAGGTTAAGGTTATGGTAACATTTAGGTGCAGTTGTAGCATTAATTAGTTGTATTTAGTAATCTTTATGTCAATGGTAGGTCCTCACAAGGATAGGAATACCAACATGTGTGTTTGTGAGAGAGAGAGAGAGAGAGAGAGAGAGAGAGAGAGAGAGAGAGAGAGTAAGAGAGAGACTAGGACACCTTCGCTCTGTCACGCTTGGCATTTGACTTTCAGAAGATGGGAAAATTAAGTAGATTTCTATTACCAGCAAAACATTATTAGAGTTCTTGCTCATTCTGATTCCTCTTAGTCATGCCTTCTTGAATTTCATGGTTAGACGTATTGTAGATAAACTCAGATTTCCATAGAAATGATCCATAATTGGGTAGGTTTATTTGGGACAATTAATAAAATTATTCTGACATTCTTGTACCTTATTGAGCTGCTCCAGAGTCACTCGTAGCTGGTCCTGATACTCACATTCGTTTCTGTATCTGTGGGCAAACCAAGTTGTTTAAAATTCTTCCTTTCAGCCTGCCTCATGAATACTTGAATATACAAATATTCATAGTTTTATGCTAATTGTGTGTGAACTCCTATCACTAGATAAAATAAATAGAATAAAAGGCAAATTTTACAAAACCCAATCTTGTGTCTTTGGATTGAAGTGATTTAATCATTTTCCTGGATATATCTATCCAAAACATACTGTAATATAACTATCATAAATTATATTTGATCCTTATAAGAAGTTTTATGTTCTTGACACTATTTCTATAATGACCTTGCAACACGATATTAAAGTTTTAAAGATTATTCTGTTTTTGTGTGTATGAATGAAATGGAAATAAAAGGTCTTTTTCATGAATGTGATTTTAGATGCTCTCACATCCCCTATATTTCTTATTTATCCCCACACACCTAACATCGGAAGGTATTATATTGCATATACAGTATATTAATTTACAGAGAAATCTGATAACAGATAAAAAGATACCATAACACTCATTTAAAACTAATCAAATCAAAGGAGATGACCTCGACATTTATTGCTTAATGTTGGAAGTGTTTGAGCTGACCTTTTGCTAAATTCTTCCAGCATGCGCTCGGCATCCTTGAGTTCTCTCTCCAGCTTGGCACGCTCCGCCTGAAGTTCACGGATACGCTCTTGGTCAGTGCTGATCTGCTCACTGAAGACCTCCTCAATCCCAGCTGCCTCTTCCATGTGCTGCAGCGTCTCCAGCTGCTTGCGGAAAACAGCATTGCGCTGCTCCAGCACACGGGCTCTGTTGATGTAGCGGGCGAAACGGTTGTTCAGCTCCTGCAGGCTCTCCAAACCAGGAACAACGCTGGAACTGCAGAAAGCGGCTTCGTCCCCTGCTTCGCCCTGATCTTCAAATACATCAGAGTGTTCATATTTTTCCTTGCGCACCTCACGCAAGTAGCTGGTCTTGAACATGCTTGGTGGTGTCCTCCTCCCAGTGTCCCAGTGATGCTGTTTTGGTAAGTGAAAACTGGGCTGCTCACACTTTGTCAGCTCATACCATACTGTACATGCTGTGAAATAGCAACAAAAAAAGCTCTTGATGTCACTTCATGTAACATTTAGAGGCTTCTAGTTGGATCCTGGTGCCACTGTAGCAATAGCGAGCAAAGGCACTTGCATTGTTAACTATGCAAAAGCGACAGGCATTTGCTGTGTCAAGCGAACCATTGTGAATCTGCCTTGTTTTCCACTAAGCTCTATGCTTCCATTACACACTTTCAGTAGTGCTAAGCTTAACAATGTAAACAGAAAAGAAAAGCTTAACAATGTAAACAGATCGAGCAAAATATCCAGGTGGCACCTGATGCTTGTGCGATGGACAGAAAGCTTGAATGTTCATCCTAAAAGACTAATGTGTATGATGGAGCGAGACAGCAAATGCCACCCTCAAAGTTTTTTTAAGGTCCCACTGCTTGCAATCATGGTTTGTAAGATGATATGAAGAAATCAGATAAAACACCATTTATGTTTGCACAGATATTTAATGATTTAATGCCACAACCTTCAGACAAGCCACTTAAGGCAGAAATCTCTCCCTTCATGCTAATCCATTGCTGTCTTCAAGGGTCGACTAATAAAGTAGTTCCCCATACAAGGAGAGATCCCTGTACTGTCATATATCCATTACACATATAAAAAAATCACTTTGTTACCTCCGCAATACACTGCACACTCAGTAAAGGTCATCCAGTCTAAGTATATCAAAAATGAGTGTGAGCTTGTGAAATGAAGGTAATACACTCCTGCTCTTGCCCTTGTAAGTGCCAGCCTTATTTACCCGGATGGATCTGAAGCCCCCGGCTGCGCTCAGGTGAGAGCTAGTGCATGAGTGAGTAATCACAAACAGGGTTTTGAGGCTGCCAGAGAGCCCAGAGCAGAGTGTGAGGCTACTCTCTGTCATCACATATCACAATCAGGTCACAGCATTCCTCGAATGCCTCATTTAAAACCTGCAGCAGATGTACTTGTCCTTTGCTTTAAGGAGGCTGTGCTCTTTGTGCTCTTTCAGATTGAAGGAGAACCATTCACCATAGTTGGAGATGGCAGGGATGTAGGACATGTGTGCATTCTATGTAAGGAATTTTTGTACGATAATTGCTTTTTTAAGTCCAACAATCGTCTGAATATTTTTTGCGTGTGGTTGAATAATGAACATGTGAGTTTGCTGGAGGTCAGTAGTATCCGACATAGAAAAGCCCAGAAAATTCATGAGTACTCTCACATTATCAACCTGTTTTTTGCATGCACACTTGGTAATAAGTCAGGAGTGTCTGCATTTCATCCCATTTGCTCTCCAACCCATAAAACCAGTTGACATATTGACATATAATGGAAAATTGTAACCTAAATAGCCTCTGCTTATTTTACCTGCATTTTCTCTCTCTCTCTCTCTCTCTCTCTCTCTCTCTCTCTCTCTCTATCTATCTATCTGTGTGTGTGCCTAAGGAAGAACCATTTGCCCCCTTGCTATTATTGTACCTTCATTCTAATTCATGAAGCTGAGATTAAAAAAATGCCATTTAGACCCTGAGTTAATGCAGCAGAATGTAATGTCTTGAAAATAAGCTTATGCTTTTCTTGCAACAAAGGCAGGATATAATAGCCTTTTACATTACCATTACAGACTCTGTTATTGAGTGTGCAAAGTAGCACTATGAATATTGCCACCTGTGCCTAGCATTATAACATCATGAAACTGATGCACACTGTTTTTTCCCCCTACAGTTTATCTCCACTCAAGCTAAAATAGCTAATTCAAGGAGAATGTCCTTCATCCATTTGATGTTTGAAGCATCTAGCAATTTAACTGTCAGAAAAGATGTTCAGCTCATGAGGATGATGCAGTAATCAGGATTCAGTCCTGAACAGTAAATTCGCCAGAGTACAATTTACTCAAATTGAAGAAAATGTAACTCTATGTCAGATAACATTTGGTTCCTCTCTGAAAAGAATAAAAGATCAGCAGTTTCTGAAAATTTCTAAAAGAAAAATAAATAAATAAAATTGAACATTATCTAAATCTCTTGACATGTGGGTGTGTTGTGCTGCTGCTAAAATAAGTGGATAATTGAATAGATGTCCAAGAGTACAGGTGTTACACTAAAACATACCACATGTTTTAGCTGTTTGAAACTGAATGTAATTTGAGGTAGAGTACCCTTCTGGGGATCTTTCATGATCAGGCTTGTCCTACCCTGCGTTGGCCAGTCTGGGTGAGGGCCCATTGTTAGCAGCTCACTCATTTGTGCTGCCAGGCGGTCATGGAGTGCTGTTAGCTTCTTCAACTCGTAGCTGTGTATCATGTCTGGTCCAGGTGCTGTCCAGTCATTTATGTCTGAGACTTGTTGCTGGATTTCTGCCTTGGTGATGGTGACTGGCTCTTGTTCTGGGAGATCACTGTGGTCTGCTCTTAGGTCTTCCAGCCACTTGGCATTGGTGTTATGTGATGCCTCCTTCTCCCATATGTCCTTCCAGTATTTCTCAGTCTCAGCTCTGGGTGGATCTAATTTTCCTCTGCTGTTGTTCGCTTGCAGCTGTGAATACACCCTAGATTAGATGTTTCTTTGGAGAACAGGTCATTTATTCTTTTGGCCTCTGCTGAAATATATACATATATATATATATATATATATATATATATATATACACACACACAAGCTGTCAATACGTCCTAACTCTAATATGTCCTAACACGTCCTAACTCTCTCAATGATAATTAATAATCTTATAATCTCAGCTATAACTGAACTTATAATACAATTTGAAATCGTTATTGTGTATATTACAATACTCAGCATGCATTAGGAAAAAAATAACATACAATCACTGGAAGTCCACACCACAAGAAACCAATAATTAATGGAAAAGTGCTTATGGGTAAATCACAGTGCCGGGGACATTATTTAGAAAAACTAATGCACTGCTCAACAACATAACAACTTGCCTCTCTCAAACATAATGATTCAGCTGAAGGTTATACGAAGTGTGAAAGCTAAATGTGTTGTTTTCCACTGTTTCACAAAAAAAGATTTACAACCTTACAAAATGTGTTCGAAAGGAAGAATTGTTTGACTCAGTACTTTAGATGACTGATAAAAAGCGTTTTAGGAACAATCGTGTCTAATTCCACTGCCTGCCGTTACCTTTTAGATGAGTCCACTTCCACTATCCGCAGACTCTGGTTGACCGCATGTCATGTTCCCAGACCAAGGAACACTGTGCCCCATTTTACCCACCCTCAAAACTTCACCTACCCCAGCACAGCATCAAAAGGAGTTTCTGCAGTCAAGTCTGATTGCCCTCATGTAGGTCTCTGTTCTCTCATGTCCCTCCCATAATCCCTGATATTTACAGGCAGACAGCCAAAGCAAGGGTAGAACATATAAACTAATTTCTATGTCACTTGCTAAAATATATTTATGATTTCTTAAAGCACATTTCTGTTAGAAAAACTCCATTTTAAATTGGTTTCCAGAATTCAGCCACTGCAACATTTGACTTGCTCTGATTCACTCCGATTGCCAGATATACTGTATATCTCAACATATAGATCTCAGCTTTCATTTGCCGCATCAGTGCAGTATTATTAAACTGCGTAAGTGTAGTGATGTGTTTCAGTGCACTGCATATTGTTTTCATGCCACGCCATTACAAAATGAGATGTGAACGTCATCAATGTTTTCTTAGATCATCATAATGAAAGGCAAGTTTAAGAGTACCTGACATCACTTTTACCTACTGTAATGTGTTCAATTCTCTGCCATCTCAGAAGATGAAAGCCAGGTTGAACAGCCTTTATTTATTCACAACTGAAGAGAGGAGCTTTGAAGAATATATACACCAGGCATTAGTGGACTAATTGAGCACATTAAATTATATTGAATGTATTTTGTAGAAATGTCAGAAGAGATGGCGGAAGAAAACATACTGTTTTAATAAACAATATAGAATAGGCAGTATATTTCAATGAATGTGAATGGCACAAGTGGAAAAAACATTGATAAACAATGACACGTATTGGGTGTATTCATCAAACTGATGTAAACAACACCCCTATTCAGGAAGGCATCAAAGGCTTGAACATATTTTACTACTAATTTGTATTATTATATCAGATTGAATCCTGAGCTTGCATTATTATTGCATGTGTATTCTCTGGGTTCTCTGGTTTTGGCTAAGCTGAACTGCAGCTAGGTGTGACCATAGTGTGGGACCATCATGGTTCCCTTCCAAATCTGTGCTGAATTCTCATGCCTTGCAACCATTGTTCCCTGGAAAGGCTCCAGATCCACCATGACTTTCATGAGGATAAATCACTTACTGAAGTTGAATAAATAAATCTATTGTGTTGTCCAGGCAAGTTTTCACTGATGGCTTCAAAAGTACATCAGAGTACTGTTTAGTTTTTGCATCCCTATATCAAGGCCAACAAGGTCAACAACATTTTTAATTCATTATTCATGCTGCATTCACCACTGGTAGTTGAGGCTGATTCATTTGCATACTTCTGGAAAAGGTCTTGTGATAGGAACGTGACAAATCAGGAAAGGAAACATCACGACTGATAAGACCCAATCAGGAAGTGAACGTGGGTGTCTGCATTATCACTTCCAAAAGACTCTGTTTCCCCTTATCCACACATTTTCAAACTAATAGTAGTAGTACAGACACCAGGCATAAACTTAACAAAATTGATTTAAAACTAAAATGTATTAGTGTGGACATAGCCAGAGAGACGAGCAACCATTCACTCTCACATTCACACCTATAGGCAATATAAAGTAGCCAGGTGACCTAATCTGCATATCTTTGTGTTAGAGGTAGAAACTGGAGCACCCTGAGGAAACCCACGCAAGCACAAGGAGAACATGCAAACTTCGAACCCAGAACCTTGTTGCAAACCACTGTGCCACTTAAATAAATAAATAAATAAATAAATAAATGTAATTGTAGCCATGGCTTTAAATAGCTACATTAATAATTACATCAAAGGGAATCCTCACAAGAAGAGAAAGACAAGCTTGTGTGACGTTGTGTTTTCGTTTGCTACCTTAGTTATTTTAATACATAAAGAACTGAATTTAGGAGGAGGAGGAAGAGAGAGAGAGTGAGAGAGAGAAAGAGAGAGACTTCAGCTGCAGTCGCATCTTCCCTCTTTAATACACATAGGCTACATCCTATGCACACACACACACACACACACACGCACGTAAAACATCTGGCTATTTCCTTCATCACAAGAGGCGAAATGGGGAAATGTTCCGGAATTCTTAGAAAAAGGTGAGATTAACCGCACTTTTATACCTTAAATTTCATCCAGCAGTAAGGAGTGGAGGATGTTGTTTAATAACCTTAAATCATAACGGCAGTTTCTTATGACTAGTATTCGTTAACAGGCTTTTAGTTCAGATGTTTTACGCTTTTGAAACAGCGTTTCAATACGTCAGAAATGTCAGAAATTATAAGCTTGTGTGTAAGAGTTAATCGATTAATCGGTTTAGTTTGTAACGCTTAAATCAGGAGGATGAACGGTGTTCAACCACAGGCATCACATTAGACATTAAGGAATAATGTTGGTTAGAGCTTTCATCTAAATTAATAAAACCTAATTATAAGCTGCATAGTTAAGGGATGATGATTGAATGTGTGTGTGTGTGTTATTTCAAAGAAAATCCCGCCTTTAGTGAAGTTTTGATTCATTTGATTTGCAATTCAGAGAAAGAACTTCTCTACCACCCTTACTATTAGCCAACAGGTTCATCATAATCGTGGAAGCCTACAGTGAAGCTTAAACTACGTTTCTTTCTTTGTTTATTATAATAATGAAAGTAATATAAAATTGCTTTCAGATTTGTGCTCTATCATCTAAAATTACACAATAGAATATATATATATATAGCTTAACATTTAACACAATACCACAGCTCATTCAATGTCAGGAATCTTTGCTTTAAGCTATGTTCTATGTCATTCAGTTGTGAATCACGTTCAACTATGAATCAAGAGGGACTCGAGTCAGGAGTGTGGCCATCCTCTCATCCTCTCCAAAATGTTCTTTATGTCCTTAATTATTTCGAAACAAAGAGATGCAACACTTAATGGTTTAGCCATATAGCAGTTATGCTTTACTGTAGTCCCAACTCAGCATTTCATTGAGATATTATGTCTAATTTGTGTAGAACTTTATTTTTAATAGGACCTAAAATCATTTTACAATGTGCTCCTGTGGGTCGTAGATCAGAAGCAGGATTTATAGTGGTGTGCTTTTTATTTATTTCACTTGAGAGTTAATGCAAAATCAAAAGTGTTTTTAGGAGGGTTATAGAGAGGCAATTAGGCAGATTAGTTAGTGCTAAGCATCTGTTATGTCTGAGGAAACTACTGATCGTGTTGGATGTGTTCAGGATTTAAAAAATGTGAGAATATGGCAAGAAGAAATTTTATATAAATTTAACAGAAAACAAATACATGAAACAGTATGTGAGACTGGTTCATTTTAATGTCTTAAGTTTAAGAATGAGGTGAGACAGATCACTGGTATCAGCGATAGAAATAATGAATGTATTTCTCAACAAGGGCAGTAATCACATTGCAAGGCTTAGTATTCTTTTTATCATGGCTTTTAAACAGCATTATCCTAAACAGATAGTTTAAACAAAGAAAGAAGACATCTTCATTGCTCCAACCCCTGTACTCTTCTTCCCTGGGAATCTTTCATGATGATTTTTGTCCATATTGTCCTTTTGGCAAATTTCTGACATCAAGAGTTCTGTTAATCAGAATCGGGATTGAGATGTTAGTTTGAACGAAGCCATTCCTATACAGCACATTTACATGCACACTAATACTCCACTATTATTCCAAATATGACAATATTCTGAATTTGATACAGGTTATGAAAAATAGCACATTCTGTTTGAATATGTAAAATGTTTCCTTATTCATAATTTATCATTTTTTGATTAAGACATGTTAGATATGCCAATATTATTTGTGTTTTCTTGAGTGCATTCAGTATGTGCATCTTAATTGGGGGTTTTTACAGCAGTTTCTGACACATGACCTCTTTCCCGTTTATGCTTGTGTAAGATCTGTGTGTTGTACACAAACCAACTAGACAACAGTTTAAAAGGCTGGGATAGAGATGCATGCACATAAACAGGAATATTGGTGGAATATATCTTTTTTTATTAGGCACGTAAACAGCTTAGTAGGAATATTGTCATATTTCGGAATAAATGCAAAAACTGGAATACTCTGTGCAAGTTTTGTTTACATAGAAAATAACAACTTAACAGCACAAATGATTGTGTGTGCTTCTCATGTGTTCTAAAATTTGAGAGAAATGGCCAGTCTAGACAATTTAGCAACAATTCATGTTCTAGCCAGTGAGTAATGTTAATGAAAGGCAGAATTGTAATCTCGTAAGTGTTGCATGTACGTTTTGAAATTTGATCTAAGGTCATAGGAGAGTTTACATATGAATCTTGTTACAGATCCGCAGTCTAGTCCACACTGAAGAATAAACTCATAGTGCAATCACACATCTTCAGATCATTAATAACTTCTGCAATGTTTATAAAGCTAGCTGGGGAGGCTGTTCATCTATTTTTTAAAAGCTAGCAAAATATAGGTGTATGGGTGGAGCTAGAAATCAAGAATAGCAGAGGTGGGCCCCCTGTACATCTACTAGAAAGTATGGCAAATCATATATGGTCCAGATTTTGACCATGTCTCAATATCATGTGATAAATTGCACAAATTACAAATCTACCAGACAAAAGAAACATGTAACCCAAATAAGTATATATAAGTATAAGGTCTACGCATACATATTTAAAGCATAATTGTTTAAATTGACCATTTTTAAAATATGATTTAACAATCAACAGCAATCATAATAGTATCATTAAAAACTGAATCACTATATGATTTGGGAGACAATTCATTTTCCTATAAACAATTAGTACAATTTAATATTATCAGTAATTGGTAATTATGATTGTGATCATTTAGAAAAATAACTCAAGCTTTTCACAGGTTGTTTACACCCACTCCAACCAGATGTCATGTATGTATGTGATCATATTCTTAACCCCAGTGGCTTCTCTGTATACCAGATATACTGCATAAAGTATGTATATTTTACATAATTCTAACCTATGGAACTATTCTGATAACTGAGCTTGCTCCTGACAGAGGTTTCTGTGAGGCCAGAGGTCTTTTAAAATCTTGGTCAATAACAATTTAATTTACAATGATTACTTTAAATGTGAGACATCCTAAATTCAGCAATTCAAGCTTCAGATCAAATTCCTGGAAGCTCAGAAAGGATGATCTAATTTTATACATGTGGATTGTTAATACCAGTCTTTTGAGATTTTATTTTATCTTGTTTTATTTAGTTAGTTATTTTTTGGAAACAGGCTCTGTGTCAACCCAGAAATGTTTTAATGCTTCAGGATTGATGAAATGCAAAAAGGCATGCAAGGAATATTACCTATGAGCATCTATTCAGATCACTTATTTTAAACTGATTCACTTTCAGTAATGCTTAAATTTCATCATATTTGCCAAAGGCCCTAAGTACACATTAAACCAGTGTTTAATGACAGTTACATGAAGCAAATCAAAGTGTTAGAGGTCTATTTATATGATTATTCAGCCTGTTTTAGATGCACTTATTTCAAGCTTAAATTCTTATTCTTTCAGGAAACGTTATAATACAACGTGCATCTTCAGTTAAAATTACAGTCTTTGTCGTCTTCTTAAAAAGAGATTGTATATTGATTGATGAACAGTTTGTCTAAATGCTTTTCTTTTTCATTCACAAGGGGCTATGTACATTTTCTTTAAGCATAATTCATAAATACAAATTAGCACTGTTGAAGAAAAGAGGTATAGAATTAGAGAAATATCTAACGGGGAAAATAGATAACAAAACTGAGCCATGCTATTTCATTGGTAATTATGGGTTGCTATTTTAATTTATGGTTTAAATGCTTTAGAATAGTTTAGCTCCTGAAATTCATTTAGCATGCTTTGCTTTGAAAACTGCATTCAAACCTATATGCACTTTTGTGTTTCCTATTACAGGGGTAACATGTCTGATGGTTGGTGTAGAAGGATGTGGAGTCTGCCATGAAAACACCACCATCAGTGCTGACTGGTGTTGTGATCACTAACTGTGACCAAACATAACCTGACTAACCCAGGCAATGAAGATTTGAAGCAAAGTCCAAGAATTTCAAAATAAGCACAAAACAAAACAAAACAAAACAAAAAAAAATCCTCACATCATAATCATGGCAAACATTACACATGTGGCAGTAGTGTTTGTGGACCCCCACAGCCAAGTGCCCACAGATGAGCATGATCCCTATCTAGACCTCTATGATACGGACTATGGGATCCCAGCCGAGGAAATGCCGGACACCACTCAGGGCGTAGCCTATTTTGTGGCCACCATTGTAATTGGATTGGTTCTTGTCTGCATCATGCTGGTGTGCGGCATCGGTAACTTCCTGTTTATAGCCACCCTGGCCCGCTACAAAAAGCTGCGAAATCTCACCAATCTCCTGATCGCAAACTTGGCCATCTCTGATTTTCTTGTGGCTGTTGTGTGCTGCCCTTTCTTGGTGGATTACTATGTGGTAAAACAGCTATCCTGGGACCACGGCAAAGTTCTCTGTGCCTGTGTTAACTACCTCCGAACTGTGTCTCTGTATGTGTCCACCAACGCTTTATTGGCCATTGCTGTGGACAGGTTGGTGAAATTAAATATCAGTGTTCCCTGGTAGAGGATAATTGTATTTAGACAGACAGCCCTGAGGTGTGATTGGGATTAGAGCCACCTGTCACTTAACCATGTGTGACATTTCTCTTGGACAGGTGTTTGGTTATGCTCAGTCCACAATAGCTAAAAAGGGATCCTTAGTACTCAATAATGCTTGATTGAAACACAGTAAGGCAACCTTATTAGTCTCAGTGTAAGCAAAATTTAATGGAGAGCTATGCCAGATAATAGCCAATTGGATATGATATAACCTAATCTCATAAAGGTAGAATGTTGCAGAATAGTGGAATACAGCAGGGGTTAAATCACATTTAGAGTAGCTGTTCAAAAAGCATCGATACCCATTATCGTAAATTCTTTGAATATTCAATGACAAAACAACAAGCGCTACATGCAGCTTTTAACAGCATCCAGTTTAAAGACTTGGACATGGGTTTGATTGCACTGAGAAATCCCAGAGTGTAGACCATCAGCTGAATATAACTTCAGAGTGACATATTTCAGCATCACCAACCATTGAAAAACATGATCATAATCTAGTCTTGTCTGTCTTATTTACAGTGTAATCTATTTACTTCAAATTGATATATTTTAACCTCAGATAAACCTGGGCTCTAACGTGACAAATTTTATGCTATTTTTAGTATGAACTCTGAAAGAGCTAATAACTGGAAAATTAACATGTATTTGAATATGCTGACCAACAGTATAATATTACATTAATGGTAAATATTTCAAATCTATTGTGGTGTATACAAACTTTCCAATATCTCAATTTGATGACAATTTGCACTAACCAAGGAAAGTGACTAAGAAGCTGGCTGATCTTAAAATAGCTTATTTGAATTTATATATGTTCAGATGTTCTGCTATAGAACCGATTTCTGGGTGCTCATAGACCATAACTATACACATAAAACACAACAATTGGATTTTATAGATATAAATGTGCTTTTTCCACTGTGTATGGCAGCACTGTGTACTTTGATAAGAATCATGAAGTAGTTTTATTTACAGTGAATGTTGCAGGTGAGTCTAATTTTTTAGTAGATTATTAACTTATAAACTTGGCTACTATAAAACTTTTGTGCAAATAGATGCAATTCTTTTTACATAAAATAGTCTCTGAAGTTTCTTGATCCCTTTTAACATGATTAAAGTATGGCTACTGTACAATTATGACCGTTTATTTGCTATTTATACCACATTATGCTCATGACCAGCTGAAAAAGCCCATGAGGTAAGGTTGTAAAGGCATAATGGAGAGGAAACATGTAAAAATCTCAACTGATAATGGAATATTTTAATTAGTCTAAGATGTCCATGTGTACAACTGTCTGAGTTGGTCTGCACTCAGATGTTATAAAACCTGCGATGTCTTTTCAGGTACATGGCAATCATTCACCCATTAAGGCCCAGGATGAAACACCAGACTGCCTACTGTTTAATAACAGGTGTGTGGATTGTTCCGGTCATCATATCCATACCTTCTGCTTACTTTACATCTGCGACCAAAGTGCCTTATGGTGCCAACCGCAGTAAAACCTTTTGTGCTCAGATCTGGACAGTGGACCAGCAGCTTTACTACCGTTCCTACTACCTCTTCATTTTTGCCGTGGAGTTCCTGTGCCCAGTCCTAAGCATGGCCCTGTGCTACATGCGCATCTCCAGGGAGCTTTGGTTCAAAAGTGTCCCTGGTTTTCAGACAGATCAGATCCGGAAGCGTTTGCGTTGCCGGAGGAAGACGGTCATGGTGCTCATTGGGATCCTCACAGCATACATTCTCTGCTGGGCTCCGTATTATGGCTACACAATCCTACGTGATTTTTACCCGACACTCATCTCCAGGGAGAAGAACTCGCTGGTGGCGTTTTACATTATTGAGTGCATTGCCATGAGCAACAGCATGATCAACACCTTCTGCTTTGTCAGTGTGAAGAATAACACAGCATTGTACTTCAAGAGGATTGTGCTGCTTCGATGGAAGTCCACTTACACCTCTCGGAAGACAGATGTGAGGACACTGTCCACGCCTGTGACTGAGGAAATTGATTGTATACAGCTCAGTTAAAAAATAAATAAATAAATTACAATACCTGTATATCTGCAGCTGTCTTAGGCTGCTGCAGATCTTAACAGGATTGCGTCAACTATCTGCAAAGTTTGCTTGAGAAAGCGATTGTATGGTTTAGCCTTTTTCTTTAGCAGCGTTGCTAACCTTTGGCTATTCTACTGAATGTTAAAAAAAGAAATTCCATTAGCAAGTTTGGTTTTATCTGCAGCACATTTGATTAAATTTGTGTCCAACCCTATTCAAATTTAAGTCACATACGTTATTTACTTACTAATAATTATCTCTTTCTGTGTTTGTAAGCTGTACAGTGATTTTGGTGATAAAAGTCCTTTTTCAGTGAAAATGTGCAATATTTATATTTAAGGGTTTATCAATGAATCCCAAGCAAGTGAGTATTTCTCTCATGATCGTTTGTGTTTTTTTTCTATTTGTGTGTAGTTTTATTTTCTTTATTGCCTCTGTGTAGATTTAGATTGCAGTATTACTCATACAATAATGATGTCAGTATATAATTTCAAGTGGCTTGCTCATGAACTTGTTATTACTTAGAAAAAATTACCAGTAATTTATTTCCAGTAGTTCACACCTCTTTAGTTATTTGATGGTGACTTTTTTTTTTACTGTCTCTTTGGATTGTCTCTTGTGCATGAAGTTAAGACAAATAAATTTAAACTTGAGAATAAATTGTCCTCTGAATTTTTTTCCTCCTTGAAGTAATACGTACATTTTGTGTGATTACAATGTGGTTATTTGGCGTACATCTTGAAATTCATCATTTGGACAAGAAAGATCAAAGATGGCTTCATGTCTATTCTGGGTATTATAAAAAGTGCAAAGTTTGGACAAGTCACCAAAGAATCTAGCAATAAATTTAAACCTCAATATGATTAAACTGCGCCTGTTTACAAAACAATAATTTCCGTTATTATATAGCACCGTATTTAATTTCATGGCTTGTAACTTTCTTCTTAATTTCTCACATACCTTTCTAGTAGTCATCAAAGTTACACTGACTAACAGCGGATCTGCTTATGTTCTCTGTTTACAGATACACATTTAGAGATCTAATAGAATTAGTCATTATACTAATCTCTTCTGTCGCATTCATCTGTCTGTTAACACGGGTTGATTTTATTGCTCTCATCTGTCTTCTAGTGTGGCTTTTCCTGCTTCAGATTCTAATGAAAACACATAACCATAGGTTCTCAGAAACTCCAACACGCTCTTGCTAATCTGACAAAATTATAACTGGTGTGGTTCAGGATCACTTTTCCTTTCACTTTTCACTTTTCAGGACATCCATTTTTTTAATTCATCAATATCCATTGTAAATAATTGATGCTCCTTTCTTACCATCCCAACTGAAAGCTGTTATTTGGTGGCACAGTTGTCAAAAACATTAAAAAAAAAAATTTTCCTGCACAAATTTCAGTAATTTACAAAGATGGTTGCTTGCTTGTTCTCTGATATTTGAAACTGTCCCTGCAAAGAACCAACATATGTTTAAACTCACTTTGCGGGATGGTTAGCTGGGTTTATTTAGACATTGTATTGGGATAGAGGGTTTTATATGTTTCTAATCAGGATATCTTGTATACAATACTTTCCATAAAATGTATACAATTAAATTTCAATAAAAATACATGGTGCATAAAAACACCTTAGGAGTTTAAAATGCTCTGGCTCTGAGCAAGGACACTGACCTAAATTAAATGATGGTGACAAAATAGAGCTAAAATAAAAGAATTAAAAAAAATAACAATCTGACTGCAAGAAGCTCATCAGAAGACAATGCACCGGGTTAATTAAGTACATTTTATTCAAAGGCAAAACATAAACAAATAACCCCCCCCCCACACAGACACACACCCACACACACACACACACACACACACACACACACACACACACACACACACACACACCCCC